>JACYXH010000137.1:117500-145000 GCA_026745465.1 Lota lota | reverse complement strand
GACTACTACTAGACTCTCCTGCCCCCATAACTATCCCCAAGGCATATCTTTAAAGAACTTAAAGGGGGGGGGGGGGGGGGGGGGGTTCTGATTCAAAACACACCTTCCGTCCTCCTTGCCCTTTCCAACTCCAGCTCCACTGCAGCCTAGCATTGCACACACACCCACCCCCTACAAAGATCCCCCCCAGGACACTCGTCCTGCCGGGGCATGTTTGCAGGGGGGGGGGGGGGGGGCCCAGAGAGGCCATCCCTCCTAGTTATTCCTTGATATTAAGGCCAGCCACGGACCTTCATCAGCCCAAACATAAACCCAATCAGGCCTCGTCATCAGCTGTGTGACACCGCCATTCCGTGTGCTGTCTGCTGTGTGTTCTAGACGCTGGAAGCCCTCTGCTGGGGCAGCAGGCTGGGGCCGGGGCCGGGGCAATCCATTCTCTTTAAGTGGGTTTGAATATCAGCGTCTGTAGGTGTTTGGCGGCCTACGTCGTAGAAGCTTTCCGTCCGACCGCGACCGTCTGATGCGATGATGGGCGATCATATGCGCGATGCCATATGATGAAGCAACGTGTGTTTCGTTTCTCAGTGTCACTTAGTTGAGCTAATGTAGTGCTGCTCCCAACATAGTTAGGTAACTTATTACTAACATCGGTGTTTTTTACTATTCGTGTTGTTGTTTTTCTTCCTCTTATTATTCAAATGATCATTATCCTTTCTTTTTATCAGGCTGTGTCCGTGTGTGACTCGTGCGTTGAGTGTCTTGCGGGACCAGGTCCCGGTTGATCAGAGGGTCCTACGAAACCCCCCACCACACACACCTATTCTACCCCAGCAAAGGAGCCTCACACACGGACACAGCCTGAGGACAAAGGGCCAGCAGGACCTCCGGTCGGCAGGTTAGCGTAGCCTAGTGCAGCGTAGCGTAGCCTAGTGCAGCGTAGCGTAGCCTAGCGTAGCTCCTGGCTCCAGGCTTCTCCACCTCCCAGCGTGGCCGCCTGCCATCTGCTCACATTATCAGATTACCCGCTCGCAGGGGTGGCAAGGGGAGAGGGTGGGGGGGGGTTGTGTCAAAGGTTGTGGGCAGATTAACCACCGCGACTTCACTAGAGGGATCCCATGGGGGGGGGGGGGGGGGGGGGGGCCGCCACCACCACCACCACCACCACCCCCTCTTCATTTACTTGTATGTAATGCATTTAGCACACACACGCACACGCGTCAGCAGCATGTAAGTGAGGCCTCGGGGAAGCCTTCGTCCAACGCGTCTATCGACCCGGCCCGTCGCTCGCGCTTCAGAGACCGTGGTGCGAGGCCAGGGTGCAGCGAGGCCAGGGTGCAGCGAGGCCAGGGTGCAGCGAGGCCAGGGTGCAGCGAGGCCAGGGTGCAGCGAGGCCAGGGTGCAGCGAGGCCAGGGTACAGCGAGGCCAGGGTGCAGCGAGGCCAGGGTGCAGCGAGGCCAGGGTTGGCGCTCTGCCTGACATCGATGCTGCCGCCCGGCGTCCTGTGGATACAGACCCAGCCCAACACAAGCTCGTCGCCGTTCCTTTGTCCTCTCCAAGGAGACCGAGAGAGAGACACCAAGGCCCTGTATGTCCTTCCGTCCTGCAGAGGACTGTCTCCAGTCAGGCTTAGAGGGCTTCCGTCTTGTACTCGGCGAAGTCCCTTAGTGGTAGGACTTTAGACGAATGTTGGATTTGTAGGGCGCTTGAGAGGAAGCGGAAGGGTGTGATGCGGTGAAGATATCAGGTCTCGGTGGAGGAGGTGTTGCCGGCTCTACAGGGAGGAAGAGAGGCCATGAACGGTGCGGTGGCGGTGTAGAGGGCATGTCTTCATGTGGTGGATTGGTGCAGAATACTTCTGGCTGTTCTGGGGTCTTCTGGAGCTATCATTTGTCTGTCTGTCCCGACATTCGTCTGCCTGTCTGCTACTCTGCCCTCTGCTGATCGGTGCCCACACTATGTCTCTCTCTCTCTCTCTCTCTCTCTCTCTCTCTCTCTCTCTCTCTCTCTCTCTCTCTCTCTCTCTCTCTCTCTCTCTCTCTCTCTCTCTCTCTCTCTCTCTCTCTCTCTCTCTCTCTCTCTCTCTCTCTCTCTCTCTCTCTCTCTCTCTCTCTCTCTCTCTCTCTCTCTCTCTCTCTCTCTCTCTCTCTCTCTCTCTGTCTGTCCATCAAGGCTCTGTGCTAATTGTATTTTTGATCCATAGGGGGCCGTGTAAAAACGTGGAAGAGGAGATGGTTCATTCTCACGGATAACTGTCTCTACTACTTTGAGTACACCACGGTAAGTCTGCCTCTCCCAGGCGTACGAAGCACCCTGCTGGGCCTGCAGGCACACAGTGTGTCCCTGATCTTCTGTGAATCAGTCTCCCCCCCCTCTGTGCAGGACAAGGAGCCCAGAGGCATCATACCGCTGGAGAACCTGAGCATCAGGGAGGTGGAGGACAAGAAGCCTGTAAGCACAGCGCCCTCTAGTGGCTCCATCAGCATTGGCAACACAGACACACATACACACAGCATGATGCCATCATAAGCTCATTGCTCTGGCTAAAATAGTAACCAAAGATTCAAACCTCAGTGTTCAGGGACACAAAGAAATCCCTTCCGACACACCGCATAATGAATATGATTGGCTCAAATCGACGTGAAAAAACGTGATGTCACTTCATGCAAAGTGACACCACCGTGGCTATATTTCAGCCAATCGGAAGCAGCAAAAGTTGAAGGTCCTCTTAACGGTAGACCAATGAAGTCGCAAGGAACGGTCAAAGTACCGGACCCGTCAGTCACCCCCCCCCCCCCCCCCCCCCCCCCCTCCCGTGTGTCCAGAACTGCTTTGAGCTCTACATCCCGGACAACAAGGACCAGGTGATCAAGGCCTGCAAGACGGAGGCCGACGGCCGCGTCGTCGAGGGCAACCACACCTTCTACCGCATCTCCGCCCCCACCGCAGAGGAGATGGACGTGTGGATGAACAGCATCAAGTGAGTATCGCCCCCTGTCCCGCGCAAACGCAAACCTCAAGCCCGCAGTCGCCGTTAGCCGTCACCCGTTTGTTCGCGCGCGCGCGCGTCGTAAATGCGGCCGTGCGTGACGTCGGGGTAACCTCAAGCGGTTCATGATGTTTTGCTCGGGGCCCTGACGTTGACATTTCCCCCCCCCCCCCCCCCCTCGACAGAGCCGCCATCAGCAGGGACCCCTTCTACGAGATGCTGGCCGCCAGGAAGAAGAAGGTGTCCTCCATGAAGAGGCACTAGAGGAGGTTCAGCCGGCCCCCTCGCGGGCTCTTGACAGACTATAGGGGCCCCTAGGAGGGGAGGCAGTGGGCCCCGCACCCTTCATGTGGAAGAGTCTCCAGTGGATGTAATAATAAGATGCTCAGGGGCCGAGACAGGACCACACAGCTGTTGCTTCAGGTCTCTGCTTGCTACCAAAAGAAAACAGAAAGCATGCTGGGGATTTATATTTTTGATGACTGTCGTTGTTTTTAAAATGGCGGTGGAGGGGCCCCGTGACTCCTTTACCATTTCTGGGAAAGCGCTTGCCCTCTCGTGGCTTTCCCGCATGTACTTGTGTGTATATGAGCCCTAGAATGTTTGCTTTAACCCCCCCCCCCATGCCTACTGAGCGGACATCAAAGACCCCCCGTGCTCCTCTTAATCATACAACATGTGTGTAGACTCCTTTATAGATAACACATGTCCTGCAGGGACACCCGTGCTTTAAACTCCTCAGCAGGTCTGATCGAGAGAGGCTCCCCCACCAAACTACGATGAGGGGTCATGGAATGAAAAGCCAAACTTACGATTTGTTTTTCTTCTTGTGTGCTTTAAGGAATTTGGCCTTCTTGTTTCTCCAGCTTTTAACCAAGGATTCCTCTCACTGTTGTTCTCTTCTTCCAATTCTTTCTTTGCGCTATTGTTGGAAGGTAGGAGTGGAGGGGTCCTTCTGCCAACTGTCTCATTTTATACTGCTTTTTTAACGTCCTTTCGGTGTCTTTCCGGTCAGACAAAGGTTGTCGCTCAGGAGATTGTTGCCAGGTTCTGCCCCGCCACGCTCTGTGCTCGACTGACCAGGTCTGGCGTTTGCCTCCTTGACCTTTGTGACACGGTTGCTTGTGTGGCGGTTCTGCGTCGGAACACGGGCTCATCAAAGGACGACTCTTCCAAAGGACCCAGGGATGTGTTTGACTCGTGCTGCCTGATTCTAAGTCTTAAAGCAGCCCCTCGCCGGGGCTTATCGTCAGGGGATTTTCTTTTTTTTTTCAGAAGTTGAGCTTGTCTCATCGTCGCGCACAAACCTCTGTTTGTTTTCTTCATCTCTCGTGCTCGTTTTCCCTCTACCGTTTGGACCTTCTGTTTCCTACCGCGGGGCTCTTGAACACCGCGGCGTGAGCTGCTAGCATTGATCCAGAATCCGTCCGCTTCGGTCTTTTCTACAGACCCCGCTTCGACGCGCGTCCTCCACAGGGAGTCTCTAATCGTAAGACAAGCGCGGGTCTCGGTCGGAAGCCGAAGCGGGGGTTTCTGCCTCCAGAGTGGCTCTTTCCCGTCGTCGTATTCGTCCTCTGTGCGTTTCTCTGCAGGCCGTCGCCGAGCGTTCAGGGCGTCGGTGCAACGTGCACGACCTGCGTTGTGTACTTCAGTAGATCTACTGCTTCTACGCGGGAAAAAACGTGGAAGTGATTGAAATACCACGAGAACCAATCACGGGCCCACGAATGGGCCCCACTAAGTGGAAACCCTCGGCCAGAAACAGTGGGGGCCTTTGCAGAGAGGCGTCGTCGTGGGATAAACACGCCGGGGCCACTCAAACTAATGGTGCGTCTGCTGCTTTTTGCACCATGTCACCGCTATAGCCGTGTCCTCCCCGCGCCCCGCCACGTCTGTCCCACAGCCTCGGGGGCCGGTCTGCGGGCACCTGGATGATGCCACGCAGACACGGCGAAGAGTCTGTGTTCGATGTGTAAAGCCGTGGTCTTTCCACCCTAGACTCTATGGCTAGGACACGCTGTGTTCACCACTAACTAGTCCTGTTAAATCCTGTTCTTCCCTGTGCACTGACCCCCCCACCCACGAGACTACATGCAAAACAATCGTAGATATAGATAGTATTGCTTTATTTATCAGAAGTGTATATACTTAAATGTATAGTGGGTATTTGTCGAAAACATTTTTTTTTGGGATATATGTAATAGTTGTTAGTAGAGTGACCTTTATTCCTCTATCATTTTTATCAGTGTTTGATTTGAGGGTTCTATCATTGCCATGTAATAAAGCTCAAATAAAAAAATACAAATGTGTATTTTGTACTTGTGAACGTCCATTGAACAAACGTTCATTCACGGTTGAAATCAATATTACAAAGAAAGTTAATCAGTCGTTAAAGCCTAATATTAAATCGCTCCAGTAGGGGGCAGTGTTCCATAGGTCTTACATCTTACTTCTGGGACGGGTGGATGATTTCACCAATAACCGTAACGTAATGTGATTTAAAAGAAACTGTCAAAGCATTAAATACATCTGAACTTCCTTGTTGTTCACATGTCACCCTGTTGTTACAATGGCAAGCTGCAAGACAGAGGTCAAGTCAGGCAAACTACATTTACACGTCTTAAACAATAGACCTTGTTCTGTTATGAATAGCCATCTGTTCTCTGATAGTAGAGAGTATATATTTCACAACAGACAACTGGGTAAAGTAGAAATACAAGTAAATGTGCATATCATATGAAATAATGCCTGGAAAACAAATCAATAAAAATACGTATTTCCTCAGTGGAGAATGAAGGGCAGTGTGAAGGGCAGGATAATTTGTGACGTGTGTATCATATGTGCATCGTATGTGTGTGATGTATGTATCAATATCATTTTTGTGATGTGTGTATCATTTGTGATGTGTGTTTACCGTATTCCACAGCAAATAGACATGGGAACCAAGTCAATGTATATCCGATATACATAGTATGCACATGCATCTTGTGACCTTTAAACTGTCAGTGGGTACACGCATACATAGTCGCACAACACATGCACACGCAAGAACACACAAACGCATCAAACGCCTTTTTCGGTTTTAGCTGGGAGGATAAGATCACAAATAATTACATCATTCACATTCCTAATTTCTGGACGAAAGTATTCTAAACCTCCTCTCAGCGCACAATTTGGCCTCAAAAGGCTTCCATCGGGGTAATAGGCCAGTGGGACACGAATGGGCCTGAAAGCGCAGAGCTCAAAGGCAAGCATGGGCATCAACAGGCGGTGCCATGCAGTTGTTACTTACGAGAAAGGCCCTGGCAGGGGCCCAAAGCGAAGTCCGTCTGGCCAAACAACAGGTGAGCCTGCTTTTATAGCACGCCGTTATAGGAGAGGGATTCACAAGCACAATGGTGGCACGATAGATCAATAAAGAAAATGTATCAATAAAATGTAGTTTTTATTTAGAACATACCATTAGCAAAGCAAGGCTAAGTGCTTACAGAGAATACAAATATCCACACATTTATTGTGGATATTTGTATAATATTTATTATAATTACTGTATTAGCATTTATTATGGCTTATTCTTTTTTTTTACATTTCAGCACAAAAAATGGTATTTGAGTCAAACAGTATGAGCACCTTATTTAATAATAGCTCGGTTCATTGTGCTATTACGTTGTTATTACCTCAACGGCTTTGTTCCAAAACCACACGGCATGACGGGAACTCCCTTTCGTAATCTCATTCATGCAGTCCCAAGTCAAACATTGTTTGAGCGCCGCGATTAAAACATTACCATTGCGGTGTGTGTGTGAAGCCCACAGGACTGGGTCGGCCGGCTGTGTGTGCTGATGGGAAACACGAGGCGTGTCACTCATGGTGTGACAAGTGAGTCTATTATACTCCAAAAGAAGAACATTGTTGTTGTGGTTGTCATTCAGTGCTATTGTATGCTCACTTCTCTTGATGGCAAATCAAGCGGGAAACATTTCAGCATCACATTCATGATGACTTGCAGAAAATGCTTTATAGAGCCCTAAGAAACAAATGTAAGTCACTTTGCATAACAGTCTAAAATGACTGAATGATAGTGCAAGTTCATTCCGCAAGCACATGCTTCTACTTGCTCTTCTCTCTCTCACACACACACACACACACACACACACACACACACACACACACACACACACACACACACACACACACACACACACACACACACACACACACACACACACACAACGACTACAATCAGACTACAGTCTCTCTCGCCTCATTACCGCAATTGGAGACAGGTGACATGTTCTTCGCTCTTGTTTAGAATTTCCCAGAAGCGACGCACGCTTCCGTCGCCCGGTTGGCCCGCGCACGGCGCGCCACAGGCAGACAGCACCCGGACAGGTCTGAGTTAATCCGTTCATGCATACACTGTGATGAAGGAATGTTCCCACATCGTTAAAGCAATGCTCACTATAGGCGACTACAATCGATGTCTCAGTGTGTAGTCATTTAGCAGATGTTTCTATCCAGAAGAAACAATTAGACCAATGTTTCATATATTTATAAGTATCAACCTTTTGTTAAATCCCAATGCACATCACACGTTTACAGTTCTGTTATTAAGAAGTTTTCATATTCTTTCTTACTCTAACAATACTAGGACGAAGAGTGCAAAGGACTCCCCTATAGCTCCAGGTACTTGCACGTATGCTTATAGATCCTGATATTTCAAGGGAGTGGAAACGCTGCCCTTTGTGTGAATGCATTATTTCACTTCCGGTGTGAGCCACGCAGCGGCGCAATAGTGGCAGTAGCGCACACGTTGCACTTGGTCTGGGCCAAAAGTGACCTTCCATCGGGTAGTTGTAAATGACACGCAGGTGAGAATGCTGTGACGCCACGTTGGATTCATGCGGAGCTCTTTTCTTATAGCCCTACAAAGAATATATGCCTCTAGATATAGATATATACATATCTATATAGATATATAGCGCTCAAGGCTACACGTCAATGCAAACAATTGGACGCCGGGTTTTTTCAGTATTGACGGCGTACTTTTTTAACCAGAAATATTTGTATTCGACCCAAGGACTATAGATGACACGTGCATAACCTATTTAGAAGAAACCAGTTCATTAACGCCTACAGTTAGTTAAAAAAACGCTCGTGCTGTTCGTTTGTGGTTGCAACGGAAAAAGCTGAAAAGAAAAACACTTCCTTTAGTAGAGACAAATATTAAACTACATGAATAGGTTGGCTTACTGGAATACTTTAATGTTGATGAAAAGTTATTTATATATATATATATATATATATATATATATTATAAGTATAGAATAAGAATCAAGAAACCGTCTGGGTTCTTAAATCAATCAGGCTCTCCAAGAAAGTGAATTTGCTGACATGGTAAAGCAGCGTTCTTCGTAAGAGACCGTGTACAGGATTGAAGGAGCAGAGTGGTTTTCCCAGAGGGATAAAGTGACTGTGGGACTTTGTGCAAGTTCATTGAAGTGTGGCAGACTTTTCCTGGAAAAGTCCTTGTGGTGTGAAAAGAACAACACATCTTTAAAATGCTCTATGTCAACACATCCCCGGTGGTAGATCAACAGCTGGATTAAAGATGAAAAGAAACGACATGCAAATTATATATCAGATATGCTGGGATTTGGTGCAAGGGGGGGGGGGGGGGGGGGGAGGGGGTATTGCTGGAACCAGCTTAATGTTTGTTGACATGGGGGTTAAACACCAGGGACAGACTGTACTCTCAGAGCTCGGAGCTATCGGGAAAAGAGGGGGGATGGGCATGTTTTGTTTCGAAGCAGATCCAGAATTTCCTGTTGCCAGGGGCGCGCCAGAACCAATAAGGGAACAAAAGGAAACATTTTTGGAGAGGGAGGGAGGGAGGGAGGGAGGGAGGGAGGGAGGGAGGGAGAGAGGGAGAGAGAGAGAGAGAGAGAGAGAGAGAGAGAGAGAGAGAGAGAGAGAGAGAGAGAGAGAGAGAGAGAGAGAGAGAGAGAGAGAGAGAGAGAGAGAGAGAGAGAGAGAGAGAGAGAGAGAGAGAGAGTTTCTTGGTTGAAGAAAAGAAAAGCATATTGTCTAAAGTCCACAACCAGGCAGGAAGTACAGGTGTGCGAAGGAGCCTGCGCGTCAACATGATACCTTTTGTACTTTTTGTTCCCATTTGAAGTGATGTGTTTGACTTGAAACAACCTGTAAGGAATGCATGCTGGAAAGCAGTTCCAGAGAGGTGAGGCATGACACCAGGTCATGTCTTTAAAGTTTGAACTTTGCTGAGGACGGTAGGTCATGTCCCCATCATCATGTGTCAATCATCCTTCGTGTCGGGTCAATAGAAACCGGTTGGAACGAATCAACAGTATAACAACCATCAGACAAACAAGAGCATGCCCCCCTTCCTCAAACATTGACGTTGTGAAATTTTATAAAAAATGTTGCATTCTTTTTTTCTTCCGAATCCTAATCAGAGAATAGTAATGACACAGGTCACACACACTCTAATTGGACGTATCACTGCTTGAAAGCCTCTCAGAACAACGGCCCTGGTGGTTCTCCGTCCTACCAAGGGCCCGCGAGGAGCCGGAATAGGTTGCGTAAAACCCATCACCGGCACCAGGACTCTCATGCAGGGATGGTTCTAACCCACATGCATATGGAAGTGTTTTCATTCAGAGAGAAAAAATCTAAAGGGCCAACAGAGATCAAAGCTTTTTCAAACATCTGCCACGAGTCTATGGGCTGAGAGAGAGAGAGAGAGAGAGAGAGAGAGAGAGAGAGAGAGAGAGAGAGAGAGAGAGAGAGAGAGAGAGAGAGAGAGAGAGAGAGAGAGAGAGAGAGAGAGAGAGAGAGAGAGAGAGAGAGAGAGAGAGATGAGGCCTGTTGTTTTATTCAGGTTTTTCTTCAATGCACTTCATCACAACAGCTGAGCCATTGTCCATTCATGGAGATGGTGTATGGACATCTCTGGAGGCCAGAGCAGAGGCAGTTCTCATCAGTGCACATTGTGTGTGTGTGTGTGTGTGTGTGTGTGTGTGTGTGTGTGAGCCATGCACGTGCACACAAAATCCACCAGGAAATGTCAGACACTGTTTACTGGCACTGCTTGGGATCAGGTTACGACTCTGTGTGCCGTGTGTGTGGGGTGTGTGTGTGTGTGGGGTGTGTGTGTGTGTGTTTGTGTGCTACATACCCATGCTATAGAATACATAATATCCTGCTGCACAATAACATTGTTGACAAGTTGTATGTATTATACTAGCATGTTTATCTGAGTATACCTCGTGAACAGCGACTCTCCTTGCTGTGAGATTATCGATCATTCTTCATCTGGACCCATGACATCAACAGCTATTTCTAGGATTTGTGGGAAATCAGGATCCATCGGAAGGATCCTCATTATGTCACCGGCGACTCTGTCTCCAGGCAGCCAATACCGATCGCAGGGACGGCGGCGTCCGCGGCGGTGGGGAGGCCGAGAGAGAGAGAGAGAGAGAGAGAGAGAGAGAGAGAGAGAGAGAGAGAGAGAGAGAGAGAGAGAGAGAGAGAGAGAGAGAGAGAGAGAGGACGCGATCAATCGCTCCCTCAGCTGTCTGCATGTGGCGTGCAACAGTTGGGGATCATGGCCTTGCTTCCAAAGAGTATCAACAGAGCTGCTGCGATGTGTCTCAATGCATTTGCGAATCATTTGGAGTAGTCTCAGTTGCGGCCATGGCCTTGTATGGTGTCAGTGGAAAATGCTAGCTGGTGTTAGGTGACGTTGTGTGACTTGATGTGGAACATGCACATTCAAATGTATTGTTTTTATGTTTCAAATGTGTTGTCATAGTTGTGGTCAGGCTATTGATGGGACGGATTAAGATAAACCGATGGAAATATTTGTCATCACCAATAGGAAATGTATTTTGTGTAAAGCTTCAAACAAATAGAGCATGCAACACATTCTTGAAAGTCACATCTTGGTGTAACTCGCCTAACCAGACACAATGGTGACAGATTACTTTTACTCTTCACCCACTTCCTCAGCACTGTGACTCCACAGTTAAGTTTACACTGACACCTTCATTGAGAGAGAGAGAGAGAGAGAGAGAGAGAGAGAGAGAGAGAGAGAGAGAGAGAGAGAGAGAGAGAGAGAGAGAGAGAGAGAGAGATGGCGATTCCTATTCTAGTTTTTCACAAGCATTACATGTTAAAATACGTATTGCCATATCGGCAGCTGCATGTGAATTGGAAACAAACGCTTTGAAATTCCAGCGTCAATTACTAGCAGCCCACTGGCGAAAATGCCACAGATGAGTTCCTCTATGTCACATGGTGGAAATAAAACATCAGTATTGGTCATTACTAGAGCCACTGTCAGTTCCAGGAGCTCTACAATGTATCCTAGACGGAGGTAGTCTTTTTTTCTTTAAGCCCGGCCTGCTAGGAAACCCCAAACGGGAAGAACATTAAACCCCGCTGAACAGAGAAACGACCTATTGGAACGCAGCCAAGAGAAAACAAAAACAATGGGAATTAATTCATACTTTCCCATTAATACACCAACAAAATGCAGTAAACAGTATTAGCTGTTACTCAAGTCTAATGTTTTTGGGGTAATTATTTAATTAGAAACGTATGTGCAATGACTTGAAATATGGAAGCAGATAAGGTATTTAGTATTCTATTAAAATACTAACTAAAAACCGCAGATACGGTATTTAGTATTCTATTAAAATACTAACTAAAAACCGCAGATACGGTATTTAGTATTCTATTAAAATACTAACTAAAAACCGCAGATACGGTATTTAGTATTCTATTAAAATACTAACTAAAAACCGCAGATACGGTTTATATGCAGAATTCCCAGCTCTGCCCAAAGTTGATCACTCACAGTTTAGCAGTCACGTGGTCACTCTGAGCCCGTATAGCTTCTGACGCATTTAGCCGATGACATTTACACTGGTTTTTATTCCAAGAGAGCTTGGGGTGTACTGCTCTACGTATTCAGCTGGTCTGGTATTGAAAAGAGTACAGTTCGTTGTAATTCAAAATTCGACTTTTTATTTAGAAAACTAGTAAGAACGACAGAAAAGTAATCGGTCCAACATCGGCCTACTGCTACGTTCGTTTATGTTCGGGGGTGGGAAGTCGGAAGTGCGTCATCTCCGATCTACGTGCGTTCTAGCTACGAAGTCGGAAAAACATGGCGGCTCACGCTGAACTTTGTGTTGCGGGTATGTACGAGCATCATAAACGTTAACAACATTAACGTTTAATTGTATGGGCTTAACCAACTACTGTATTGGTATGCTGATTGTTCTTAAATAATACTAAGTTCACCAATTCATCTAATCGTATAAAATGTTGAAATGACGTCAAATAGATTTGAGGCTTGAACTGGGGGTTGAGAAATGGTGAGAACCGCTCCGACCTCCGAGTTCCAAGCGAACGCAGCAGTACCTTTTCGCTCCAAACGTACACGAACTCGGCTTCCCATGGTGCAGCGGGGCTCCAGTACGCCGTAGGGTCCGAGGAGAAGCCCTGCTTGATCTAGCGGTTCCCGCGAATGAAAACCGTGTATCGTCCATTGTGCGAAGTGAAATGGCGATGGTGCAGTGTTTTGGAACAGCATGTAATCCAACCCAATTGTCACTCTCTTGTTATTTTTACTTTATTAATTTACTTCTTTTAAATTAAATTCATTTCTTGTGTAAACTACTTTTTACACAAGTGTAGTAGTGTAGTTTTTACACTACTGCACCGTCGAGGAGGGCTTGGAACACGTGGATTTCATTGCCAGCAATGGCTGCTACTGCATGTTTTGTTGTGCATTTGACTGAAGAACTTGACTGAATCTCTTTTTGGCTTTACATTGCTTTCCCCAGTTGCAAAGTTGCTGTTGCCACAGTAACTGACGTTCGAGGATGCAAACTACGTTTTTTGTGCTCTCTTGTGATTGGTCGACAATCACGGGGGTCATGGGTATTGTAGTAGACGCCAAAGTTACAATACGTATACAAGTACATATTCTCGGCATTTTAGTAAATGATCAACATTTATTGGTCGTAACAATAAAATAATTAAATAACCTCTTTTCTCGTCGAAGATTATCAACCTACGGGATATGGTTTTGCCGGAATTACTGAAAAATTAATTATCAATGGGTTGAACAAAGTGGAGATAGGAGGGGGACCTTACTGCCAAGTTAGATTGATACACTTGTATTTAATTGGCAGCAGATCAAATGAGTAATCTGGAAATGGCCATTATTTTTGAGAGATCACTAAATAAATGGCTAACTCGAATATCGTTTCTTGTAGGTGATATACAATCAGTTTAATTATGGTAATGCTAATATCCTCCTAGGAATTGAATGGCATGGTAGCCATTCATCCGCCTGTCAGAAACAGAACAGGTGACCAAAGAGGAAGGGAACCTATGCTACTTGTTGTTGGTTAATGGCAGGCAATTTATTGCTGCAATACAGTGTCAATAGAAGGGCAACATTTTCCTTGATTCATTAATTAATATATTATTTATTTAATATTGCTTATTAAGTAGATCAAGTCTTTTTTTGTGTGCTAGTTTAAACAATAACAAACAAGCAACGGTATAGCAGTAGTAGCCATAGTAGGAGCAATAGCTAATACTGCTATTATTAACATGAATTATTATAACGAAGTTCTGTTGAACTTCAAGTATAGCTACATTTACTTTGTACTTCCCATTCCAATGAAGTCAGAGAGAGAGAGAGAGAGAGAGAGAGAGAGAGAGAGAGAGAGAGAGAGAGAGAGAGAGAGAGAGAGAGAGAGACGAGAGAGAGAGAGAGAGAGAGAGAGAGAGAGAGAGAGAGAGAGAGAGAGAGAGAGAGAGAGAGAGAGAGAGAGAGAGAGAGAGAGAAGGCCTGTTGTTTTATTCAGGGTTTTTTCAGAGAGCAACCAACCAACCACAAAATTACCCGGAACAATACCTAGTGTAGATTACTAATATTGGTTAGGAACGGTGGTCTCCTGAGGAAGTGGAACTCATATCTGTGACTAATGAGGAAGGGCATGTTCCACTTTCTTACTTTGTTTGGACATGATAGACATTCCATACCTGGTCTAGAAGAGACCAGTCACAATGCTCAGAACTCAGAGATAGCTATGAAAAGCCACATTTATTCTGAATAAACTATTCTGAATCTTCATATGTTTTGCAAGAGACATGCCATAAAAGAAATATGAACAGGTTAATAATGAACAGCAAGGAACATTATGAATGGATGGGCATATCTGTATGTAGGGTTTTCATTAAGCAGAGGATTTTTCGGAAACCAAATGTGTTTCGATCCTTGCCCTCTTCAGCTGTACTGATGATTGACGGCACAACTGTAATTTCCTAGTATTGCTTAACACCGTTTTTATTTCATCTTATCAAATATCATTCTGATTTCAGAAGGAAGTACATATTTCCCGTTCCCTGCAACCTTTCCCCCTAATGGCTTTACAGGAACCCTGATCTTGAAAGGTCTTCTGACTCAGCGCGGAGCTTCTTCACCAGCTGCTCTGTTTCCCATAGCACAGCGATTCCCAAAGCAACACACACACACACACACACACACACACACACACACACACACACACACACACACACACACACACACACACACACACACACACACACACACACACACACACACACACACACACACACACACACACACACGTTAACGCTCCGGAGTGGTCCATTAATTTAAAGCTCTTAAAAAAAAAAACTCCTCCTCATTTAGCCTTAATCACAACCGGCTAGGAGAACCACAACCGTTTGAAACGCTCCCGTTAACGTCTTCGTTGGCCTTAAGCGAGCCATCGTGGGGGGGCCCCTACGTGCATCTGTGTGGAAACGATGCCCGAGTTGTTCATTTCTGCGCAGCCCTCCACCGTAAATATCCACATCCTCCTCAAGGCCCTTCGTCGGTGCGGGCCAGGGTCCCTTTCCTCCCAGGCCCCGGCAGGCCCCTGAAGGGAGACCGGGGACATGGCTCACAGCGATGACGCAACAGGGCTTCTGGAAGCCAGCGGAACGCCGTGGCCTGATTCAGCCCCTATTGTACTGGTTTGGTGGAATGCTAACAGCTGAGTCACCGCTGTGACCACATGTACCGAAACTCAGTAGGCGCTATCGCCTTGACAACCCTCCCCCCTTGACCCAACGTCACCACCGCACGGCTCACCAAGCCACTGGTTTGAGAAGGATGGAACGCGTATCAAATAACACACCAAACAAAAATGGCTACGACCGTGGATGCTTTTGGGTGTCCTGGTGGATTAGTTGAAGTGGCAGCGAATCCCGGGTCATGTTCGCTTCAAACCGTAGCGCGTCCTCCGTGAGGTAAACGTCACGCAACTTTGGCGCCACTTTCGCATCACGACCAAGTGACGCAAACACCGAGAAGGCGCGCCGACGCCACGGTGTGTCTGGAGCCTCGTCTGGGGAGGGGTTTGCGTTGTAAATATGATTGGCAACGTCGCTCCCCTTCCTAGAGGTCCCACACGTCAGAGTCGCCTATTTCCTGGGCGGGAGAGCCATGTAATGAGTAGAAAAATGATTGCGAAGGTAACGTGTGACACGGCTTCCCCACCCAGGGCTATCTGCCTCAAACAGCTGAAGCATGTTGTCACGGCTGAGTCATAATGGGAGTCCGCCAGCAGTCAGGCTGATGACTACAATGTGGCTGGCGTCTGTTTCAACCGTCTTCTCCGACCCTGCTCGCTAGCCGTCTCTCTCGTGCACGTGCACGCACACACACACTTGCAGACACACACACACACGATTCATGCTGTACAATTTACATAAAGAGTTGAATGAAACTGACATATTGTATTCGTGGTGAAAAACAATGTATTTATGTTCATGTAAATGTTAATAACACATTCAAATAGTAAATTACAACAATAACACACCAGACTCGAGCCTAATAAAACGTCAATCATTTCAAACAAGACACACTTGTTGCATGTTTAAAAAAATGAAAATTGCGGGCGCCCTCTATTGGAAGAGGTATGCATAATAATCTCTACGGTCAATGAATGCTGTGAGTCGTATTGACTTTGTAACACAGTGTTTCTCGGAAAGAAAGCCACCAATGGTGGTCAAATTTCCCTCAAACCTCTCACTCGAGTGATGTGCTATCTATCTATCACACTATCACTAAGTGTATTTAGTGTGTCCTGTGTAGACCATCCCGTGTGATATATTTTTTAAACATTTTAGATAATTTTTTTATATTTTATTTCTATAACAACACATAAATATTAACCAAGGGGACAAGTAATCGCTTTGATCTCAGCCCATAACTGCATTTGAGGGAACACGACGAGGGAGGGAGGGAGGGAGGTATTCCAGAAATAAAAGGCCTGTCACCGCGCCAAGAGACGCCCATTCTTGGAACAGAGGGGCGGAGCCGTCTCCGCTGTTTAAGAAGGATCTCTCCGCTCTCCGCCACAGCATGATAGCGCCGAGGAAACCCGTATCTTCGCCGATCGGAGGTTAATACTTGCCAATATTTGGATATTAATTTAAAGTAACGCACTGGAAGAAAAGCAGAGGTAAGAACCGCTTTCATTCAGTATGTCTTTTTTTTTTTAATTTTTATCCCCCCTTTGTTTTCGTCCGCTTAAAACTTTTAAAGTAGGCTCCGGCAAATTATCTCTCTATTTTCCAAATCATCCACTTATCTAGGCTACACATTCTATAGACTTACATTTTCTAAATGTGTAGCTAAGTGGGAGAGAGAAAGAGAGACACTATGTCATATGCAAATTGCGCAACAAAGATTACGACGTCTTTACTGGAACTGCAGCCTGTAGTTACCGAGCACTGATGACAGATCAGCGTTAGGCAAATTAACTGGAAACGCTCAATGGTTGACCTCTGGACTCCTGCTCAGTTCTGCACTCATCGCTATCTCATTCCAAGGGATTTTAACAGTTTTAACCAGATCCATATACTTAAACCTTTTTATATAATCTGCTAATAGGTATACTGTATGTAGCCTATTAACTTTTTTTTAATCCTAATCTATTTGTTTAGGAAAGCCAGTTATACAAGTGTTTTTAATATGTGTAGCCTATTCGATTAATTTTGGTCAGTTTATAAAAAAAAAACGTTTAACCAAAATGTGAATGCCTTCAAACAGTTTTTTTTTTAAATATTTATTAACAAATCATACTCTCTTTCTGCCCCAGTTTGGAAACGCAGACACCTCTGGTGGACCAGCCTGTGATCTGCCGGTCCTATCTGTCCCATTTGAAGTGCGAGCGTGCTCCCCAGGCCAGCCTCTCAGCGCGGGTACAGAGCCATGGTAACTTACAGCAAGTTAAACTCAGCAATGAGCAGCAGCCCCCTAGACTCCACCACGCGGCTGCCCCAACGCTACAAGACCTTCAGCTGCAAGGTGCAGTACCAGCTGGTGCTGACCGCCATCCGCAAGCTCCAGGAGTGTGGCTTCTACTGGGGCGCCATCACGGGCAAGGAGGCCAACGCACTGCTGTCCTCCGAGTCCGTGGGCACCTTCCTGGTGCGGGACAGCTCGGACAACCGCCACTTCTTCACGCTCAGCGTGCGCACGGCGTCGGACACCAAGAACCTGCGCATCCAGTGCGACGCCGTGTCCTTCTGTCCTGCAGACGGACGCCAAGAGCGCGCACGCCGTGCCCCACTTCGACTGCGTGCTGCAGCTGGTGCACCACTACATGTCCCACGGCAAGGCGGCGGGGAACGGGCGCTGCGGCGGCGGGAACAGCTACTACATCTACTCTGGGAGCGCCAAGATCCCCCTGGAGCTGGTCCGGCCCCTCTCCTCCTCGCTGTCCACCCTGCAGCACCTGTGCAGGAAGACGGTCAACGGCCACCTGGACATGTCGTCCAAGAGCGAGCAGCTGCCGCACACGCTGAAGGAGTTCCTGCAGGAGTACGACGCCCCCATCTAGAGGGGCGGCGGGGGGGGGGGGGGGGGGGGGGGGGGGGGGGGGGGGGTGGGGGGGGGGGGGGGGGGGGGGGGACTCTATGGTCGCAGTCAGGAAGCTGCGAGGAATGTTTTCACGCACGCCGGCGGATGCCACGGATGCCGGGCCAGACGGACATGGACACCCAATGGACACGCGAGAGCGAAGGAGGGGTCAGGGGGTCAGGGGGTCAGGGGGTCAGCGGTGGCTTAGAAGGTGCATGTCCATGGAGATCAAGGACCCTCCACCCCACCCTGAAATTCCAGGATGAGCTGAGAGATCGAAGGCCCTTCATACGCAAAATATGATCCAGAAAGAAAGAGCATGCTGCTATAGACTGTATGACAAAAAAGAAACCAGAGAACAACAGCATCCTTGTGCCAGTTGCTATTTCTGACATCACTTCCTGTAAACTCGTGGCTCATTGTCAGTCGTCTGGGCTCCGATGACACACGGGTTCCCTCTGCTGCTGCTAACCACGGTTACCATGGCGATGTGGGACTGACAGACATGCACATCCCCAGCCCCACAACGTTGGCTCGTATGACTGGACAGACCTGTTTGAATTGACCAAGTACCGGGACTACTCACGGACATGAGACTAAACGCACGATTCTGGAAGAATTGAAACATTACCTCTGATTCAGAAGTTCCTCACAGACCAGACATCCCACCCCCAGTGGGGGGGGGGGGGGGGGGGGGGGGGGTGTAACACATGTTGGATACACACAGTGTAATACGAAGACACGTTGTGGACTCACAACTCAGTTTTGTACTCTCTCTCTCCAAAAGAAAGAAAGACGTGTTTGTGTTTTGTTTTATTTATCGGTTTTATTTCCTAGCCAAACTTGCCTCAAATATCAGATGTTGATAAAACACCAGTTTGTTGGTACAACAGCATCACTGTTTCTGACTTGTTAGGCCTTAAACAACCATGGGGGCCTAAGAAAATGTGTTAGTATTTGTGGTACTAGCAGGATATTACAAACAACGTGAATGTATACATATTTGAATCTTTCCTCTCTAAGAAGGGAGGAGAAATGGGGTTACTCATGACTCTCACCTTAAGGCAACACTATGTTTACATTGTTATAGATGAAATGTAAAATCTGTTTTTTGTCGTCTTTTATAAAGACAGCACTGCCAGCCAAGCCACCTGGCAGCGCTGTATAAGCAGACTTGTATGACTTTGCACATATTTATATTTCTATCAACATTTCAATAATTTATAATAAAGAGCAATATTTTTGTATTTAAAAACATTCATGTGTGCGTTACTTTGCTGAATGAACGACTTTGCGGCAAAAGACGATAGGATGTTCTTATCCCTCCACTGATTTCGCTAACCCATCGCTAACCCTAGCGCTCATCCGCCTCAGATCTCACCAACGCCAAACATATATACCAGTAGTTCACCGCACATTACCGTACGTATTCAACGGAACTAGGAGGTCTGGCCGAACTCTACGTTTGAGTTTGTGTGTGTGTGTGTGTGTGTGTGTGTGTGTGCGTGTGTGTGTGTGTGTGTGTGTGTGTGTGTGTGTGTGTGTGTGTGTGTGTGTGTGTGTGTGTGTGTGTGTGTGTGTGTGTGTGTGTGTGTGTGTGTGTGTGTGTGTGTGTGTGAGAGAGTGTCTGTGTGTGTGTGTGTGTGTGTGTGGTGCTTTGCACTGGAGCAAACCCAGGGTCCTCAGAGCGGTCTTAGCTGGTCTCGCGCCGCTACCCTCCAACTGGATCCTGGAAAGGCAACCGGGTTCACGAAGGCTTCGGCTGACCGGGAACCTGCAATAACCTGCACGTCCAACTCACTTACTGGAAGGAGCTGCGCGCCTGCACTGCTCCTACTTATACCTTCCCTCCCACCGCCACTTAAACGTTTCCTCTCCCTCCCCCCCCCCCCCCCCCCCCCCACACACACACACACAGGGAGACGATGGGGGGGTTAGCATCTTCCCCCCCAGGGCTTCAGTCTCAGATGGTGGGATTAGTGAGAGCTGGGGTTGGAACATGGATGATTGCTCTGTAAACTTCCTTAGGTGTGCCTGTATCGTCTCGTGTGTGGACACGGATTGGAGCTATTCGGAAGAATTGGGAATGCTGTTGCTATGGCGGCTGTTGGGAACATATTTCAATGTAAACACTTCTCCCGGATACTGGATTGGAATAGAGTAGGTTGGAAATGAAATTATCTTGAGATCCTTTTCTAAATATATCTTTTTTTTTTTTAAGATTCATTATTTATAAGTTTTTGTTTCTCTTGAATGTTCAAACATTCACATTATTTACATTTAGAGGATTTAAAAAAAATTATTTTCAAAACAATTTTGAGAAGAGGATTTGGAGAGCAAAGATGAACAATTAAGGAGGAAGCAGAAGCAGACGGTTATCGTCGAATACGTTCGCATGGAGCAATGACTGAATTCTGAGGAAATGCTCATGTTCCTATGACACAGTTCCAAGAAATTCATGAATGCCTGCCCAAGTGCTTTGAATATCAAACCAGAATGATCTCATGATCCACAGGACAATTTTATCAAGATAACATTATTCATGATAGCTTTGATATAAACATTGCTGTGTACAACCTCTAATGTTATGTTATATATATATATATGTGTATATATATGTAGCTATCATGAATATTGTTATCTTGATAACATTGTTATTATTATGTTAATATATTATCAACATTAAATACACACCAGTGGGTGTATATGGGCATTATGTTCAAGCCAGCAAGCTATTATTCACTTTATTCTCCAGCCAAGTGTTTCACAGGAACTGTTAAATACCCTGGAACTTAGACATCTGTGGTCCCTGAGTGCCAAGTACCTTTGTGCGGTCATATTAATAGATAAAGGTACATAAACAACTGATTGCACTGTCTGTGTGGATTCCTTGGAGTTTGAAATTGTAGAACAGGTTCTTGTGCCAACAAATGTGTTGAGCCTCTTCTGTATTGTCTAATTCAAAATAACGTGGTACTTAATACCACCAAGAAACGCGACCCAGAATTGACAATGATTATTTACGAGCCACGGCCAAAGACATGCTTGCAATCTCACGTCAGCAGGTTAGAGGTTATGCTGTCTAGCTGAAGTCTGTCAGGCTTAATGGCTCTTCTTCTTGTGATTGTCTTTATAGAACAAACCTGTTTACAGAAGGAAGCAGAGGAGAGCTCAGGACTGTCCCTTTGGGTCTATTCTCATCGCAGCCTTCGTTTGGGTACTTCTCTAAAACCTATTTCCTGGTCGGCTTTACTGTAACTCCTTTTTTCCTTTTCTTCTTTTTTGTTGACAATTCCACAACGGCCGGTTGCCATGGCGCCGCCTAGTCAATGAACTCCAGGTGCCAGATGTGCGGGCCAACCAGCTAGGTCCAGTGCGTCATTGCGGGCCCAGCGACCCCCCCCCCCCCCCCCCCCCGCCCCGCCCCCCTCAGGCCACAGGGATTCAGTGTTTACTCGACACACCCTATTTTCAGTCCATGGTCACATCTTCACATGCACTTTCAATAGGTTACTCACAAGCACGTTCTTTTTTTATTTATTTTTTATATGGCTGTTGGTTCTTCAAATTCTGATTTCTGGGTGAAACACAGGGGGAAAATAAATTACTACTCATTTGTGGAAAATGTAAGAGTTGCCTTGAAACATGCACTCTGTTACAATGAGCTGTTTCAGATGGGCTGAGCCTGTTGTTGGGAAACAAAAGTGAATGAACTGTATTTTGCGATAAAATTTGATGTTTCAGCACCTGGTGGTTTCAATAAACACTGAGTATTTGGAGTGGAAGAGGTCTTTTGAGGCTTTGGATGGAGGAATCAGAATCAGAATCAGAGTTGCTTTTATTACATCTTAACGAACAAGTACGCAGTAAAATTCTTAGGATTGGATCCTCAACAGTCACATAGCAGCATCAATACAATATCACAATAACAAAGTAAGTAATAATAAATAAGAAGAAGTAGCAACATCAATACAACAATGTGTTCAAGTGGTAGTGGTGGTAGTATAAAAAAATGCTGTGCAAAATACAGAATATAATGCAGATAATCAAATAATTTGTTGTTGTAGTGTGTGTAGTGTGATGTAGTGTGTAGTGTGAGTGTTGTAGTAGTTGGTTTGGGGCTAATGGATTTTTCCAGGAGCCCGGCTGCTTGGGGGAAAACTGTTCGGAAAACTGTTCGTCATCCTCTGGGTTTTGGCCCCCGAGGCTTCGGTACCGAAGCCTCCTTTTGTTGTTGTTGTGAGTCCAACTCATAACCATTTGTGAGTCCAACGAGGCTTGGGTACCGAAGCCTCGAAGGAACGGCATGCACACATGCGTTCAATCCAATACTTCCGACATGCCTGAATGAGGAGGAGGGCCAAGTTAAGTTGCAGGGAATAATTACAACCTCGACACTGTTGTGTTGGAGTGACAGAATCCATTGTTGAACGAGTCAAAGGGATATCTTTTTATCTCAACGTCTATTAACGGTGAACAAAATAAATCCGCCCGGGAAGAAAGCACTGGAATAGATGTTAACTAAATGTTTTGTTTAAAACTTTCAGTGAGCCAAAAATACAAGACGACTTCTCGATTATTTTCTATACGTCGACATGAACAAACCATGAACAAACAACCACAAAACAAGATTTACCCGGGGCGACAGGGAGGCACGCAATCCAGGCAGATTAACAATGCAAGTAAACGATGTCTGACCGGCGAGGCTTCACAGCTGTACGGCCTTGCCAGGAAATAACGCCCGACCTATTACAGGAACAAACAGGAGGTATTAATAGGTGCAATGTGTCTAAAAGGAGGCCCACCATATGACAGAATCGTTTGTGAATCCTTCAGTCTGCAACGGGATGGCGTGTGTATGTGTGCGACCCTGCGTGTGTGTGCATGCGTGCGCATGTGTGCGTGTGCGTAGGGTAGCCTATGTCAGAGGAGCGTTTTGTTTATGGAATGGGGTGTGTCTGTGTTCCGTCAGGGATTTCGTCTGACGTGCTGTGACGCGTTCAAGCGCTGGTAGCCTTAGCAACAGCAAACAACAGCACATGGGGAACCTCTCAGAGGCTACCCAAATTGATGAAGTGTTATGACCTAACACTTTAAAGATGCACATGTTTAGAGTTCTCTGCCGATAAAGAGGAGAAACTAAGAAAGCCACACACACACACACACACACACACACACACACACACACACACACACACACACACACACACACACACACACACACACTGTCACATTTCAGGAGGCCCAACATTTATTGCAGATGCTTATGTTGTTACCTTTGCAACACCTGTAGGACTGAGCATACTTCCATGACATACTGTCCTGTGGGAGTGTGTGGGGATGATGGCTGCTTCAACCAGCCAGTGTTGTGGTGGTGTTGGGTGCAGTGGTGGCTGTGTGTGAGGGTGTGGTAGTTGATACGTACTCAACAGTAAAAGACAATATCGTGTCTCCCATGTCTGCCTTCCTGCATGCTTAAGAGAAAATAGCAGCTGACACACACACACACACGCACACGTACGCACACACACACACATACACACACATTCCCTCACACTCACAAGGGGTGGTGATGTATTACGACATTGCTTTCACATTTTGACACTCCAAGCCTTTGGGTCTACACCTGTGACCACTGGGAATCTGGCGTCACATGATTTATTTAGCCACACACTGTGTGTGTGTGTGTGTGTGTGTGTGTGTGTGTGTGTGTGTGTGTGTGTGTGAATGTGGTGTAAGGAAATAAATAAAGATGGACCAATGATTTCCCATGGTCGCATGGAAAACCAAAATTGGTGTAAGAAATGTTTTTGTCAATGTCAATTCAAAACGTGCCATATGAACACATGCACTCACAAGGTGGAGGGGATGAACTGACAAAGGCTGGGCCGTGTGGGAATTCATCCAAGCATGACCCTCGGCTTGAGTGATTTCATAATATCTCCGTATTCAGCTGGACTTCAATCATGCAACGGATACTGTGTCAGGAAACGTTCAAAATAAATGTGAACTTTGGCTGAGAGGTTTCAACATGTTTTGCCAGAGGTTCATTTTTAATTGTCCCACAAAGAAAAAGAACACGACGCTGGTTTGTTGTGGCCTGCCTTTAAGGTCGAGCTGAACCCAATGCCCTTTAGGAGATTGATGCCCTGATAATGAGTGTGGAAACAATAAGAAATAAAATATACAGCAAATAAACAGAAACTATATCTATATACACAAAAGGACATATCTTATGTTTTTCTGAATTAAATAGATGAATAAGATAATTGTGGAAGTGAGCTAACCGGAATTTTCGAAAGAGGCCATTAGCAAATCTATGTCCTCCGCTGATTACATAGACCCCGTGATGCGCTCTTGATTTACGCAATTTGAAGAACTAGCCCCAGAAATACCAAAGCGTTGGGGAACATAGTGGTCATTATAGCCACATTCCGACGTTTCCCTTTAACAATATGCTTTGTTTTCTGAAAAGCGTCTGGGTGGAGATCCTCGCAGGCATGTCCTAGCCTGTAGGCCTACTACAACATGTTACATCACAACCTTTACCTTTAACATAAATACGATCAAGATGTAAACCGTAAATAACGAAGTAACGCTGCTTAGTTCTTCTTCAACAAAGTGTGTCTCAATCAGCTCAAACCTTTGTGAAGCGCTCAAAACCAACACCATTGAAACCCCCCCCCCCCCCCCCCACCCCCACCCCCGACACATTAACGTTGCTGCTGTAATTCAAGCCGAACTTAAGGTCTTTTTTCTGTCCTGTGAAAAGCCGCGGGCAGGGAGACCTCCGCGGACGACGCCCAGGCTGCTGTCGCACGCCAGTGGAAACCACACGACATGCAGCGCATGCTCCAGGAACAGCTTCTGCTTCCATGGAAACCCTGCGCAGTAAGCAGGAAACACTCTGGGTACAGTACACCGTGTGCCGCGCGCGGGGCTTGCACGGCACCGCCCACACACTCCTTGTGTTTCAACTGGCCCACTTCCTGTGCCCTCGTTTCCTAATCAGAATCAGAATCAGAGAAGCTTTATTGCCACGTACGTTTTTTAAACATACAAGGAATTTGTCTTGGTGATGTAGGTGCACGTCACGTTCTCTATTGCAGGTTAAATAGAACAAACAAAATAAGTACAAGTATAATATGCACACAATTTAGATTTACAAGAGCAAGAGATTTACAAGAGATGTATCATCCCTATACAGTGAACACTGTACAGTGGACTATGTAGGGAACAGGTAAAGGGGGGAGTTCGGACACTAATTATGCGCCAGGAATCTATTATTGGTCTGTGTGTTGGTGTGCAAGTACACCAAAATATCCAAAATGAATGCACCCAGCAACACACCCAGCGATATAGCGGCACCTTTTCAGCAGTACATTTGAATGATTTTTCAACATCTTTATTGCTTTTTCAAGAACTTCTATTGGAGGTGATTCTCTCTTGCAATTTCCGGACATGCTTGTCAGTTCATGTACATTTGGGGTCAGAAATGCTATAATGCCCCTTGTGTTCACGTTAACGTGACTTAGTATGAAGTATAAAGGCAGGCCCTGTTTCAATAAGCAAGTTATAATATGTTTAAGCCTCTCACAGCACGAGTCGCCGTGGTAACTGAACCCGAGATTAGTCCAAACCCGGCGTCTGAAACTGAAACACATCTGGCGTTTCACCAGATGTGAATCCCGCTTGGTGAAACGGGGCCCTACGCCGTGTCTCTCTGCCACGGTCTTCCCGGGAGTGACGTAGCGCTCTAGACCGTGTCTCTCTGCCACGGTCTTCCCGGGAGTGACGTAGCGCTCTAGACCGTGTCTCTCTGCCACGGTCTTCCCGGGAGTGACGTAGCGCTCTAGACCGTGTCTCTCTGCCACGGTCTTCACGGGAGTGACGTAGCGCTCTAGACCGTGTCTCTCTGCCACGGTCTTCACAGGAGTGACGTAGCGCTCTAGACCGTGTCTCTCTGCCACGGTCTTCCCGGGAGTGACGTAGCGCTCTAGACCGTGTCTCTCTGCCACGGTCTTCCCGGGAGTGACGTAGCGCTCTAGACCGTGTCTCTCTGCCACGGTCTTCCCGGGAGTGACGTAGCGCTGTAGACCGTGTCTCTCTGCCACGGTCTTCCCGGGAGTGACGTAGCGCTCTAGACCGTGTCTCTCTGCCACGGTCTTCACGGGAGGTGAATTGGTTTTCTGTGACAAACGATGGGTCAGGGTCGAAGACATGCTCATTTCTCTTCAACTTGGGGAAAAGAACGAACGGAGACGGACTATGACAATGGTCATGTCGTGAAGGGGTTGTGCGTTTATTAATTTTTACCACCATAGACACTCATTTGAATAAGAATCACTGCGAGGCCTGCTGCCAAAAAGAAATCAATAAACACACATTGTTTGGGATAAGGATGTTTTCAAGTGTTTACCGTTCATGCAGACGGCGGGGAAATCCACGGAGCGCCACAGAACTCTTCAGTCTGATGCTTTTCAGCACAGCACTGCAGGAATTGGTAAATAACTATTTTCCTCACATTACATAATTTCTGAAGAAAAACAACCGGCCAGTCTGGGGACACGTGATCCCCCCCCCCCCCCCCCCCCCCCCACCCCCCACTTCGGAAAATACTGGTAATCACATGGAGGTGCACTGACTCACCCCTAGCACCCAAACCCCAGGGTGTCCAGCGGACGGCCCCCTGACGGGTTGCCCAGCAACCCACCGAGAAGGAGAACACAGGGGAGAGGAATGGAACTTGGAGAATATGTGCTGAATATTTCTCCTGCGGCGCAGCGTTTCAAACCGTGTGCCCGTCCAGAGCCAGCGCGTCACGGGTCAAAGGAGGACAGGATACACGCAGGCATACAGTGAATTTCATTGACTCATTCGCTTAAAATATGGGAATTCAGAAATTAGGAAACCTGGCAAACACACATCCTCCCCTTTGTCTGTCCTTCCCTGTATTTATGAAGCATTTTCCTTCACTCAGACCCATTTCCAGAAAGCACAGGCGTTTTAGTTTTTAAATTGGTCTCTCATTTGATCAACAGTATCACAGTGTGCAAGGGTTTGACTCAAGTGTGAGTTCCAGTTCTAGAGAACCAAAAAGATGGACTCTTGTGTAATTGGTGGAGGCCATGCAAGCACAAGGGTGGCAACATGTCTCGCCATTGAAATGCACTTGCTTCATTTACATACCGCAAGAAGTACTGCAATTTTTAAACCACGTATGAAACAGTGAGTATTTACTATGGAAATAGAACCATAGACATGTAGAAGAAAGAGAGAGGAGGGGAGAGAGAAAGAGAGAGACAGAGAGAGACACAGAGAGAGAGGGGGGCAGAGAGAAAGAGAGAGAGAAAGAGAGAGAGTGAAAGAGAGACAGAGAGAGAAAGAGAGAGAGAGAGAGGGGGCAGAGAGAAAGAGAGAGAAAAAGAGAGTGAGAGAGAGAGGGGGAGAGAGAGAAAGAGGGAGGGGGATAACTCATAGCAACAATTCAAGGAATTGATTCTTGTCTCTGAGAAGCGTGAGTCATTGTG
>JACYXH010000137.1:80000-100000 GCA_026745465.1 Lota lota | reverse complement strand
AATTGTTGTTAGCATTATATAACATTATATAACTGCTAGCCAGAAAAACATAGCCTACTGCTGCTGAACAAATAATGTTAACAACAATAATAATAATACTTAATAATAATCATTATTCAAGCACAACGGTTAAATATGGCAGCATGTTCGTTACGTTTCCACTGTGTCTAAATCATTCAATCCAGCCCCCCGTTCGTAACTCAATATCAACATCCCATGCGCGAGACTTTCGGCGATCAAGAGATCCGTCTCAAGTCATCGCGATAGTCCCGCCCGAGTCCCAGCGCTCCTTCGGACGGACCAGCCTGGCGGCCAGCAGCAGCAGCAAGCCGCAGCTCACCTCCAGGCTGTGGGAGAGCCAGGCCAGGGCGCAGGACCAGCCGTAGGACACCTCCACATGGGCCAGGTCCTCCGGGCTCACCATACGCTGGAACTCCTCCATGGCCTGCTGGGAGTAGCTGATGTAGACGCAGAGCCCCGACAGGGTGAATAAACCTGGGGAGGGGTAGCACACACACACACACACACACACACACACACACACACACACACACACACACACACACACACACACACACACACACACACACACACACACACACACACACACACAAGCATGCAGGCAGGGGTTCCTCAGCACATAATCGTTGCATGTATTATTATTGTTTTTCTTCTCCAAACCCTTGTTTCTATGCATCAAGCAACACTTCTAATAATAATAATTATAAGTAAGTAACACACAAAAATACATTTACACATCCAGCACAATATATAAACATATATACATGTATACAGACAGGGCAGGGGACAGTAGGGTGAGGAATGTATTGTTCAGGGAGTAATATTTAGTAAAACGAAGATGTTACTTCTTCTTAGACTGTACAGGGCGCTCTTTCTTCACAAGGATGTTATTTCATCCATTATATTGTATTATACTGGTCTTAATATACGTAAGTATTATGCAACAACCTACAACAACCAATCTCATCTAATTGAACAACACGTTCAATTAGTAATAATTGCGATATACTCTCCGTTTATTTCAAGGAAGAATGCCGTGTCAATGTCTTCAAGGCATTGTGTCGCCAATCCCAGGTAAGACTTTTGACCAATTGAAGGACACCTGGTGGCCCAAGGTGTGAACGCAAATGTTCCCTTGCAAGCACCCAGCAGGGGGCAGGCCCTCAAAAGTGGTACGGTGTTTTGTCTTCCTTTGTTAACAGTTGCCATTAATGCATGATGCCTGCACGTCCCCAATTGCATGTTCTCCCACAGCTCGAGACCACCACTACCCCGTCCCATACCGATCGTCCCCCTCCTTACAGTGACTCAGATTCTGACTCCTTCTCTAATGCTTTTTCCAGCCTGTAGAAAGGTTTTGCTTAAACAATATATATATTAAACAAAAATTTTCATAAGGATTTATCTATAAAAACATTTCGTATTGGTATTCGCGCACCTGCACATCTGTTTTTCACAAGTGCACTACATTCTTTTTTTGTTACAGGTGGTATCCAGGAGTATTCCAGTCCGCGTGACAGGGGACAAACTCCCGGATGCATCCGGCTATCCGTGGCGTATCCAGGACACCTCGTTTCACGCGGTGTGGGTCACAGTGATGATTGCAGCCATACATGACATAAATATCTGTAGGTTATGCCAAGATGGAGGACGGACAAAGCTACCTTCCTCTTCAGTGGTCAGGAAAATGTTGCCGACCTGTTTCATTTATCCATCTATCTATCTATCCATCCATCATCCATCCATCTATCTATCTATCTATCTATCTATCTATCCATCTATCCATCCATCTATCTATCCATCTATCTATCCATCTATCCATCTATATATATATATATTTATTCATCCATCCATCCATCCCTCCCTCCCTCTATTTATTCATCCCTCCCTCCCTCCATCCGACTGTCAGTTGCAAGGTGCGCTTGTTTTTTTAATTTTTGTAAATTGACAGTGTAATGTGTGATGGGGCTACGGTGCCTGTAGTGGACATTTCCATGAGAAGTGGGGAAAGCCATTACACTGTGCGATATGAAGGCTGGGCCTGTCAGTGTGCAATGTCGCAGACCTATATTTTGGATGTCGACTTCTGATTGATTCATTTATCCACCTCAAATGCAATTTAAAACCTAACCTGAGATTAACCCCCCCCCCCCCCCCCCCCCCCCCTCCCGGACCAGGTCTGGGGGGGGGGGGGGGGGTTAATCTCAGGTTAGATTTGAATATTCAATTCAAATCTGTGTCTCTGGTATCCTTTGCTGAAGTTCCTGTTTACTGTAACAGATCAGCTGGGGCTGTCAGAGACTGAGTAAAGCAATCCCACTGAGTGTGCTCATAAAAGACTGCTTTCATCCAGCTCTGTGTGGGAACGAGGGACCCTTTCTTCTGTATGGTTTATATAGCTCTACTGAAACAAGATGACTATCTGGTGCTGCGCTGTCAAGGAAATATTAATGGTCAATGTGAAAGGGATAGAAGTTATGAACAATCACTATATTCATATATTGTAAGGGCAGATGAAAGGGGAGTCCATTGTAGCTAAGAAAGTGCAATTTCAATGTGCTTTTCAGTGTACCACAGACAAATAAATACAAATCTAATGTTACACTGATAATGATAATGTGTTAATATGAAATGTTATTGTGTATAAAGATAGAGATTTATTATAGCATACGATAATACTATACTGCTTGGATGGTTGCTGATTAACTCTGTATGATTGTACCTTCATTTAGCTGTTGATAAGGGTTGGGGTTTTTAGGTTTCCGTTGAGATTAATTAACCATATTTATCAATGCGGGGTATGCCAGTGGTGCCAAATACTGCCCGGACATAGTTTATAGTCTCTCATTAGTCCTCAGTATCTCTGATGTAGCAGACCCCTACGCTTATTCTAAACAGAACCGGACAACGTATCATTCCTCAATCAGAGGAAACGTTCACGTGGTCAATTAGGAGACACTTCATGACAATCAGCAATCACGCCATCATGGATCAATCTGAACCTTGACCCCGGGTCGTCACAAAGGTGTGTGCTGGTTTGGTGTTTGTCGCGTTTGCTGTTCCACCAAAGAAATGCAAGATGCCATGCAATGATTAATGACCCTGCACAAATTGGACTGGACGACCAATTCTTTGGACAGAAATAACTTCAAATCAAGTCAAACTCTGTCTAACCCTGCTATTGTGTCATGAATAATTTAAGGGATGAAATGCTCGATTTTGCAGGGAGGGGGTCGCCTAAAAGGCAAGGGCCACAGTGTTCCCCGTTGAGAGAAATCTTCTCCACAATATTGAAGGGAATTGTAATGCGGGGGTAGGCAATTTGGAGAAATATATCCCATTCTGGCCTCCCTCCATAGCCACGCCCCAAAAAATGTATTGCCTTAAGAATCATAAGAACCCTTCATTTCACTGAACAGGGTGCATATTTGAAAACAAAAGGATACACTCGGTCATAATCCCAGCCAGATGCATCTCTAGTACAATCGTCCCAAGCCCCTATCAGCCAATGATCACCTACAGGGCGACAATGAAAGGCTCTGGATGGTGGAACCAAGACCTGGTTATGAACCGTCTCCCTGTAGCAGAGCGCTCCTTCAGCGTACTGCAAACACGACTCCCACTACGACATGCTTTCACACGGAAGGCCCTAGGCTTCACGCATGTTACAGCACCCCTGAGATGGAGTATTCAACCACTTTGTTTCACAGACGCGCGCACACACACACACGCACACACTCACACAAGCACACACGCACACACTCACACAAGCACACACGCAAACACCTGCACACAAACACACGTGACTGCATTACACAGAGAACCCACACACATTATTTTCCACATTAAAAACACCTCTTAAATAAGTCCAGCTGAGGCCCTGGCCGGGCTAGCTCAGTGCGATCAGGGCTAGCTCAGTGCGATCAGGGCTAGCTCAGTGCGATCAGGGCTAGCGCAGTGTGATCAGGGCTAGCGCAGTGTGATCAGGGCTAGCTCAGTGCGATCAGGGCTAGCTCAGTGCGATCAGGGCTAGCTCAGTGCGATCAGGGCTAGCTCAGTGTGATCAGGGCTAGCTCAGTGTGATCAGGGCTAGCGCAGTGTGATCAGGGCTAGCTCAGTGCGATCAGGGCTAGCTCAGTGCGATCAGGGCTAGCTCAGTGCGATCAGGGCTAGCGCAGTGTGATCAGGGCTAGCTCAGTGTGATCAGGGCTAGCGCAGTGTGATCAGGGCTAGCTCAGTGTGATCAGGGCTAGCTCAGTGTGATCAGGGCTAGCTCAGTGTGATCAGGGCTAGCGCAGTGCGATCAGGGCTAGCTCAGTGCGATCAGAGCTAGCTCAGTGTGATCAGCGCTTGCTCAGTGTGATAAGGCCAGGAGGGGGCGGGAAGACGATCAGCCCACATGTTTAACACATTCATTCATACATTCATACATTCATTCATTCACATCGCCACGGGGCCGGCCGGCCCTGCTTTTGAGGGCCCGCCGTGCTTTGACTCACTGCAGAGGAGGAAGTAAGACGCCGAGGCTGCGAGCAGCCGTCCGCTCCGAGCTAAAGAGCTGACAAGGCCCAGGATCCAGCCCAGCACCAGCAGCACCAGGCTCAGCGGCAGCAGAACCACCACCACCTTGTGCAGGCCTGCGAACAGACACACACACAGTTCACATGCACGCACACACGTGAGCGCACGCATTCACATTCACACACGTATGCGCACACACACGCATGCGCACACACGCACGCACACACACACATGTGCGTACACACGCGTATGCGCAAACACAAGTATGCTCGCACACACGCACACACACACACATACACACACGTATGCACAAACACACACACACATGTGTGCACATATACACACGCACACACGCACATACACAGACACACAAATACACTTGGACACACAGTTATTATGTTGTCATGCTTTAATCAAATAAATCAAAATGAAAAATACACAATTTCAAGTAATTATTATGTGTGTAGGCCGATATCAAACTGCCCACCCTTTGCCTGGTTAAAAGTATTAACATAACTTTTCACTCGCATATGAAAAATCGTCCTTGAGTTTCTAAATAATAATTATGTTGACCCTTAATTCATCAAAATTAAGACTACGTGCTAGAATTAACCGGATCGCATCCGGTTAATTCGGTCACGTAATTGTGACCTAAGCATGCGCCCTGAACGGACGTGATTTCTCAGCTGCACTCTTAACCGACATTCGTTTAGTGCAGTTGGTTCGGGGCATACAGATTACAGAGTATACAGACAGGCAGGGAGGACAAATAAGTAGTAGGCTGCTTACTGAAAAGATGCTTTTCCACTTCTGACAGACTGGAGGTATCATCCATAAATGAAGACATCAGGGAACTGCTGTTTTGCCCTAAGATAGAAACATGTGAATTGAAACATTTAACTGCCATGATAGTTGACTCTTACACAACAACAACCATCCATTTGATTTTGATCACTGCTTTTTGGCTGCAAAATGGGAACACTTTGTGGCAATTAGCCGGCAATTAGCCGGCTACTTGTGCTGCGTCTCAAGCTGTGTCGCTATGGGTCGATGCACCTGTGAGCCGCCGCCTGCACAGTGCACATCCCTGCCGAGTCATCTCGCAGCTGCCTGCTGAGAACCTTAAAGCGTGCATCGATACCAATGAACCTTCCTAGCCTGTGTGGATTCACGCGACCTGGTGTGTCTGGTGTCATCACATGTATCAACTCTTTCGACAGAAAGGAGAGCTGCATTTCCGTTATCTAACAAGTCATACCTTCATGCGTCGTCCACAGCCCGGAATGGGAGCTGAGGTCGTCCGTGCCGGTGTAGTTTGGGTTGTTGACGTCGATGATGTACCAGTAGTCCGTCCCGATGGCCACGGCGAGGACGGTGAAGCTAAATAACCCAGCGAACCCAGCCGAAAGAATGGCCCCTCTGTACCGCATGTTTTTTATGATGCACAAACCAAACACTCGAGACGTTTTTACCTTGCGTGTCTATGTGTGTCTCTCCGTGTGTTTTCTTATATCATCTCCATCTTCAACGCGTCGGGGTATCCATCCAGTGCGTAAAAGCGCTCGTCTGCAGCAACCCACCACAGTCGTCCAATTCCATTTCAACTGGGGTTCTTTACCGGAAATGTAATAATTATAATTATAAACAACAGAAATCCACAACGGTCTTGTGTTTGTTGGGTTGATCAGAGATCCTATTTTGCGTCCGTTTCGACTCCTGTGGCTGCCGCGTTACAGCGAGACGGACTGCCTTCTTCCATGGTCTGGTTCACTTGGAGCGGCAGGGAAGTATGCATTGATAGACGTGACCAAAATATTTTTCTGCATTCCTGGTGTAAAATAATGCTCTGAAATAAAAGGCTAATATATAATATAATAAACCATTTGGTGGACTTATTTATCCAAAGCGTCTTATGCATTCTCCAAACACTCCGTCTTCGTCCAGGGAAAGACCCCTAACCATAATGAGCTACACACTACTAGGACAGAACTATATTGTACTGGCATGACGTGAATTCCATGTAAATATTGTTGAATTCGTGTTTAGAAACGTTTAGCTCCCTAATTTGTGTACGTTTTTATGGCGAAGTAAAAAGTAATTGTGCTCACATTTAAGTGCATACGAATTGAGTTACGTTTCATCATCATCAATCAATGTTAATAGCCTTGGTGATATGATCACCGATCACTTATTTCAGTCGGTATTATCAAAAGAACGTAGTGCACAGACCCACAGAAACACATGTTCGAGCGTTCAATATGCCAATGTATTTGGCAATATAAATAACTTTCAGTTTGTTGTCATTTCGTTGAAACCATATAATAAATTACATCATGGTGACACTTTTTGGCTGATCTCATGTGGACGTCTTCTCAGGAAAGTGTAATTAAAATGAACAGCAAACACGCAGCACTGGAAATACACGCAGAGTGAGAAACCGAGGTTGAAACTTGTCAATCACGGCGGCTGGATGTGTTGGCGAGACGGACAACTGTTTCTCGACGCCGGTGTTCGGGATCTCGTAAACTGCCTCGCAAGGTAAGGGTTCCTTGTCCACCTTATTGAAACCGGACTACTATACAGCCTCTTGAAAGACGACCGAAACAGCAGCAGTATAACAATCGACATCGACACTCTACATACATGTGTCGTATCCACGCCAACGTCAAAGTATGGGTTGCTCAAGGACGCGTTTATTTACGCATATTTACGCATTTACTGCTCTAGTGCTCGGTCGATCATTATTCAACTTTATCCCCGCTTAGGAAATACCACACTGCCATCTAGTGCAATCGTCGGGGAATTTCAAGTTCTGCTGCAGTACTTCAACCATTCGCTACTGGTGCCAAGGTTATGAATCCTCATTAAACACACGCACGCACATGCACGCACGCACGTGCACGCACGCACGCACACACGAACGCAAGCAGAAACGCCCGCGCACCCACACACCAACACACACAGAAAATAACACTTGACACTCACACACTTCAATGGTTGTTGACTTTATTACAATTTACATTTTGAAAAACCACTGAAAAATAAACAAAGAATAAAAACTAGATTTGAATTAGTCATATTCAGAATAACTTTAAATAGCACGAAAACAAACACACACACTCACACCAATCCACACCCACACAGACACACACAGACACACACAGACACATTTTCATTATGTGAGCAGAGATGACTAATCAAATTAGACATGGTTATGAATCACTATTTATGGTAACCAGTAAGCTACAAACTACATAAATAACTTTTCATACACTTGATACATACTACCGCAGAACCAGTCCTGAGATCTGAGCTTAGTTTGTGGTCTGGTAGAGGTTCCCCTCTGAACCGCACAGCTCGCTTTCCTTTCTCCAACCCCCTGCAAATCCCGAGCATGCTCAGAATATGAACAAAGGAGGTTCAACATCTCCAGCTTCTCCACCAAAACAGAAAGCCTATCACTGGCCCAGGAGCTGCTGTGTCTATCCCCAGCGCTATCCTTCCTAATCGCTACCCATCGACGGTCTGAAGGAAGACTACAATGCGCTAGAGTGGAGTTGAACACTGTCTACTTCCCAAGTAAAGATAACCACAAGCACACAGAGAGACAGACAGACAGACAGACAGACAGACAGACAGACAGACAGACAGAGACCGATCAACAAGAACAAAGCAAACAGAGGTTCACACTGGACAGATTGATTTGATTTGAACGCGGTGTTCAGAGGGTTCCTTGTCAAGGCAGTGGGCTCTTGGGGGTGTGCAGGGTGGTTTTAAGGCGCCCTAGACCGGACCCCAGAGAGGCTCCAGAGTTCAGACATATCGTTACCATGCCAACGGTGTTATGTACGATAGGCCTCACAAACATCACAAACAATGATTGTGATGTTGCTGGGCTCGAGCTCTGACGAAGCTCTACTCGTCAGTGATGTGTTTAAATAAAGGTAACTTTGGAACCCACTTGAACCAGAAGACAGGGCAGGTTTGCCTGAGAGTAACTCATCTATAACAACTGCACCACTGTCTCGTTTTGAACTTTGATCGTCTAGTGTGGAACATGCACTTCTGTCTCCGGAGAGAGAAGAGGGGTTCCCTGGGAATCTGACTATGCTTCCTGCGCGATGCGTACAAACGTTTTGTGTTAGCGGTGTTGCCATTGTCACTTCAGAGAACCACACACGCAGAATTTGGAATGGTGACAAAACACACACACACACACACATCCAACATACACACAAGCCCGCACACACATCATACAGATCGCTTGCCAACATTTTCACATTCTTCCAAGGTATAAAATAAAAACAATAAAAGTAGCAACGGACACCTAGCAGTTAGGGCTTCCAAGCAGGTGGTCTGACACCCCCCCATCCACTCCATCCACCCCATCCACCCCATCCACCCCATCCACCCCATCCACCCCATCCACCCCCGTCACGCTGCCTCAACGCCCATTCATTATATATCTATATATATGTCTCCATCTTCCCAGGCGATCCTCCTCAGTATTCCCAGAGGGAGGTGGCGTCGGGGGCGCTCCCGTCTCCGGTCAGGATGCCCCCCTGGTCCCCGCGCACGTACCCCCCAGCGGCGGTCTTGATGGCCATGCGGCCGTGCTCCAGGAACTCCAGGTAGAAGTCCTCCGGGCGCTCCCCGTCGGAGCAGACCGCGCCGCCGGGGGACACGTACCAGAACCTCCCGCCCACGCCTGGGGGAGGGGGCGGGGGAGGGTGGAGGGGGAGGGGGCGGGGGAGGGTGGAGGGGGTGGGGGCGGGGGAGGGTGGAGGGGGTGGGGGCGGGGGAGGGGGAGGGTGGAGGGGGCGGGGGAGGGTGGAGGGGGAGGGGGGAGGGGGAGGGGGAGTGGGAGGGGGGGGTAAGGAGGGGGAGATGGAGGGGGAGGGTGGAGGACGCATCGTTATGTCACAACACGGAGAAATGTCGCTGCTCAATTCAAATGATAAGCAGTCAGTTCTTCTATTGGGTTCCGTTCTATCCCCTAACATCTCGTGCGGCACGTATCGCGAGTATTCGGTTCTATTTGGTTCTGCTCGGCTCTATTCTATACCATATTATAGACACTGTCTAGGAGTAACACACTAACATATAACATATAACATAACAGAGTAACATATTAACATAAGTGGCACATGAGGGTGTTGTTCTATTCTTTACCATTCTAGATTATACACGAGCTTTGAGAGACAATTGAGAAGAGGATTCTATTCCATTCTATGCTATGCTATTTCATTCCATTCCATTCCAATCCATTCTATTCTATTCTATTTCATTCCATTCCATTCTAATCCATTCCATTCTATTTCATTCCATTTTATTCTAATGTATTTCATTCCATTCTATGCTAGTGTATTCTACTCTCTAACATATTTATACACTATAGCCATGAGGGACAAATGAGGAAATGTCTCTATTCTATTCTTCTACTACTCTACTCTCCCCCCCCCCCCCCCCCCCCCCCCCCTGCAGCCAACAGGAGAGCGTGATATGTGTGGCGCATGTGATCCCAGAGGGCACTGACTCTGTATGTGGTACGCTCCATCGCTGAACAGCAGCGTGAAGATGTCGTACACGGAGCGGTTGGAGTCCAGCGTGTTGGAGGTCTTGTGGTGGCACACGAAGCCGCTCTCCCCTCGGAGGATCAGCATCGGCCTGTTGATGAGCTTCATCAGGAACAGCTCGTCGTCACCTGCGCCCGCACACACACACACGCACACACACACACACAGACGAGTCCACCACACACAGGTGAGTCCAGACAGACACAGGTGAGTCCACCACACACAGGTGAGTCTACACACACACAGGTGAGTCTACACACACACAGGTGAGTCTACACACACAGGTGAGTCCACCACACACAGGTGAGTCCAGACACACACAGACGAGTCCACCACACACAGGTGAGTCCACACACACACAGGTGAGTCCACACACACACAGGTGAGTCCACCACACACAGGTGAGTCCATCACACACAGGTGAGTCCACCACACACAGGTGAGTCCATCACACACAGGTGAGTCCACACACACACACAGGTGAGTCCATCACACACAGGTGAGTCCACACACACACAGGTGAGTCCATCACACACAGGTGAGTCCACCACACACAGACGAGTCCACCACACACAGGTGAGTCCACCACACACAGGTGAGTCCACACACACACAGGTGAGTCCACCACACACAGGTGAGTCCACACACACACAGGTGAGTCCACACACACACAGGTGAGTCCATTACACACAGGTGAGTCCACCACACACAGGTGAGTCCACCACACACAGGTGAGTCCATCACACACAGGTGAGTCTACGCCATGACTAACCATGACGACACGACGTTTTTACCGTTGCTACCGTGGCCCCGTCAGCAGTGACCTGACGGCGGTGAGGGTCTGAGGTTACTCACCCACGCTGTCGCTGACGGCCGACAGATGCCCGTTCTTTTTCGTGCACACGTATTTGCCGTTGCTGGCCTTGAGCACCACCCTCGGGCCCCGCCATTCGATGTCAAACTTTGTGTCGGGTTGGCTGCAGGAAGTGGAGCAGGAGCAGAGACAAGCAGTGCTGTTAAGGGCTAGTGCCGCGGCAACCGCTAGGATGTTTGACTCACAGGCCAAAAAGGTTCTGTCTGGGTTCGATCCCCAGTGACGACAGCCTACCTGTAGGCCCACGAGCAAGCTGTCTCACCCTTACCTGTTCGTGTCTCTGAATTCACTGTTCCTGGCTTTGGATGAAAGCTTCTGAGCACTGAGTTAACGCTAAGTGACATGAATGATGTCCATAGGGCTTGCACATCAGAATGCATCATGTGATTTATATGTTGCCGATATATTTTGAGTAATGTAACATTAACATAAATATGCCGTAACCTTGGCTAAAGAAAGCTTTGTTACGCCACTAATGCTGTGGCAGTTTCAAACACAACAATGTCTCCGCATAATGCTGGATAATGTCATGATTAATTGCTATGCTTTGTATGTAGGAGGTGTAACTGTGAAGCCAGTGGCTACTCACACTTCTGTGGCAGTGGATTGAATCTCTCCGTGAGTCACAAGGGTCCAATAGGATCCCCCATTGGTTCTGAACATGGTCTTCTTGCTCTCCGGGTCGATCTCCATCTGAAAGGTCTCCATGTCCGTCTCTACGTCCTGATTGGCTGAAATGCTCAGTCCTGGAAAGAGATGGGAAGAAGATGAGATAAGTCTGTTATGCTTCTTTTGCAATGGAGACCTTCAGTGCTTTGCGTATAAACGATGTCTCCTTCTCTTGTGAAACCCCTTTTTCGTGAGTGAAGGGGAAGGTTATGTTGACATCATCAGAAAACATTTTTGATGACCAAGATAGTAAAAAAATATGTATCAGTATAAGTCCCACGTGATAACAAGGCGCAACAACCGAACCGAGAGTGGGGATGGTTCACTGCGCTCTTTGAGATCGTACAACCTATGACTGGAACTCTGATCCGCCTGTTTTACATGTGGGAATTGCATGTGACAGAGAAGGAAATCACATTCACAGCAGAGACAGCAGTTCACCTTCGGTTACATTTTACTATCTGAGCTCATCGCCCAGCAGGTGGTGTTGTGGTTTAATCCTGTCTTAGGAACAATGGAAAAGAAACTTCCTCAGCACACCTTTATTACCTGATTAGACAAATGACAATTGTTCTACATATAAAGAGCATTTGTTTGTCATGCCACTTGCATTGCACCACTACAGTGCGTTCTCTCTCTCTCTCTCTCTCTCTCTCTCTCTCTCTCTCTCTCTCTCTCTCTCTCTCGCTCGCTCTCTCTCTCTCTCTCTCTCTCTCTCTCTCTCTCTCTCTCTCTCTCTCTCTCTCTCTCTCTCTCTCTCTCTCTCTCTCTCTCTCTCTCTCTCTCTCTCTCTCTCTCTCTCTCTCTCTCTCTCTCTCTCTCTCTCTCTCTCTCGTATTTACTGTCTGGTAGACATTCCACTGACACACATAGCCTGGCTGTGTCTGCTGCAGTTCAAATGGGACAGCAGGGAAATGTCCTTCAACCCGTCTGTTTAAGCCTGTTACCAGCCTAATCTGCCCCCCTCCCCCACCCACCCGGGCCAGCCCTCCACCCATCGTGCAAACTGCTCCCGGCTCGCCACTCTGCTGTAATTCCATCACTGGTGAGATGCAAATCGGCTCCACAAGGTCCTTGTAAGAAGCTTTCTGCTCACTCCTTGCATCACAGCGCACAAAAGAGGCAAAGATATAGGCCTCAAGGTAAACGGTTACTTCTGCTTTCATTATAAGGAGAGTCCAATTTCTACCATTCGCAGCACTCTTATTGTACTTATATCGCAGAGAACGTTTATATTTTGAGTCTACTTTGGATAGCCAAGGATAACCAGCATTGCATGATTATTGAAGCATCTGTGTGTGTGTGTGTGTGTGTGTGTGTGTGTGTGTGTGTGTGTGTGAATACCATCTATTCTGTGTATTTGTGATTAAGTGTGTGAGGGCTAAAGATGCAGTTACTCTTCCATTTGAATAAGTAATGCTGTACAACACACGTATTGCACAGCACACTTCAGAGGATTCCCTTTGTGAGGGGAGTGTGAACGTAGCATTAGATGCTGGTTTGATGCTAATCTAATGTAACTAAGTAACACCAAAAGGGGCACAGTTTGACACAGGAGTCGTTCGCACATCACTTAATCTTCAATGGACGCACAGTGGAAAGGACAAAGTCTGTCACCACAATTACACTCGCAGCAGGGCATGCCACGCCCAAGACCCAGCCCACCACGCTAACTTATAGTTCACTACTATTATGTCATAAGTAGAGTAATAAATCACATTTTTAAAAGCCTTTTCGCACACTGTCTCAGAGGGTTAGCGTTGAAGGTATGGGCCCTCTTGAGGTACCGAAAGGGCCTCTTTCATGATCATGCTTTCGGGTGATTACTGTCTGTGCATGGAATACCATTCACCTCCGCACGGGGAAATGGAACAGAGGAAACTTGCTGCCCAAACCCTGTTGGAGAAGGCTTTCAACTCTCTCTTTTAAATGTCATAGTCATGCTGTATATCAATGTATTTCAATGATATGTTACCACACAATAACACATTGAAGACATCGTGGTTATGGCTTTACTTGGACCATGCAAAATGAAGAGTTGGTCATTAGGTCAATACAATAATAGATAGCAAGGGGGCAGAGCTGGCTAAAAAACACACTGTGCAGCAAAGTGCAGAGACAAATACACACTAGAACTCTTCATTTGGTTGACGCATCAGTCGGTTGTCTTTGGTGAAACTGGGTGGCTTATATTAGTCTATGTAATTGCTATGCACTCGTCAGTCTCCATATTCTCAAGCCTCTGAAAGGAAATTCCAGAAATCAGGAAAGTAAAAACAGCTATGTTCCGTGTTCAGGGGATACTCAAATTCAAGGTGAAAACAGGTTTCAACAACACACCCGTACAGTGTACGATCAATGGGCAAATCACCAAATATGTCACTTCTATTTATAAGCCTCCATCCCATTCGCCATAAATAAAACGCCCATCAAGTGGACGGTAATGGCCGTTTCACCCCGACCCCCGAGGCGAGACCCGCTACCTTGTTTGACGGAGACGAAGCGCTTGTTTGCGGCCTGGAACACCACCTGCGGGTGACTCTCCTCCAGATCAAACAGCTCATCCTTGCCGGGCTTGGAGCAGCGGCCGGAGCGCAGCGTTCCCGTGGGACCGATGGGGGTCAGGTACTTCCCGTCGCAGTCCTTGAAGGCCAGCTTGCCCGCCTTGAGCCCCAGGGTGAAGCAGGTGGTCTGGAGGTTCTCCTTCAGCAGCTTGCCGTCGTTGTTGAGGAAGCGGCTGTCGCAGGTCTTCAGGCTGTACTTCCCCTCCACGTAGACCAGGGTGACCAGCGAGTCCACCCCCCACGGGATGTCGCTGTCCACCGACATCTCCTCCTCGGACGCGGACAGGTGGGCGTAGCGCTTCCGGGCGATGCTGAGCAGGCTGGCCTGGGGGTGCAGAGCCAGGTGCACCGCCCACAGCTCCGGTTCCCCGATGACCTGGGCGAAGCAGGACAGGTAGTCGGCCGAGCCGCCAAAGTAGCGCAGGTAGGATTCTGACTGCAAGGCCCAGCGACCGTCGGACTGGGGCACGATGAAGAAGCGGCACCCTGAATCTGGCTTCTCCGCCCCGCCTGTGATTTTGCCATCCTTGTCGGAGGACAGGTAGCGGCCCAGGTGGCTACGGAGGAACACCACCTGAGGGTCCTGGTCGTCCTGCTCCAGCATCCAGATCTGTTTCTTCTTCATACTCGACGCGGAGGCGTTTACCTTGAAGCCAAAAGCCTCCGCCGTCAGATAGCGGCTTTCATGGTTGATGAGGCCGAACTGCAGCTTGAGCGCCTTGTCTGATCCGTTCGTGGGCATGCTGAGACAGTCCACCAGATTGGGTTTCCAGAAGAATGGTTTTAGGACAATAAAGGGGAAGGGAAGTGGGAGAGATCGGACATGAGAGAGAAAATAAAAAATAGCAAATGCTGGTCTTCCTTCTGTCTCCTAAGCCGTGAAATAGCCCAATCTATCTCCCTAATGCAACTCTTTCTCCTTTCCACACTCTTTATTTCCCGTTCCCTCCTCCCTAGACAACTTGCAAAGGCACTTGCTGGTGGTTCTCTAATTGGTAAGGATTAGAATCACCAGGCTGTCTCATCCCCCAAGCCGCTGATGTCACCTTACAGTGACTCCACCTCTAATGCATTCTCTTCTTAGTCTCTCTCTCTCTCTCTTTTTCCTGTCTTTCTTAGCCACGCACACCCGGTGAATGGGTGTGCGTGGTCTCAGTTCTTCAGATAGTGTTTCTTAAACTCACGCCATAGACCCGTGGATCTTTCCACATGATATTTCCCTTCACCTCCATCTCAAAGTGACTCCCTGGTTAGCTTGTGAACTCCACTCTGTGCTGGCTGTAAGTCACACATTCAGGCCCCTTGGACTACTAACCCTACCTTCCAGTCCAAGGATTATCCAAGCTTTGATCTGCTGTCCAGCCACAGCCTAACTGGGGGGGAGGGTAAAGATGCTTTGGGTGGCACCCCAGGGACTCTTCCCGATAAGTTGTGATCATTCATTTTAAAGGATCCCCTATGAGGTTCAGCTGGCACAAGCCTTAATCTCCAGGCTTCCTGCTTCATAGCAGGTAAGCGCTACAGCTTGTTTTAGCTACACTGCGAAGGCTTGGTTTGCCTTACCAGTGTATTCAAAACTCTTTCAAATGCACTAATTTTTCCTAAGGGTCAACCTTCTGTAAAAGGGGTCTCAGTTAGAGCCACTCAGTTAGAGCATCTATAAAGCTATCTTTTTTTTTAATGATACGTGTATTGCTTAGAATCTTTTATGCCAAGCTAGAGGCAATTTGAATCCTACTCATTTGAATATACTTATTTGTCAAACATTTGCCTGGAGGTGATTTGAAAGTTCCTGCCCTTACACTGCTGTCTGACATAGTTACGCCCTTCCTCGCACTGACATCCAACTATTTGCCATTGACAGCCATTTGTTGATCTATTCGTATTGTGAGATATTAAACCTCGGACCCTACGAATACCATTAGCAGAAGACTTCAGACTTTACATACGTTTGCATAAACTCTTTACATCTATTGGTATTGGGTAAGGGAGATCTGAATGCCCCGAAACCAACGCCGTCTTCAAAACGGATCGAACATTGCACGTTTCCCAAAGCTGCCTGGCTCCTTGTTTGGATCGTTCTTGCCCAGAAACCACTAGCTGTTATGTCACACATTGACTGGTCAGAGGCTGAACTTAATGAACAGCTGCATTAGCATAAGCATTAGCATTTTGGGTCCAAGCAATGTTTCGACCGAGACAACAGATATGCCTCTTATCAGAACCTCTTCGGACAACAAGGGTCTCAGGATAGATGAACATGAAGGGTCTATTTGGTTGGTGTGGCTCCCTTAACAACAGTCTGAACATCAGCATGAGCCTTCGTGTTTTCTGGTCCATACAATGTATCGGCCCACAGAACACATGGACCTCTGCCGGTCAATATCAGAGTATTCTGACAACACAGTGTGGTTTTCGGGTACATTTTTACGTGTAGGGGCTTGTTTGTGTGGCTCATAGAGAGGCTGGGTTGTTCTTTGTTATTTTTGTTTGTTATTTTTCTTTGTTTTATCTCTTTCTCATAGAGAGATGGTGTGGGTTCATTATTCATTGGCAGGTGTCCAAATATACATTTTCGTCATCTGTGCTTTTATTTTGTAAAAAAGGACCGCTCAATTGCATGAGTGCTGCTTGTGGCTGTTTACATGCTGTGCAAAGTTGACCCTGGTAGCAAAACAAGTATAATACATAAATTCGTCTCTGATTACACCTAGCAGGTCTTTTTTCCCCCCAAGCAAGACATTCCTCATTCTACCTCCGACATCTTACCGGCAATGCATAATTTGAGTGTAAACATAACGGTGGTGCCATGGTTACCAGGCCACATAGCAACCATGATCAACTGCACCATAAAAGGTAGGTGGTGTACAATGCCTATACATCTCTGGATTAATCTGCTATTATTTACAGTGGTTTGCTCTCTGTGGATACATACTCCGTGTCAGTGGAGCCTCATTTGCTCATACCTCTCTTTTTGCCTCTGCTATTATTGTAAAATATAACGTGCTTGACTGTGTCATATTCCGTTTCCAAAGCGTACTTGTAAAGATTTGTTCCATACGTTGTCTGTGTTGATTGCTGCTGATCAATAAAGTGAAGACCAGAAACAGAAGTAAGCATTTAGCTGTGGCCTACACTTCAATTTCTAACACCTATGGCCGCTACAATATAATAATTATGATGCTAAATGATGACTGAATAATCAATGGTTTTCAATGGAAAACATCTCTGGTTTGGTGTCGATGAAGGGGTACTGATGAGGTTCTGGGAGTACAGAAGGAAAGTAAGGAGGGGAACCTCTGCTCTATACACGGTATGGCATGTAACAAGGAGCATAATGGGCTACATTTTGTAAAGGGACATTTTTGTAAAGCAATAAGAAAAGGCAAATAATTAACACATTCAGTTTTGAATGTTTATGTCCAAGACCACACGTTGCTACTGTTGACATTTCCTAATAGCGATACAATACTGCCACCTATGGGTAAGGGGTTTGAGCTACAGTTAACACTTTCAGCTAGTCCCCCTCAGGTCTGATATAAACTATTTGTATTGTTTTTAGGAGGCAGTGCTATTGGACCTTTGATTTTATTCACCCTTTGGAGAGGAGAACCCTAGGGAAATAGGTTTTTTTCACAGGGTGGGGAATTTGTGAATTGCGTAACCTGTTATCCCAAAACTACCAGGATGGGAATATGACTGATGACATCACAGTGTGTTCGTGAAAATCCATTTTGGTTTTGGGGTTTGGTTTCGTTTGAGGGTTTGGTTTTAGGGGTTATAGCGTGTGGTTTAAGGGTTAGGTTAGGGGCACCAAGAGTCCCCTGGTGCCCAGGGTCAGGGCCTACGAAAGAACGACCCCATGAGTACCATGACGGGGACTGTTCCAGGTGGGACCCCGGTTAGGGTTCCTGAAAAACGACCTCAAACAGGGCAACAGAGTTCACAAACGGATAGGATTACTGAAAAACACCCCAGGGTGGTCCTGACACATACACTATTTGTTTTCAATATTGTTCACATTATGCTGTATTATTATCCACAGGGTTTATTCACACAACACCATTGTTCTACAACCATCATCTCTTCTAAGGACCATGTTTTTGCTTTTGTTAACAGCTCAACAGTTCAACAACATTCAACCTTCAAACAATTATCATTCTGTACTGTAATCCAGGGGGATAATAGTGAAGTTTATCAGATTGGTAGTTAACACTTTTCATTCTTAATGGTATAATAATAACAATGGCATGAAATTAAGATTTGTTGTGTTTTTGTTGCCTTAGAACGAGACTTTTATATCTACATATGGGGCGGGTCCTCTTCCATGGAGTCCGCCATGTTGCACCGCCATGTTTCTACAGTAGCCCAGATTGGACAAACGACTCTAGAAAGGGTACGTGAACCCCATTCCCCACGAGAGACTTTCCTGTTGAGGGTTGGGAAATTGATTTTGGAAATTTGAGCTTCAGAAATCTGTAGAAATACAAAGGACGTACTTCCAATCAAAACGACAAATAGGCGTATAGGTGGGAGTTGACAGATTTATAGCCCAACTTTACTTACCTACGTACAATTTCAGCAGTGTCAATATTAAGCTTTGACAAGCATTGAGAACAATCCAAAGTCTTTCATTGTCTTATAATGCTATTGTTTTACTTTCCTCAAGATACATATTGACATTACGAATCTTCACATAATGAATCGTTTTCAGTTAATGGAAAGACGTCTTACCTCAGATGTCTTATTCTGGAGTAATATATGATATCCCCTGCAGGTGGCGATATTTACCACAAATGATTTTCAGTTTCCCGTGTCAGCCGTCTCACTTTGACAATTATGCCGGGGAATATGACAACGCCGGTAATAATCGCATGGGCATTCTGTTTTTATGCTACATTCGACAAAACAGAAAGCAAAACCAAGCCACCTTTTTTAAACAATGTTGAATAGCGAGCCTACACCAGAAGCACATCCTCCAATTCAAATGAGCAAATGAGCACTTAGAAGCCAAGTATCATTGTGGCTAAATGAAGCAAAGTTGGCTGATTATTCAATTATTTCACTGTATTAACCACAGAAAAGGAAATGGACGTTCAACGTTTCAACTTCAATCAGCTGTAGGCCTATAATCAAGGAATCAAGAACCAAACTAATGAAAAATGTGGAGCAATTAACGGCTAAGAGCTCTGAAATTCCCCACTGGAAGAAAGGGGATTTTGTGTTATTAATCATCTTTCCACATGTGTTGCTTGGGATCGGCATTCATTCTGCAAAACAAGAGGATTAACCGGGCTGCCCTACGACTGAACCAGAGTGGTGTGGACCTCTGAAGATCATTTCTAAACACTAAGTAACATTTTAAATAACAAGGTGTTCCACTCAGAGCTTTTTGTATCACCTTTCTTGTCATTTTCACCTCTATTCCTCTTTTGCCAGCTCCACTTTATTGGGAATCCTGGTTACATCCAGCCAAACAAAACTCTGTGAGCGTTTGCTTCTGCCTCAGCAAGGGAACGAATGTTAAAAAGAAAAGTGAAACGGTGCTGGTTAATTGCACACATGTACGCACACGCACACACACACACACACACACACACACACACACACACACACACACACACACGTGTGCACATACACACCTACAAGCACACACACTCACACACACACAAAACAAATAAAGCACACACATGATGTGCATGCATTTGAACGGCTCAAATCGTGGAGTAAGAACTCTGAACCCCGAGGGGTTAGTGTGCTCAGTACGTTTATCTC
>JACYXH010000137.1:42500-70000 GCA_026745465.1 Lota lota | reverse complement strand
GGAAGTAGATTGCTTAGCCGGCAGGCCGGATGATACGCAGTAGGCTGTCTGCCTATCTCACAGATACAAACCCTCACAACAGAGAAAGTCTGTTATGATGCAGAAGAGGATCGTAGCGTAGCATCCATGCTAGTCCTGGGAAAGCCTCTGCGTTGTCCTGCTGATATGATAACAGTGAGATGTGCGTTTCAACACTAGGACGCAAATAGGAGAACATAATGTTCAGGCTCTCTGTGAGCAGATCCGACACCGCACACACACACACACACACACACACACACACACACACACGCAAGCAAAGACACACACATACATGCACACACACACACACACACACAAACTCTATCGCTCTCTCTCACTCACCTTGACCAACACACTTTCCTACGTAGTTCAGCCAGTGCATCTCCCACCAGCTCTACTGCAGAATAAAATAGTGTTGATTCATTTCTCCTTTAGTTTTGTTTTTACAAAAAAATCAAATAGCAAAACCATTTTATACTTTAAGAAAGAAAATACACGTGAAGGTGAGGTGGGAACACATTTGAGCTTATGTAAAACCATACAGGAGCCTAGACCCAGCCCACATTCTAATGAGGCAGTGTAGGTCCCTGCTGACCCCACCTCAAGGTGTAGGTCCATACTGACCCCACCTCAAGGTGTAGGTCCATACTGACCCCACCTCAAGGTGTAGGTCCATACTGACCCCACCTCAAGGTGTAGGTCCCTGCTGACCCCACCTCAAGGTGTAGGTCCATACTGACCCCACCTCAAGGTGTAGGTCCATACTGAGCCCACCTCAAGGTGTAGGTCCATACTGAGCCCACCTCAAGGTGTAGGTCCATACTGAGCCCACCTCAAGGTGTAGGTCCATACTGAGCCCACCTCAAGGTGTAGGTCCATACTGAGCCCACCTCAAGGTGTAGGTCCATACTGAGCCCACATCAAGGTGTAGGTCTTGCTTACACCGTGAGGACATTGACCAGAACCTCAGGACTTCACCCACCACTGCTGACGGACTACTGACCGCTAGGACTGCAGTAAGGCACGCCGTCTGCCCATTCCAGCTGTCTGGAAGGAAATGGTGGTTTGATTCATGGCCTGCTACCGCAAAAACCTGTCCTTCGCACCCACAGGGAGACTTTCCACCCTTCTCCTCCTCCTCCTCACAAGAGCAAAGAGGACGTCACTGTGTGTGTGTGTGTGAGAGAGAGAGAGAGAGAGAGAGAGAGAGAGAGAGAGAGAGAGAGAGAGAGAGAGAGAGAGAGAGAGAGAGAGAGAGAGAGAGAGAGAGAGAGAGAGAGAGAGAGAGAGGGTCTTTCCAAAAGTGAGTGCTGAAGGTTAAGGATGCATTTCTATGTGTGTCAAAGGTAAAGTTCCCTTTGCATAAATACGTTTTTATACGAGAGGTCTTTAAGAGCTCGAAATTATGTTTGCTCCACGCAAGCTCCAAGGTTGAACTGTGGGACGCTTTACACAGCTTGAATAGGATTTAATATAAATATGGAATGAGGAAGGCAACACATTAGTTCACACAACTTCCCCCTGATGCAGATAGACAGAGGCAAACCACGCTAGAAGTACTTTTAAATTGTCTTCATTAAATCTATAAAACTGATGTTACACCATAAGGGGAAGGGTGGTGCAGCATTGTGCGAATGACATTTATGTGAAACAGCCTTTCTATCAAACAGTAACATCATTGCAACATAGTATTGGTTGGAACTAATCACCAAAGGAGGTCCTCCTTTGATTGGTCCAGCGCAGACACCTCTGCCTTGTAGTCAATACATTCAGCGGTTGGAAGTACAATCTGCGTTAGTCCATCTTATCAACACCGTTATTTAACAATCGGTGAGCCCCTTAACATTTTGCCATGCTGGACCAGGCACTGAGGCCATGATCCATCATGAGAAGCAGAGCTAACAAGGCTACGCCTATGTATACACAGAGCCCAGAGGAAGACTTACTGCCCCCTATTGGTGGATGGGACACCCTGCAGGCTTCAGCCAGTTGAGTGATCCATGCACGCATGCGTTGGTGCTGCCGGTGTTGCCTCAGGGGGCATGAGGTCATATATATCTGTATATATAATGACTTCATCAATTTAATTACAACGATTACTGTTTTAATCTGTCATTTTATTGATCTTTTCATATCTTTTTGCATAGACTAGGGTAGGAGATCTTGAAAATAGTTTTTTAATTAATATTAATTAATATATATTTTTTACTATTTAATATATTTTATTATATTATTATATTATTATTATATTATTATATTAAATACTTTTTAGGCTGTCTGATAAACAACCACTCCATAAATTATATGCAAGTAGCCTTGAAATAAATTAACAGTGGCCCTTTAATACTCTAGGAATATATATATATATATATATATATATATATATATATATATATATATATATTTACACACACACACACACACACACACATACACACGCGCACACGCGCACACGCACACACACACACACACACACACACACACACACACACACACACACACACACACACACACACTGGGACCCCAGACCGGGTCCCCTGTGCCACCTGGGACCAGCCGGGGCCAGACTGGGTCGGGCGGAGGGTGAGACTTTTACGAGGTGTGGATATTTGTGCAGGGAAGCATTCCTCTGTTGACACTGGGCAGTGCCGTCTGGATGCTGAGAGGCTGACCCAGACAGCCAGTAAAAAAAACGGTAAACAATACAAAAAGACTTCAAAACTCGAGCCTGTTCTGCCCTATGAGAGAGCAACACAATTCATAAAAGACATTTAACAATGTGGTCAAACTACCGGTGCGCATGAGACAGATTTAACGACGTTCACATGGATGCAATCTGTTTTTATTGGGGGAGGGGGGGGGGGGGGGGGGGGGGGGGGGGGGGGTGGTGGGGGGGGGGGGGGGGGGGGGGGGGGGGTTAATTCCAGACACAGATGCTTGAATAAAATCGATCATGTGCTGGCGATGATGTTGACTGCAGCTGTGACGAGTGGACTTGGATTTTTGTGATTTCTGTTTAACACACAGGGATCCCGTTCTACAAAGAGGTTAAAAAATAACCACGATGCCCCCTCTCTGCCCTTCCTGTTTTAAAAAGATGCTCAACTTTCACCTAGTGGAGGGCAGAAGGTAGACCTGAAAGAGACCCCCCCCCCCCCCCCCCCCCGACGCAGGAAGGACTGTGTCACGGTCACCACAAAGGGTTGGGGGGGGTAAACATCAGTGTTTGTGTTCACCCGGGCCACCGGCACGGGATGACTGATGCGCCCATTAACCCCCCGTGTCTGGACGGGGGTTGCGGAGCGGTGGACTGACGGAGCTGACGTGGGTGAGTGCAGGGTGGGGGAACCCTGGGTTATGTCGAGAAAGCCAAGGTCGCGACCCGTATTGTGTTCCTCGCGAGGGCGGTGCCGCAGCGGGCTGATGGTGCTGACTGTTAAGTTGGAGTCGGCGTCTCTTTGTCAGAGGCTGATGAGCTCATGTCGAGTATAGTGCCGTTTAGGTAATGGATGCCGCTGTGGAAAAATAACAAGACGAATGATGTTGCAGCGGTAATGTGTCAGAAGTGGTTTATGCTGCCTGTGGGGGATTTGTTAAGATTGCTGGTTTGAAAATCTGTGTTTTTTATTTATTTTTTGTTTTTGTTTTTTAATGAAAAGGTAGATGTGTTTTCACAAAAGCTGTCAACGCATTGTGTATAGTTGCAGGGCTGGACTGAATGGTGCGCCGTATTTCGCCACTAGAGGCCGCTGCTATTTGCATTTCTGTGAGTTACGTTGAAAGCGCGTTAATGCCATGATAAAGTAATCATGTCAGCTGGAAATCACACACACACAACCCTTCAATTCATTATTGAATTGTTTCAATGTTTTATATTTATTCATATAACATCTATAAAAATCTTGATACTAAAACACCTTTACAGTCTTTTGTGTAAAATCTCCAACGCAAATACAGAATGTACACATTTACATTTTTTGGAACACAACCTGTGAGATTGTTTCAAACAACTCACAAAAAGAAAATGTTGTGTTAATGGAGTTTGTTTAATTCTGTTAACGTGTATTAAAACGTACATTTACAGTCAAGAACTAAACATAACGAAAATTAAAACACTTTTTTTTCATATGTCATAACACAGGTCTCGAAATGTTAAAAATCACATTGACTTAGTTATGTCAAATGACAAAAACCTTTTTTTACTTTAAACAGTGACAATGCAATTAATTCAGTGACACATCGGGAAACAATATTATTGAACCTTAAATACAATGAAATAAACGGGGTTACACATGTTGTTTTTGAATTTATCTTCTTGTTTTTGTTACCCTTTGGAATTCACCCTCACTGCACCAGACTACGAACCCTTATCCATCCTACTAATACTTGAACTTAAGACATCTCAAATCAAGACACATAAGACACAACTTAAGAGAAAATGTCCAACTCTTTCATATGTTCAATTGCATTTTCATTCAAACACTTACTTACATATCACTATTTCTCTGTCTGTCTCTCTCTGTCTCTCACTCTCTCTCTCACACACACACACACACACACACACACACACACACACACACACACACACACACACACACACACACACACACACACACACACACACACACACACACACACACACTAATTTTGAATCTATCATTTAATAATTGGGTAAATCTTAAGATTTTCTACGCATGTTCAATGCTGTTAAGAACAATGACTTGAACCAATGACTTAAATAAAAAAAGTAGCACTCAGCCAGAAAGATAGAGTTCACAGGTTTGTGGGCGAATAGAGCCCATACTTGCTTTATTCATTGAATGTCTTCTCACCAGAAGGCCTCCACGAGACCATGCCTGGTATTACTTGGAAATGCAACATCCCTCACAGAAGAAGAAGAAAGAAAAATAAGTCACATTTTCATAAAGCGCGCTTGGCATGGTGAACAGACAGCAACATAGACAATAAATAAAATGTCCACAGACAAAATACAAACTGTATGAACACAGAATACTCAGGATTGCATAATACAACAAAAAGCATGAATCTAAAACATATGTGGCACAAATAAAACCTTAAGTCGTTTTCTTTTTTCAGTTTGAGTGAACGCACTCCATGCCCATTGCTTTGTGAATCTGATTGTCCTTCACAAGTCGCATCGAACAGGTGCACACACCGTACAAAGTAGACATGGTGGATGGAGGAACTACGTGGACTATGTCCAAAGTCTAGCGCTAGCTAGACTACTTAAAACAGTACCTCGACTCTCTTAGCTGACTCTTCCAGGATGGCTACTTAGTGCTTAGCGTAACCATAGGAAACCATTGTCGCGATGCAAAGCCACTAAATGTGCACACAGAACAAATGTATCAGACGAATAGCCAGTGATTTCTGATTGGATTTCAATACAGGTGCTTTGACATACCTTAGGTTTAAATAAAGGTCATATACTTTGGTATTTTACAGGTCTTAGCGCGTTACTAACGATACCCCGTCTCAGGAACAGTTTGAAGTGTAGTGCACTGCACTAACTATCTTTAACTGACCCGGTCTCATTTTTTTCAAATCTTTAAATTAATTTGTGCGGACATGATTACAGTGATGCGAGTAGTTTCACCCCACACAACATCCGCTACAAGGCATATTGGCCTTGTTAGTAGTTTTTTCTAACATGTCACACGATCGCAGCCCACTGGGATCTGGGATCTAATGACGAATAATAATAAAAAAAATCAAATCAACGATGTATAAATAAAAGGTATTTATAAAATAGGACAAACGTATGTGATAAGTAACAGGACACTTAAAGAAAAAAGAAAAAACCCACGTGAGCTTTTTTGTTGTTGAAACAGGACGACCCATCTAGCTCAGGAAGTGAGTGTTGTCCTTTTAAATACTAAATCGTTGTCCCTCTGTTTGTCTGTGCTCTGTCCATCTCTGACGATAACTCAGCAGGGTTTGTGCAGTGCAAGATTAATAACCTTGACTTCCCAAAGCAATGAATAAAACCAACCACAATATTTTACAACCATAGAAAAATAAATCAATTGCAAACATGGAAAGATACATCTCATATACATATACAATAAACTTCTATATAAAATAGCTTTTATGTACATATAGACAAGACAAGGAAAAAAAGTGAACTGTATAATGTACACCTGAACAGGCGAGAGGTATACTGAACTGTATGGCTTGATTGGAAAGAAAATGTAAAACATCTTACAGACAGCCACTCTATATACATTGTTTACATGGTCTTAACATCCCTGGAATGATACAGTTCTGGGGCTTCTCCCCTGGCTCGCGTTTCTCTGTCTCCTTTCCCTCCGCTAAGGCTAACTAAAAGAATTGGTCTTCTCCGACCGTCCCGACGTTCCAAAGCTCTCCACGCTCTCCTTTGGTGATCTACGGCTGGAGCGGGGACGCTGGTTGACTTTGAAGCCGTCAGGCGCACGGGAACGATTACAAAAAGAGATGAGCGAAAAACAATCGATTCAGTCAGTGAACTCAATCACCCCGACTGCCAACGACTGTGCGTCTATGCAAGTGCGCCCCCCCCCCCCCCCACAGCTCGCTTTAGCGATCCCATCCCCCACCCCGCGTCCCACAAGGAAAGGGGGTGTGTTGTTGTTTGGGGAGAGGGGGCTTGCGTTCCAGTGTGTAGCCTTCGACTTATCCGGTGGGTCGGTGCCGACACCCATCTCGGTGGTGCCTTTCGATCGCCCCCGCAACAAGCAGAAGCCGCCCCCCGCCCCCTCAAGGTGTCCTTTCAGGGGAGGCCTTATGGACCTGCGGACCAGCTTGTGGACCGTGGCGTCCGTCAGTAGTACGCCCAGCGGGGGGGGGGGGGGGGGGGGGGGGTCAGCACAGGATAGACCTCCCTTCAGCGGTAACCAGTTGACCGGCGGTCGGGTCGTACGTGCCGGCCAGGCAGTACAGGTCCGGGGAGGCGCTGCTGGGCCTCTGGCCGTGGGTCAGGTGCTCGTACTCCTCCCTGCCGACCACCTGGCACTTATGGGAGATGGTCTGGACGTCGTTCTCATCCTCGTGGCACGACTGGTACAGGGCGCGCTGGTCGAGAAAAAAAACCACCACAAAGAGGTTCAACGGCAGAAGGTTTCCGCCGGAACGAAAGGCCCCCACCCCCGGTGCCGCGCCCCGCGTGTTGTCCCTGTGGACCCGGCTCGCTCACCTCGCCCTCAGGGCGCCTCTCGCCCAGCTTGGTCTCCTCCGGCCGGTAGAACCACTTGACCCTCGCCACCATGCTGGACGCCCACGACTCCCAGAAGCTCTGGATGCGCCCGACGCAGGGGAGGTGGGGCCGCCCGGCCGAGAGGAACGCGGCGCAGTCGCCCACCCTCACGGTGTCCCCGCCGCGCACGATGGCCTTGTAGAAGAGCTTCCTGGCCTTGCCCTTCAGGCCGCGCCGCTGTGGAGAGCCCCCCGCCCACAGTGTGGTTAAGACGCCGCCGCCGCCGCCGCCGTCAGAGCGATGCACCAAGCATCGGCTTCTTAGCGAGGACGCCGTGGCGGCGTCACTCACACAAAAAAACGAAGGGGAAACGGAAACTAGACACGCTTCCTCGAGGGGAAGAGAATCCCAGCTATGTGGACTCGCTATGACGGGCTGTGGCTATTCACCGATGCCTAGGGCCTATTCTGGCGTCTCACCTGGGTTGGGCTCCCCGACCACTTCCACATCTGCCGCCCTGAGAGGAAGGAGGGGCCCTTGGGCCGGGGGACGGCGCTGGCGTCCGGCAGCGCCCTGGGCTTCCTCGCCGCCTCCTTGGAGGACGGCGTGGAGGCGGAGCCGCCGCACTCCCTCCGTTTGGGGGGCTTGCTGCCGGAGGTCTGACCGTCGGGACCTCCTTTGGGGCCGGACGCGGCCGGCGCCTTGGCCACGAAGGAGCGGCGCGGGTGGGGCCTGGAGGCGGCGGGCGGACGGTGCGGCGGCGGCGGCGGCGGCGGCGCCCGATGGGGGGCGAGGCAGCCCCGCAGCATCAGGGCGGAGCTCTCGTCGTCCTCCGAGCTGTAGGACGAGTCGTTGTCGGAGGAGCAGACACTGGAGCTGGACAGGGAGCCGGAGGAGGAGGAGCTGGTGGAGCCCGATGAAGACGAGGAGACCGAGAGACGCGAGAGGAAGCGGCCGGCGGTGCGCAGCCCCCCCGAGGCGGGTGCCAGCGCGGTGCTCCTCCTCCTCTCCTCTTCCACCTCCTCCTCTTCGTCGTCGTCCAGGTCCGAGTAGGAGCTGTGGCAGTCCCGGTGGGAGCTGAAGCCGGGGTCCCCGTACTCCCCCAGGGCCAAGGAGGGGGACGGCTTCCTTTGCGAAGGGGCCCCCTTCAGGAGGAGGGCTGCCTGGGGGGCGCCTCCCTTCTTGTTATCCTTGACCAGCAGGACGGGGTGGGCGTAGGCCTCTGGTCTGGGTGCCCCACCCACACCGAACACCGTGCCCCCCGACGACAGCAGGGCCTTGCTGCTCTTTGTCTTGGGCGAGGTCACGCCCTCGTGGTCCAGCTTCACCAAAAACTCCTGCCCGGACCTTTTGCTCCGCGGCGAGCCCATCTCCCCGTCCTGCTTGCGCTTGTGGCCGTAGGTCGGGCCCCGGGGGCCCACGGGGCCGGCCCCCGAAGACTGGGTGCAGAAGGAGGAGTAGCCGTTGGCGATGCTGCTGAAGGAGTCCACGGCGAAGGAGCTGCTGTTGAACAGCCCTTTGGCGGGTGCGGAGGACAGGGACGCGGCCTGGGGGAACTGGAAGCGCTCGTCCTGCTTCCCTCTCGGGGTCTTCTTGGGGGCGCCGTTGAGCTGAAACAGGTTGTCTGAGGACCTCTTCCTGGGGGCGGCCATTGAAGGCCAAGCCATGAAGGAGGACAGGTTTTTACCGGCGTTCTCCGCCTGCTGCTGCTTCTGCTTCTTGCCAGAACCCTTGGGTCTCCCTACAGTGGACGGAACGCATTGATATCGTCAGTGACCGGCGTCAAGAGGAGCACATTTCCCAGCCTTTTCATTGGTGACCACAGGCTACCTAAGGTGGTGTATTGACTCTTTTGTAAAACACAGGCAACTGTCAAACATCCCCCACCTGGCCTCCTCTTGTGAACTGCCGGAGCCGGGCTGTTACCGGCCTCAGCCAGGCTGGACATGTTGAGTCTGTCCGCGGGTCTGTCGCGCTGGGGGGTCTGGTCCAGACCGGAGCACCTCCGGCTGATGGTCCCTCCGGGCAGTAGGACCGGAGGGGAGGACTCAGGGCCTGACCGAGGACAACACACACACGTCATCATGTGTTCCAGCATGAAGGATCGGCTGGCGATGGATACAAACGCATGAGACAACGGACGCACCGGTTAATTAACCACACAGGGGGTTAACTAACCACCCAGGGTTAATTAACCCCAGGGGGATTAACTAACCACACAGGGTTAATTAACCCCAGGGGGGTTGATTGGGAGGGACGGCCACTCACAGTGGATCTGGTATCCTGGTGGCAGTAGGCGGATGTTGTGGAGGGAGATCCTCCCTCTGTCTCCATCATCAAACTCCACCATCAGGCCTCCTAGCTTCCCTTCATCGGACGAAGCGCCTGCAACAGAGGGAAGAAACAGCTTCGTTCGTTCCGGTTTTGAGCTCCGGTGGAACTAAACACGACGTTTGTTTTTGAATGAATAATCAATTCAGACAACAAGCGCACACGCACACGCGTGTGCGTGCGTGTGTGCGTGTGTGCGTGTGTGCGTGCGTGCGTGCGTGCGTGTGTGTGTGCGTGCGTGCGTGCGTGTGTGTGTGTGTGTGCGTTCACAGACAGTATCCGTGCGACACACACACAGGCGCGTGTGTCTCCCCTCACCTCTGCGTACGTATCCGGGGTACAGACACCGGGACCTCTCGCTCCAGTAGGCACACACCCTGGTCCCCTCCGTGAGCATGGACTCCGTGTCGGGGCGCACATCCAGAACCTAGAGGAGAGCCGTCCGTCATCGATCGGTGGTCAAACTACCAACCGCGGGACTCGGCCCCGCGGGACTCACACCTGTGTTCACGGCCGCTGGGCCGGGACTTGAATCAGACCCCCGCCGCCGCCGCCGCCGCCGCCGCCGCCGCCGCCGCCCCCTTCCCCATACACTTTAGATGCCAAGTGCAAACACACTGATTCGCCCCCCCCCCCAGACACACACACACAGAAAGAGAGAGAGAGATGGAGAGAGAGAGAGAGAGAGGTGGGGAGAGAGAGAGTCGGAGAGAGAGAGTCGGAGAGAGAGAGGTGGGGAGAGAGAGAGTCGCAGAGAGAGAGAGAGAGAGAGAGAGAGAGAGAGAGAGAGAGAGAGAGAGAGAGAGAGAGAGAGAGAGAGAGAGAGAGAGAGAGAGAGAGAGAGAGAGAGAGAGAGAGCATTGTGTCGGCCACTGTGCCACATTTACAGGCAGCCCTTATCTCCTGCCAAGGTGCCAGTCAGGTCTGAAAGGAGCGGAAGCCGTGATGCAGTAAATCCTGACTTGCTGAGTAAGACTAAAGAAGGGCCCTGAATGGAGAGGGTTGTGATTGCAGGTTGCCAGATCGCCCCTAAACCCCCCCCCCCCCCCCCCCTTATCCCCACCACACCCCCACAGCCCCACGACACAGCCCCCGACAACGCAAGCCATTCCAGCATCCGCCACTCTCTCTCTCTGGGGGCCCATTCAGGGTGCTTTCATTTACTGTTGCCATGGCGAGAGAGAGAGAGATAGAGAGACAGAGAGAGAGAGAGAGAGAGAGAGAGAGAGAGAGAGAGAGAGAGAGAGAGAGAGAGAGAGAGAGAGAGAGAGAGAGAGAGAGAGAGGAAGGGGGAGAGAGAGAGAGAGAGGAAGTGAGATAGAGGGAGAGAGAGAGAGAGAGACAGAGAGAATGAGAGAGAGAGAGAGAGAGGAAGGGGGAGAGAGAGAGAGAGAGGAAGTGAGAGAGAGAGAGAGAGGAAGGGGGAGAGAGAGAGAGAGGAAGTGAGATAGAGGGAGAGAGAGAGAGAGAGGGACTCTGACTGGTGAGGTGTGAGTTTGTGGTCCGAGCAACTGAGTGTGTGTGTGTGTGTGTGCGTGCGTGCGTGCGTGTGTGTCAGTGGGTGGGCCGGTATCAGGGCATTATGTGGGTGGAGGGGGAGGGGGGAGGGGGGTGGGTGTCAGAGGAAAATAAATGTCTGTTGGACGTATTGAAAGACAAGAAAGTGGAAGTATGGCGTAATTAGAGCCAGCTGCTTTGTGATGAGTGTTTACACAAGAGTACAGCTGCCAAGAGCGCTGAGCCACCGCCGGGCGAGAGACACTGAGCCACCGCAGAGAGAGAGAGAGAGAGAGAGAGAGAGAGAGAGAGAGAGAGAGAGAGAGAGAGAGAGAGAGAGAGAGAGAGAGACAGAGAGAGAGAGAGAGAGAGAGAGAGAGAGAGAGAGAGAGAGAGAGAGAGAGAGAGAGAGAGAGAGTTCTTGGGGAGAAAAGAGGCCTCTGCAGCAAGGGGCTTGTGTGTGTGTGTGTGTGTGTGTGTGTGTGTGTGTGTGTGTGTGTTGGGGGGGGGAGTTTTCATTAATGAAGCAGCGATGAGCGTGTGTGTGTTTCGACGAGAGCGTAGAGAGAGCGTGCCCAGAGAGGGGGAGAGAGAGTGCACAGAGAGGGGGAGAGAGAGTGCACAGAGAGGGGGAGAGAGAGTGCATAGAGAGGGGGGAGAGAGAGTGCACAGAGAGGGGGAGAGAGAGTGCACAGAGAGGGGGAGAGAGAGTGCACAGAGAGGGGGAGAGAGTGCACAGAGAGGGGGAGAGAGTGCACAGAGAGGGGGAGAGAGTGCACAGAGAGGGGGAGAGAGAGTGCACAGAGAGGGGGAGAGAGAGTGCACAGAGAGGGGGAGAGAGAGTGCACAGAGAGGGGGAGAGAGTGCACAGAGAGGGGGAGAGAGTGTGCACAGAGAGGGGGAGAGAGCGTGCACAGAGAGGGGGAGAGATTGATTGCCGGTGCCCATGGGCCAAACAATGGGGGAAGTTGTGCCAGTTACCTGACTTTGCCGAAGCGGTGCTTGAAAAAAAGAACTGGACAGGGAAGTCTGAGAGCAAACCCAAGGACTTCCAGCTCGGTACGGCCTGTGTGCCACTTACGCTGAGCTGTTTCCAGGGCTCGTTCTCAGGGTGAAGGGGGATTTCGCGGTGCTTGTTGCCACATACACCGTGAAAGTGACTTTCAAAGAAACAGCACAAAAGTTTCACTGGCTTCACTGAGACACAATTCGTCTCGTCCGAAACGCGCTTCAACGTTTGCGACCGGAGTCAGCGACGGAGCGATGGAATCGCCTGGACTCTCTCTCTCTCTCTCTCTCTCTCTCTCTCTGTCGCTCTCTCTCTCTCTCTCTCTCTCTCTCTCTCTCTCTCTCTCTCTCTCTCTCTCTCTCTCTCTCTCTCTCTCTCTCTCTCTCTCTCTCTCTCTCTCTCTCTCTCTCTCTCTCTCTCTCTCTCTCTCTCTCTCTCTCATTATACATTATATATATATACATTATTATACACTATTCACTACAAGAACCCAAGATTAAGTTCCAATCATCCTTTGTGAAGAGAGGTGGATCCCTGTCAAGATTTGAAAACCGTGGAGGCTTTAAAATTACAATAAGCTAAATGGACATCATTATTTTCCACATGCTTAGATCAGACCCAACAAATGCGTAAGCATGACTTGCCCAGGTGTTTTTCAGCTCACTCACTCACACTCTCACACACACACACACACACACACACACACACACACACACACACACACACACACACACACACACACACACACACACACACACACACACACACACACACACACACGCCAAGGGGTGTGTGTTACCCTTTTTGTCAGGGGCCGTTGATTTGCCTCCTGCAGAATGCAACAGGAAGTTACTTACGGCTTCCTGCATCAGTTGTTCCAGCGAGTAGATTCTGGGTCGGTTTCCTCTCTCCCCGTCAATAACAAGGCTGAAGCTGGAGTGAGAACAGAGAGGCACAGAGAGGAGGCATGAGGCTATTTTCGGAGGGATCCTGTGTGTTACTGCCTACTTGTTTGGCATCCCACTCTACCCCTTGTGTCTTTGTGCTACCTGAGCCCAGAAGGGCCCTACTGGCACCTAACACAAGTCAGGTGGGGGAGACAGGGTGTTACGTAAGGGAGGGAGGGAGGGAGGGAGGGTGACATGGCAGGAGAGAGAGGGAGAGAGGGAGGGAGGGGGGAGAGAGAGAGAGAGAGAGAGAGAGAGAGGTGGAAAGAAAGAAAGATAGCGGGAAAGGAGATACAGCGACAGAGAGGTAGAGAGGGAGAAAGAGAGGGAGGGAGCCGAGAGAGAGAGAGAAAGAGAGGGACAGACATTGAGAGAGAAGGAGAGAGAGAGGAGAGTGAAAGAGAAGAGGGAAGAGAAAAGAAGGGAGAGAGAGAGGAGAGAGAGGAATAGAGCCCGAAAGAGAGACAGATATAGAGAGGGGGAGAGTTTGAAAGCACTCGGTAGGAGGTGTGTGGACGCCTGCTGAGATGGCGGGCTCATCGTTGCCGGCGGTAACGTAGGGCCTCACACCGGCTCGCCTCAGGTCCAGCTGTCGCCCGGTGTGTGTGCGTGCGTGCGTGTGAGCGTGCGCGTGAGCCACGAGCCTTACATGCCAGGGGGTTCCAGCGTGTGGACCCGGGCCGCGTACAGGAGCTCGTCCTCCTTGGAGATCAGCACCTTGAGGCCGTCCGCCAGCAGCTCTCGGCTCAGCACGCAGTTCGGAGCTGAAAGGAGACATCCAGAGCGTCCGATAAGACCGGGGTCCTCATAGAGCCATGCATGAAGCCCTTGGGGGGGGGGGGGGGGGGGGTATGATTCGATTCGGAAGCTAGGAATGGATTCATAGCTAGGAAGCTAGGAATCCATTCCTAGCTTCCTAGCTATGAATCCATTCCTAGCTTCCGAATCGAATCATACCCCCCCCCCCCCCCCCCCCAACAATTGAATGGTGAAACACGGAAAGATCCCCCCCCCCCCCCAGAGGCACTAGTGCTGCTGTGAGCCAACGGTGAGCTTCACCTGCAGGGCTCCTGAGGCTGTAGGAGAACACGCTGCCGTCCTCGCCCTCCGAGAAGCTGCTGTCGTCCATCTGGAAGCCCTCGTCGGCCGCAAAGCTCTCCAGCAGACGGCTCACCGCACGGCCCTTCTGCCGGGAGACGGTGGGGGGCCAGGGGTGGGTGGATGATGGACGAATGGACGGATGGACGGACGATGGATGAAGGGATGAATGATGGATGTTGAATGAAGGGATGAATGATGGATGTTGGATGAATGTTAAATGAAGGGATGAATGATGGATGTTGAATGAAGGGATGAATGATGGATGTTGAATGAAGGGATGAATGATGGATGTTGGATGAATGTTAAATGAAGGGATGAATGATGGATGTTGAATGAAGGGATGAATGATGGATGTTGAATGAAGGGATGGATTAATGGATGAATGGATGAATGATGGATGTTGGATGGGTGGATGTATAAAAGGATGGATGGATGGGTGGATGGAAGAAAAGGAAAGAAAGTAAAAGAGAAAATCAACAATTTTTGCAACTGAAAGGGCTCTAGGAATGGGGATCTGCTATCGTCCAATGGTTCAGTAGACATCTCGCCCTGTTCCTGTTTTGAGCCTCACAGCAACAGACAAGCTATTACTCAGCAGGGGTCTACCCGATACCATTAACATAACCTCGATGGTTTAACACGAGCAAACTACAGCAGAAAAAAAAAGAACTACACCCGTTCCATTACACCGGTGATTTGTGCGGCCTTAATACGGCTCAATTTAGATTTAATTGGGTTAGTTCACTTATGAGAGCTGGGCCTCGGGGAGCACCTGGGAATGGCGTTGATTGCTTAATTGCAGGACCAATTAATTCACTTAATTAACTGCGACGGGTTACCTGGGTTTCCCGGCACCTCCGTCCTCGGCTGCCCGCCTGGCTCTGGGGCGACCGGGAAGGACTCCCGGACAGCAGGCCGCACCTCTTCTGGGAGACAGGGGGAGAATGAGGGGGGAGGTCATACGAGCGATCTCCCCGTGCCTACCAGCGATGACCTCATGTGAAACACGGGCTGCCGGGTGAGTTACGCAACGGACCACCGAACCGAGTCGTGTCCGAGCGGTGGCCAAGTGCGAGGGTTTGAAATCTGCCTTGGCATGCGATCAGCGCTTCTTGTGTGAGGTGCAGAACACTGACCTTCCCTGAATCGGCCTTCGCGTGACATCGGATCGAGTAAATAACACACCGTCTTGGTCATCAAATGAAAACAAGGGAGGCGTTCACCTCTCGACATGGAAATCAACTAATCTCCCCCAGCGACGGGAGACGGGCTGACAGAGACGGGCCCCTGAGATGAGTTCTCGGGAGTTCTCGTCGCTCTGCTCACCTTGGCGACTGCGCCTCTCAGCATGGTGTTCTTGCGCGTGGCCCTCTTCAGTCTCTCGCTGGTGGTGGGAAAGGTGGCCAGCCCCATGGTCCTCCGGTAGAGGCTCCCCTTGGTGCCCGGGCTGCCCCAGCGGGGGCCCTCCTGGGGCCGGGGCCCGCACGACCCCCGCTTGACCCCCTCCGTCCCTCTGCTGTTCGGGTGGTGCTTCTTCCCTGCAGTGGCCATGCCCAGCCTGCAGGGGGCCCTCTTCCTCACCTTGACGTCCCCCTCAGCTCCGGATACGCGCTGGGAACCTGCGGTGGACCAATCAGAGGAACGCGCTGTGACGGCGGCTCACGGAGACACAGAGAGACAACGGCTTTTACTGTGATGACCGCGGTCGACCGCTTCAATCCCTCTCTCTTTGCCGCCAGAGGACTGCTCTCCTACCGTAGAGCTCCTGTCTCTCCTTCTTGTTCCGGGCCTTCTGATTGGCCTCCAGCTTCACGATGGACGAGGGCGTGGGTCCGGTCATGCTGGAGCCGAAGTGGACGTCTCGGAGGGGCTGGGCTTTGAAGTAGTGTCCTTCGTCGCTGTCGTAACTGTCTTCCTCTTCCTCTTCATCTAAATCGGGAAGCACATGAATCAGTGGGTTGTCGTCGTGTATAATCGTGGTTATGTTTTGTTGATTTGTGTCTCGTAGCTTATGAAATGGTTCCTCTTCCCATCACGAATTGTCATTTGCAACTGTGTTTGTTCTGCTATTTTTAAGTATTTCTCTTTTAAATATGAAGTCAGCGTCAAGTCTTCACACATCAACATCAAAATAAGTACATAAATAAGGTACAAAGTGTGTGTGTGTGAGTGTGTGTGTGCTTATGTGTGTGTGAGTGTGCGTAAGTGTGAGATTGCGTGCGTGTGTGTGTGTGTGTGCGTGTGTGTGTGTGTGTTTGTGCGTGTGTGTGTGCGCGTGCGTGTGTGTGCGCGTATGTGCATGTGCGTGTGTGTGTGTGTGTGTCTGTGTGCATGTGGGTGTGCGCGTGCGTGTGTGCGTGTGTGTGTGTGTGTGTGTGTGTGCGTGAGTGTGTGTGTGCGTGAGTGTGTGTGTGCGTGATTGTGTGTGTGTGTGTCATTCTGGCGCTTATGGGCTGTGGTGAAACCCAGTCCCCAGGTTCCCTGGTGCCTTCAGCCGTCTTTCGCAGACACAGCTGTGGCCCGGCGTCTCGTCTGACCGACCTATCACCGGAGTGTCCGGTGTCCCTGCACACCCCCCACACCCCCCCCCGCCATCTACAAGACGTTCATCAACACCCCCCCCCCCCTGCCACGACCACTTTCAGAAGGTCTTAACACATTAACAACATGCCCGTGAAGAGATCAGTCTCCATCTAAATCTGTCTGTAACGGATCGTCCCGGGGCAGAGACCCACCAAGCGCCAAGGGGAACGCCTTTATGTGTGTCTTGGCGTTGGGCCTCCGACACTCAGAGGCAGAGCTGCCCCCCCCCCCCCCCCCCCCCCCCCCCCCCCCCCCCCCCCCCCCCCCAACTGAGATTCCGTGTCTTCCTGCCGCTCACCTGGATCGGATGAGTCGCTCTCCGGGGGGCTGCTCTCCCCGTCTTCCGCGGCCCCCCTCCCACGCCCGCGCACACGCAGCGCGCTGCTCCGCGGCCGGCCCGGCTGGGAGGGGCCCCTGGCGCGGGTGGATGACCACCCTCTCTTCCTCCCCGCGGCGCCAAACGGCCTGGTCCAGCCGTCCTGGGACCCGCTGTCCCCGCTGGCTGCTGCGGGAGATTCAGACGGTCAGGACGGGCTGTGAGCCGTGACGGTCTTATCCCAAGCAGCTCGGAGTCAATTCAAGGTACTTGTCTCGAAAATAAAAAAGGCGCTGCAAGTGCGACTCAAGAGCTAGCATTCGAGTGCGACTGGTTATGGACGGGCCAGCCATCCGTCAGCCATTAGTGAGTGAAATGTGCTGTGAGAATACCTCGACCTCGAGTTCACGACGCCTGCCTCTGTATGAGACCATTTCGATAAGAGACCGTTCATCTCTGACCAATTAGGAGATCTCTTCCGCGATTAGTTCGCGAGTGGAGAAGTGTGTGTGTGTGTGTGTGTGTGTGTGTGTGTGTGTGTGTGTGTGGGGGGTTAGCAGGGACGTTTTTTGGGGTTATTTCGTTTAAAAACCTTGCTCTCTTCCACTCAGTTCTGCTCTCTCTCTCTTTACAACGTTCGAGTATTATCTACAGCTGCTTTACGGAGCATGCACAAGGGATTCGATGATCTTGCTCTAGGATGCCTACAGGTGGGCTGCGGACATTGGGGGCTCAAACCCAGTGCCTTTCGCACGGCAGCATCGTCACCTGTGTCGCTCTGCCCTCCAGACTCTCGCCGGCCCTCGGCCTTTCGGATCCCCAGCGGGGCGTGTCTGTGCTTGGGGGCGGAGTCGGCGGTGGGCGAGGCCTCCTTGTCGCGGCAGTCGCTCCCCGCCCCGGGCCTCTTGCTCTGCACCTTCTGCCTGAGCTGGGACCCCGGGCCGGCCAGCTTGGAGGAGCCCAGTGGGCCGTAAGGACCATCTTTTCTGCAACCCTGCGCTTTTATCTGCAGCGGCAGCGAGAGATGAAAGCGCAGTGGGTGGGGGGGGGGGGGGGGGGTGGAGAGAGGGAGTGAAGAAAAGAAGCAAAAAAAAGAGGGAAGAAAGTGAGGTATTTTTCTGGTTCCCCCCCCCCCCCCCCCCCCCCCCCCCCCCCCCCCCCCCCCCCCCCCCCCCCCCCCCCCCCCCCCCCCCCCCCCCCCCCCCCCCCCGTGGTTGCCGTGGCAGTACAGGCAGAGCATCATAAAGGAAGAGCAGCATCACGGAGAAGAAAGCGCTTCTCTCACACACAGAGAGGGAATAAAAGGAATGGCATAACATATTCATATGGAGATTGTGGTCTTCTCCAGACAACGGAGACCAGGACCCTCATTAGGAATAGTTTGTGACAAAGGGAGACATCACACGCAAAAAAATAAAAAATAAAACAAAACAAACATCGGCATCTTTAACTTTCATGTGGACAAAAAGAGACGAAAGAGAGAGAGCAGGACTGGGGTTCTACTGACCTGTGTGCTGTTTAGCCGCTCGAAGCCCCGATTGGACAGTTTCTTCTTCCTCCTCTGAGTGTCCCCGCCCCGTCGAGGTCCTCCGGCGATAGGTTAAGCCCCGCCCCTATAGACCTGCCAAGACGGAGGAACAGATACCCGTTAGGGGGAAATAGTGAAGGCATGAAAGAGCAGAGGACGGCCTGAGACATCAGAGGACGGAGAAACACAAAGCAGAGTTGAGTCACCGTTCAGTTGGGATTTAATAGCTGTCCTTTTATTGTCTGGTAAGGACAATATGAGAAAAGACCAGAGAAACCGTGTCGCTTACACACACACACACACACACACACACACACACACACACACACACACACACACACACACACACACACACACACACACACACACACACACACACACACACACACACACACACACAGGAATAACTGTGATCTAACAAGGGACCTGAAACTGTTGGGGGCACTCTGGGATTAGAGCGTTTTATCTGGGGAATGTCTATGCAGTGTGTGTGTGTGTGTGTGTGTGTGTGTGTGTGTGTGCGTGTGCGTGCTTGTGGTGCTTGTGTGTGTGTGTGTACTTGTGTGTGTGTGTGTGTGTGTGCGTGCGTGCATGTGTGTATATGTGTGTGTGTGTGTGTGTGTGTATATGTGTGTGTGTGTGTGTGTGTGTGTGTGCGTGGGGCTCCAGAGAGAGAGCTTCTGAATGCTACAGCGGATGGTTGGAAGGCATTACATTTGTATGCGGCTCCATTGTTCTCTCTCCCAGTGAATCCTCGTATTTCAATATCAGTGTGGCAGACTCTCCCCACCCCACCCCTACCCCCACACATTGCAGAGTACGGCTTCACAGGCCAAACACTCAAAGAAAAAGCCCTTGAATGTACGAGTCTCTCTGGAAGCCCGCCTATTCAGCGTAGCCAAGTGCGCTTCTGCAGAAACAAAAGCACAACCAGTTTTCCTGAGCGTTGGTAGCGTCAGGATATTGTCATCAGTCATGTTGCCAACCAGAGTCCAATATAATCTATCTTTTGGTATTAATAGCACAAGGCTAGAAATACTTACACACAATGCTATTCCCCCCTATTGTACGTACACATGCGTAGTTATTCTTATATTGTGTGTGTGTGTGGTAATGCATGCGTGTTGAAAGATGTGGGTCTGCGTTTGTATAAAACTACAACGTACTGTATTCCAAAACATGCACATGAATCCGTGGTTAAAAAAGTGCGTAGGCCTGTGTGTGCGTGAGTGTTTCTCGGTGAGCATCAGTTTGTGCTGGGATGAAGATGAAGAAGAGGAAGAAGGAGAAAAGAGGATGTGGTGGAGGAGGAGGTGGAGGATGAGGTGGAGGAGGAGGTGGTGGTGAAAGAGGTGGAGGATGTGGTGGAGGAGGAGGAGGATGTGGTGGTGGAGGAGGTGATGGTGATGGAGGAGGAGGTGATGGAAGTGGTAATGGAGGAGGTGGAGGTGGTGGTGGTGGAGGAGGTAAAGGAGGAGGTGGTGGAGGAGGTGATGGTGGTGGTGGAGGAGGTGATGGTGATGGAGGAGGAGGTGATGGAAGTGGTAATGGAGGAGGTGGAGGTGGTGGTGGTGGAGGAGGTAAAGGAGGAGGTGGTGGAGGAGGTGATGGTGGTGGTGGTGGAGGAGGTAAAGGAGGAGGTGGTGGAGGATGTGGAGGTGGATGGGGGGGGGTTGTGTAGCAGACAGCGAAGATGTCTGCTCCGTTGACTGACAGGAAAGTGATAGAGGTGGCAGTGAAGTGTGAGTCGCCCCCGCCAGGCAGATCCCCCGCCAGGACCCCCCCCCCAACCCCCCACCCCACCACTGACATACGTGATGTGACACAGCCCCGCCCCCTTTCTCTCTCCCTCGCTCTCTCACCGGGAGGAGGGGGGGGGGGGGTACGCCGGCGGGGTGAATCACACACACAGACAGACGCACACACACACACACACACACGCACACACACACACACACGCGTGCACAAACACACACACACACACACACACTGACTAATTAACAGAATTGATTTGCAGCGTTCGCCGTTGAGCCATCCCGTCCCCCTTTTTTAATTTTTTTACTCCGTTCAAAAAACCACTGAAGCGAGGTACCGGGATACTCCCGGCTAGGAATGAACAACCCCGTGCACTAGCCTAATGAGCGGGAGCAGACACGTGCCGTCCCCCAGACGACGCTCACGCACAGACGGCGTGTTTCCATGTGATACAGGGGTCCAACACAACGCCCACAGCTGTCCCCATAGCGCGTCTCACGCAGCGCGCCACACCCCATTGGCTCACGTTAAGTTGACCCGATCCAAAGGTATCCCCATCATCAACACCCCCCCCCCCCCCCCGGGGGCGCGTGTACAGCTGACCATCATCCCAACGATTCCCGGCCATAAATCCCCCCCCCCCCCCCCCCCCCCCCCCCCCCCACCCACCCACGTAACGCGACACTATGCCTCTAGTCCTGGTCCTCTACCACACGTCCTTCACTCCTCGAGAATCACGAGAATCCGGACTCAGAACTTGGAACTCGGGTTTCAAGGTAAAACACAGAGAGAGAGAGAGAGAGAGAGAGAGAGAGAGAGAGAGAGAGAGAGAGAGAGAGAGAGAGAGAGAGAGAGAGAGAGAGAGAGAGAGGCACATTCACACACACAGCTGGTTTACTGTACAGTGGCCTGCAGCAGGGTCTCTCTCCTACCTCCCCTCTCCTCCCCACCCCTTGGTCGGGTGTGGCTGTCACACAGAATCATTCTCCACCCCCCCCCCCCACCGGCTCCCGGCTCAGATGGGATCAGTGACTCTAGCCCGGGAGGGGAGGAGAGGAGATGAGTGGAGAACAGAGGAGAGGAGAGGAGAGGAGAGGAGAGGAGAGGAGAGGAGAGGAGAGGAGAGGAGAGGAGAGGAGGAAATGAGAACAGGGGAGGAGAGAAGAGAGGTAGGAGAGAAGAGGAGGGGAGGTGAGGAGAAGATAGGAGAGGAGGAGAGGGGAGGAGAGGGGAGTAGAGGAGGGGAGGTGAGGTGAGGAGAAGATAGGAGAGGAGAGGGGAGTAGAGGAGAGGCGAGTTACAAAAGTGAAAGGAGACTGGTGGGGACATCATGACATCACCGCATGGCTGCTGGGAAAACTGTGGAGCCATGCCCAGAAAAAACCACAGAGCAGGGGGAGAAAGAGAGAGAGAGAGGGAGGGAGAGAGAGAGGGAGGGAGAGAGAGACAGAGAGAGAGGGAGAGAGAGAGAGGGAGGGAGAGAGGGAGAGAGAGACAGAAAGAGAGGGAGAGAGAGAGGGAGAGACAGAGAGAGAGGGGGAGAGAGAGAGGGAGAAAGGGAGAGACAGAAAGAGATGGAGAGAGACAGAGGGAGAGAGACAGAGAGAGGGAGAGAGGGAGGGAGAGAGAAAGACAGCGAGAGAGAGGGAGAGAGAGACAGAGAGAGAGACGGGGGAAGGTATAACAGATAGTGTGAGAGAGGTTGAGAGAAACAGACATAAAAAGAGAGAGTGTGATGGGGAGATTGAGAGGGAGGTAGAGAAGAAGAAAGAGAGAGGAGGTTATACAGACACAGACCCCGCGGATCGACAGAAGCAAGCGGGCAGCAGAGGGAACGGGACTGAACGACGCGTGCTTTGGACGTGGTAATACCAGCACTAAGCCCTCTCAAAGCCTGGCCTATTTGCCAATGTAGACGGAGCTAATTGAAACATTACAGCAAAACTTTGTCGCCTGCCGTGATGGTGAACAACTGCACACTGTTTAAACGTCTCCACAGCTGAGCTGAGGTTTACTTACTGCTACAGCATCGATGCCATCGCTAAAACGCATAGCCTGTGAGGCTCTGACACACTGCTTTTAAAACACAGATACATATATTTGTAGTTTTATGGTTTTTTTCACAGAGCTATTCCTAACCTATTCTGCTTCTGTATCGCACACACTGAGTACACTAACTCGCTCTCCATCACACAGTATCCATCTTACTGTGTGATGGATCTGTGTGACAGATCTATCACACGCCACGCACCCCTGAAATAGCCTGGAACCCCACTCCTCTATGGGCCCCTGGTGGTTCTGCAGGGGCCGTAGTGGCAGTGATGCGTTACGGGATTACTGAAGAATTCACAGAACTCTCATTATGGCCTGTGTCTGTCATAACAACACAGCCGGCAGACAGCTAGTTCACACACACACACACACACACACGCGCACACACACACATGCACGCACGCACGCGCACGCACACACACACACACATGCACGCACGCACGCACGCACACACACGCATGCACGCACACACACACACACGCACGCACGCACACACACGCACGCACTTACACACGCACACACACAAACTTGTGCGGACCAACAGTGTGCTCATATCCCCCTAAACATCCCTATGTCTACAAGCGATGCCCCGCACTGAAGATGAGATTCTTGACAGAATGAAATGTGTCATGGGTTTGGGGGGTTTCTGACTGAGATGAGGTGTCGAGCCATCATTGGTCAACGGCCAGCCGGCGCAGAGTGATGTCACTCACTTGGGTTTCCTCTGGCCTTCGGAGGAGGACGCTGAGGGGCAGAGGGCCGTCAGCGCCGGCTTCTTCTTCCTGGGTCGCCCGGGGCCTCGCCGCACAGGGCTCCGGGGCATTTCTTCCTTCCTGCTCACACACACACACACACACACACACACACGCGCAGGTGAACGCACGCACATACACACACACACACACACGCACACACACACGCAGGTGAACGCACGCACACACACACACACACACACGCACACGTAGGTGAACGCACACACACACGCACACACGCAGGCGAACACACACACACACACACACACACACACACGCACACACACACACACACGCACACACACACGCACACGCAGGTGAACGCACGCACACACACACACACACACACACACACACACACGCGCACACACGCAGGCGAACGCACGCACACACACACACACACACAGGCAAACGTACACACACACGTCCGCACACACACAAACGCCCACACATACGAAACCACACACGTAAATATTTGTGCATTGCACACACACACTTGCACATGCACGCACACAAACACACACACTTGCTACAGAGGGTCACACTCACTGATTATCATGTTTCCTCTGAAGTTTGGCTAGCTCCCTCTGCTTCTCCTTGTAGCACCGCTGCAGCTCGGCTAGCTTCACACGCATAGCCAGCTCTGCACCGTCCATCGCCTCCATTCCCCCTTTAGCCGGGCATACCTGTAAGGTACATAGCAGTAGCATTCGAATTAGCAATGACAGAAGTGCATAGGATTAGCAGTGACTGAGATGAGCGAGGTACGTAGCATTAGCATTGCAGTTCCAGTCTCAGTTCGTGTTTAGGTGCATTGTCTCACCGGCTCGTTGCGCGGCGTCCAGCTGCATTTCCTGCGTAGGTTGAGGGTCCGGCGCGCGGGCCCCTGCTGCCCCACACCGGCACCGCCGCCCACCTGGGACCCGATCTCCAGAGCACGGGCCGTTGCCAAGGTAGCCAGGCTCTGCAGGTCAAAGATCAGCAGCTCCTCTCCTGAGAGAAACAGCAAGGATACGAGTCGTCACCCAGTGCGCGATACCAGTGAACTAACCGATACCAGTGAACTCACGATACCAGTGAACTCACCGATACCAGTGCACTAACCGATACCAGTGCCCTCAGTGATACCAGTGCACTAACCGATACCAGTGCCCTCAGTGATACCAGTGCACTAACCGATACCAGTGCCCTCAGTGATACCAGTGCACTAACCGATACCAGTGCCCTCAGTGATACCAGTGCACTAACCGATACCAGTGCCCTCACGGAACATAACACTGTCTAAAGCCGCTTTGAGGGATAAGGTAATTTCCGTTGCACATTGAAAATGCAATTATCTCCAGTAGGTTGACTGTTGAGATGGTGTTATGAGGGTAATGTGTTCCGTTATTGTGCGGCAGTGAAAGGCCAGGTAACTGAGTACAGGGGAGGGTGCAGTTCACCAGGGAGCAGTAGCTCATGCCGAGAGGGACATCTCACAAGCCGCCGTGCCAGTGGTTTACATATTTTGTGGACCTTTTATGGATTTGGCACTGGTGGATTCCCATCACATATTGATGGCTACCAACACAATGCCTGGATATTAGGGCATGGGCTTTTTTTTTCTTTTCTTTTTTTTTACAAAAACACTTGTCCTGCATGATTCATGTATGTTGTTTGGATGTGTGAAGGGATGTGAGCCCCTCCCCAGGGCTGAAAACAACAACATCACCGTGCAATAAACAACAACGCTGACTCGCGAGATGAGCTGATGATACCCTCACAATTTTTTTTTTATGAACCATCTTTTGGGAGCCGTCAACAGCATTAGGATGCTTTGGAAAACACCAAACATCCTTGTGGTGCATGAGTTAAAACAACACATGGCACTTTGAAAAACAAGAAAGCTTTTAAAGCCACTTAAGAACAATGGGGTCTAATTAGCCAGCCAATGCTCCAGGGTGCCGAAAACATGGAGTGCTATTGTGATTACACGCTGACTTTTCAGCAGCGCGTTGCGCACGCGGAGATGAGGAAGCAATTTGCTAGTGTTTCAGTCCATGTCTTTTGTGCGTTTATTTCACTGCGAGTCTGTTACTGAGTGTGAGGTTTTTTTTGTGTTTTGCCTTTTGCGCGCGTTGTGTGTCGATCAGCCCTGCAGCCTGACAGTTGAGAGCGATGCGATCCCTTGTGGAAACGAGAGAAGAGCGACGGGGGGGGGGGGGGGGGAGAGCGGACAGCAGAAGGCTGTGCAGGCTCGGTTTCCCCCCCCTCCTGAGGGGGGATGGTGTTCTCCCCCTCCTGCTGCATGGTTAGAGCAGCCTTTCAGGAAGCACAAACGCCTTTAGCACAGCCCAAAATGAGAGGGAAAATAGGAAGCATGTGCATGTAGGTAGCTTCTCTGGGGGGGGGGGGGGGGGGCGGGGTAGAATACGTCCATGGCTCTAGGGACGGAGGGGGGAGACGGAGCGAGGGGGCGGATTACTGAGTGACAGCGCCTTGCGGATCACGCGGGATTTGCTGTTGATGGAACAAGGAGGGAAGATCAGACGGTAAACTTTGAAGACGGAAGCTGCGCTGCTCCGTTCCTGGAAGTGTGTGTAGGGTTTTGAACGTGTTCAAACGCGCGTGTGTGTGTGTGTGCGTGCGTGCGTGTGTGGAGTCGGCGCTCACCCTGGCTTTCCCCGTTGGAGCGTTTCTGCTGCCTCAGCTCCAGGTCGGCCATCTCGCTCAGCAGCTCCATGCCGTGGTGCATGCTGGGAGGGGCGGGGCCGGCGGCCGGGGCGCTGAAGGGGAACAGGGGGAAGGGCGGCACGTCGGTGCAGAAGGCGGCGGCGATCAGCAGCTCCAGGCTCCAGTAGCAGGGCGCCGTCTTGCGGGCGGACACGGGCACGGCTGGGGGTGCCCCCGTCGGGGCAGGGCTGGGGGAGGGGTCCCAGGCGGGGGACAGACACACCAAGTCCAGCGAGGCGTCGTCGGCCGTCTCCTCCTCCACTTTTGTCTCTTCCTCCTCCTTCTGCTGCGGATCCTGGACCTTGGTTTCCTCGGGGGCCAGGGACCCGGACCCGGGGGCCGCCGGGTCCGGCTCGATGACCCCTGGGAGAGCTGCTCCGTGACCTCCTGCCGTGCTGACCTCCTCAGCGCGCCTCACACGGCTATCTCCTTCCACTGCTGCTTCCTTCTCCTCCTCCTCCTCCACATCCTCTTCCTCCTCCTCCTCCTCCGCCTCCTCGAGGGCGATCACAGCCGCTGGCCTTTCGGACGACGACGCCTCCGTCCCCGCAGGGAGGGGGAGCGGACAGGAAGTAGCGGTCTCACACACCGGGCTCTCAGCAGGGGGGCGGGCGAGCACCTCCCCTGCCACATGCCCCGTCAGCACCACCCGCTCCTTCTCCACCGGCATGTAGCTGCCGGCCAGCTCCGCCGCCATCGCTGCTCCAGCCTCCACCTCCTCCCTTTCCTCCACGGCCCCCTCCGCGGCCCTCTCCACCTCCTCCTCCTCCTGCTGCTGCTGCTGCTGCTCCACCTCCAGCCGTGGTTCGGGGAGGGGCCTGACCACCGCCTGACAGTCCAGCTCCACCCCTAGGCTGGAGAGAGACGGTGCGGCCCGGTCAGACAGCTCCCGCCGAACCGCTTCCAGGCGGGCGGGCGGGGCCAGCGGGAGCTCCTGTGGGGAGGGGCCGCCGCGGTAGCCGATGGCCATTGCAGGGTAGCCGTACCCGGGAGGCAGGTCTGGGGGAGAACACAGAACCCGCCCGTTAATGAGGGACGCGCTCCACTCGTCCCCCGGCAGGAAATGACATTTCCTTTCATGAGCTTAAATCGAAAAACTTACAACCATTACATCGTTGCAAATTTCAAACGGTTGACACGCGAGGCCGACTACGAACGCCGACATCAGGGGCCGGCAGGGGGACCCCATGCATGTGTGCGATTAGAGGCCCTTTGGTTCATCAGTGCTTTGATACTTTTACGCTAGTGAGCAGCGGCCATTAGCCAGACAGTAATGATGATGAAGAGAGCGTAAGGCCTGCAGGGCTAGGGGGAGAGGTGCTTGAGGGGGGAGGGAGGGGGAGGGGGAGAGTTTCTTGAGGGGGGAGGGAGGGGGAGGGGGAGAGGGTTGCCGGGAGCGATGTGCTTCTCTGTTATTATCGAGGTGACAGTGTGGGGAAGACCCAGCTCAGCCGGCGGCCATTTTCTGCAGCTTTGAGCTGTTCAGTCAAATGCCACCCACATGCGTTAGTTACCCCGATCCCAGTAGAGAGGACACAAGCATCATTACCTGCAATGCCTCAACCAATTACCAGCGGTTACAGACTGCTGCAAAACTTTACTTTGCACTACCGGTCCTGCTTTGTTCCTCATCAGTCACGGACTGCCAGGGTTTACTCTAACAGGCATTGCAAAACTCTTACCAGGTTTGAGGGATTCTGG
>JACYXH010000137.1:32500-37500 GCA_026745465.1 Lota lota | reverse complement strand
GCTTCCCGTTCTTGGCATCCAATGATGATGGGCAGAATGTGCGTGTGCAGCAGGGTCTCCTAATTGGCCAGATTGGATGGAGGTCCCGCTTGGGACCATGAGATGGGAAGCAAGGTCTCCATGGCAACTGTTAGAGGGGTGGATCCTCGCAAACTCCACTCTGTCCTTGTTTTCCCTGGGAGGGAGGAAGAACAAGCAGACAACACGATTGTGTTCATTTATTATTGCGAGAAAGTGGACATGGTAACGAGTCTGTTACGTGACCTGCTGGCCTCCCTCTGGACTCAGAGAGCCGATGCCCTCCCAGGGCTTATGTTCAACTCACACAGCAGGCCGGTCGATTTCTCTCAATCTTTATACCGCAGGGCTGTGATATCCAGATGGCACGTTCAAAATACTTGCGGGGGGGGGGGGGGGGCGTTGATTTACTAATTCTTTGTAACATCAAGCCTACATTCAGAGGGGAGTAGGACTACGCAGACTGACCTGATGTAGGCCTCCCTGTCCCGGTCCAGGCAGACCAGGCTCATCTGCTCCCCGCTCATCCTCTTCCTCTCCTCTTCCACGGAGGAGTCCGACGGGTACATGGGGCGGTGTGGTCCTGTGAGACAAACATTAGCTTAACCGTTAGCCTCCCTCCCTTCCTCAGCACCCCCCCCCCTTCCCCTTCCCCTTCCCCGCGGGCCTGTACTGTCTCCCTGATGCGAGCGCTGTCCCACCCCAGCGTGGAGTACCGTTTCCGTACCCCCCCCTGGAAGGGTTTGCTTCCAGGCAAAAGTTTGGAAAACGAGCGTCATGTAGGAAGTGAGCGACGCGCTGCTGTGTTTGAGGTGCGTTTGTGGCCCTCGGAGGCCGCGGCCCTCGTGAGGCTTACCTTTGACAGAGGGATGCACCCCGCCCTGCCGGCTGCTGGGGTGGCCGTCTGCGGGCCGGCAGGACGGCTCTCGCTGTCGGGCGACCGCCACGGCGATCCCCACCGGAGGCTGGCGCACTTCGCCCTCCCCGGGACCCGCGTCGCCCATCTCCCGGCCCCGCCCGCCGTACTCGCCGCGCTCGCCGTCATTGGCCGAGCCTTTCCGCGCGGGAAGGGTCTGCTTACTGGGCTGCATGGCACAGCTGCCCCCCCCCCGCCGGCGGCGGCGGCGGCGGCGGATTTGAGGCTCCCCAGTCCCCCGAAGGGGCTCTTCTGGGACAGCAGCAGGGGCTGCTGCTGGTTGCTGTACTTCAGGAGGCTCTTCATGGCGCTGTTTTCCCCCTGGGCGGGGCTCTGCGGCTGCTGCTGCTGCTGCTGGCCAAGAGGAGAAGCAGGCGGAGGCTGGGGAGGAGCTACACCCATGCCCGACTGCTGCTGCAGCTGCTGTTGGTGTTGCCGGTTTGCGGTCCCTAACTCCATGTAGGACTTCCTCTGGTCGTCCTCCGGCTGGGGCATGTGATGGGGGGCCCTCATGGCCCAGGGCGGAACCGGGGGCTGCTGTGGGTGAAGCTGCCCGCTGGTGGCGCTGTACCCGTACGGAGACATGTCCATCTTCCTCTTGAGCTCCGGCCCGGGCCCCTGGTTCAGATCGACGGGCGACGGGGCGGCCTCGGGGCCCAGCTGGACGTGCTGCTGGTGCCGGATCCTGGCCACCTTCTGGCCGTCCCTCTGTAAGGAGCAGCTGGTCCGCCGCCGCCGCGCCGCCGCCGGCCCCGTGCTGGCCTACGCCTTTAGAGCCCAGGGGCGAGGAGTTGGGAGGAGGGCCCGGATGGGAACAGTCTCTGTAGGGGGAGGTGTTGACCGAGTGGGGGACGGAGTGTCCGGCCTTGGTGCCCTGGGACAAAGACGCCCTGAACAGGTCCGTGTCCACACCGTTGTTGACGCACTCAGCGCTACGCGAGCGGACCACCTGATGCTGCTGCTGCTGCTGTTGTTGTTGTGGTTGTTGTTGTTGTGGTTGTTGTTGTTGTTGTGGTTGTTGTTGTTGTGGTTGTTGTTGTTGTTGTGGTTGTTGGGGAGGGGGGAGAGGCTGTAGGGGCTGAGCCTGGAGGTGGGTGTGGTGGGGTTGCATCCAGTCCGGAGCCTTCTCCGCCTTTCTGTACGGGTGCTGCTGCGCTTGCTGCTGCTTTCTGTGCCAGCTGTTGGGGTGCCCGCCGCCGTTCTTTTCCATGACCTTCTCCTTGGCAGGGGCCCCGACCACGACCCGCCCCCCCCCCTGGCAGTCAGGGTTGCCATGCTGGAAATTGGACTTCTCCCCCAGATGCCCGACGGACGGCACGAAGGTGGACCCCGTGGCTTTGAGTTCCCGCCCCGGATGGGTGGCCCCCCGTTCGTGGGGGGAGGGGTTGGCGAGAGGCGCGGGCGCGGGCGGGGGGGGGCAAAAGAATTCGGGGTGGTGGTGCGCGTGGTGCGGGTGGCTGGGGTGGAGCTGCAGGCAGTGGAAGCCCCCGGCGTGCGGGTGGCCGTGGGGGTGCGCGTGGTGGTGGTGGTGCGGGTGGGGGCCGCCCGCCGCGGAGCCCATGTGCAGGGCCGCGGGGACCGAGTAGGACAGGGAGTGGTGCAGCGGCGCCTGACCCCGCTCCAGGCAGTCGGAGGGCTGCTCGCTGATCCTCATCTCGCCGCTGACCCCCTCTTTGGTGCAGCGTCCGCCGCCGCCGCCGCCGCCGGACCCCATGTGCCTCGTCTGGCCGCTCCCGGCGTTGCCCGCGACCCCCCGGGCCGAGCCCTCTCCGCCGCAGCTGGTCATGGAGGCCTTGACCCCCGGCCCCGGCCCCGCGTCTCCGTTGTGCATCTTACCGTTGAGCAGGCAGGCGCTCAGCGGCTTGCCCAGGGGCTGGGCCGGGTCCTTGCTGTACTCCATGGCGAGGGAGGCCTTGTGCCTCTCCATCGCCCGGCTGTTTATCTCCTCTAAGGGCAGCGGGTGCTGTGGGTAGTGGGGGTGCTGCTGGTGGGGGTGTGGGTGGTGGTGTGCTGGCTGGGGTGGAAGGTTGTTATGTTGCTGTTGTTGTTGTTGTTGTTGCTGTTGTTGTTGTTGCTGTTGTTGTTGCTGTTGTTGTTGTTGCTGTTGTTGCTGTTGTTGTTGTTGTTGTTGTTGTTGCTGCAGCTGGCGCTCCTTGGCTTCCTGTTTGCTGGCAGACCTCTCCTTCTCCTTGGGGGTCCCCACCCCGCGCTCCCCAGACCCCTCCTTCAGGCCCTTGTGCAGACCGGGCCCCCCTCCCGGGTCTCTGTCCCTGCTACAGGAGCCCTGCGTGTGTCCCTGGGCCGCCCTGGACATGGACGGCAGCGTGTGATTGGCTGAAATCAGCGGCGGCTGGGCGGGGAGGCTTCGCAGATAGAAGTTCTCTGCGAGGTGAAGGAAGACGGGTTAGGACAGGGGAATTAGTCGGGACGAAACATAATGAAAGAATAAAACCAATCTCCTCGGTTGGTCTCCTGGCAGTCGCCCTAAAGGCATCCTGATATCAATATTCCAAATCAAATTACTTCATATTTTGTTGCGCAAATTGGATTCAAAAGTCTCATTGCCGTCTGATTAAATTTCAATCATGACGCGCCTCACCTTTTTGGGTGTCATAGAAACGGTGCTGCCCATAGAGAACGCCGCTGTTGGCATGGTGATCCAGGTGGCTCATGGGAAGGAAGGTGTGGGCCAGACTCCCTGAGAAGCGCGGGTACCCTGCAGCTGCTGTGGTGGTGCATGGGTGGAGAAGGAGACAGAGAGCCAAGGAGCCCCGGTGAGTGAACGCTAAATGCAGAGTGCTTCTGAAAGGGGAAGACAGCCCCTTCTTAGTGGCACTAACCCAGTCGGTCCAGCCCTGAAAACCGATGCTGCGGGGTTAATGTTAGCGTTGGCACGTACAATAACTACTTGGGTGCACTCGCCATGTTTGCCATTCCTACTTTCAAAGGCAAAAAGTAAGAGACATCCTCGGGCCGAGTTCTGCGCTGATTTTAGCGTACGGTTCTCTCTCTCTCTCTCTCCCTCTCTCTCTCTCTCTCTCTCTCTCTCTCTCTCTCTCTCTCTCTCTCTCTCTCTCTCTCTCTCTCTCTCTCTCTCTCTCTCTCCTCTCTCTCTCTCTCTCTCTCTCTCTCTCTCTCTCTGAGTGGCGTGATAAGACGGGATTTGGAGTCTGTGTTTACAGCGACCCGGGGGGGGGGGGGGACAGGACCACCGACCCTCTCTGACCTACCACAGGGGGGGTGAGGGGTTGATTTGGATGCGGAGCCTTTATGTCAACGCACCTGGGGCTATTACCAGTCCATCTGGAGGACATTTCCACTACAACCAAACATAGCACTCTGTAGTCGGCAGCAGGGCGTTTCAAAACACAAAGGCACTTTGAAGGTAGAGGGGGGAGTGTGCGGGTAGCAGATAAAAGACCCGGGCGCTTTATCACAATATGATTCAATCTAGGCAAAGCAATCAAACCTGCAAAATACCTAAATCTGAATGCAAGTCGAAAGATTTCAAACTAGTGTTATGCATCACACACCTAGTTTGGGTATATAAGAATGAAATCCATTTGAAGAGATAATTGTGGATGCTAAAAGTGCCATATTCTACATTAAGTAAAGCTAAATGATTCATTCAGTCTTTGAGGCGATAATAATTTATGATAATCTGGCTATACACGAGGTGTCCCAATTTCCATTGTGTCCATTTTTTTGGAAATTCTCTCTTATTGTCTTTGGACACTTTCTGTCCCAGAGACAATAAGAAGGAGAATGGGAGAGGGAGGGGTGTGTGTGCGTGTGCGTGTGTGTGTGTATGTGAGCGTGTGTGTGTGTGTGTATGGCTGTGTATGTGTGCGTGTGTGTGTGCGTGTGGCTGTGTATGTGTGTGTGTGGGAGTTGGTGTGTATGTGAGCGTGTGTGTGTGTGTATGGCTGTGTGTATGTGTGTGTGTATGTGTATGTGAGCGTGTGTGTGTGTGTGAGCGTGTGTGTGTGTATGTGTGGGAGTTGGTGTGGATGTGAGCGTGTGTGTGTGTGTATGGCTGTGTGTGTGTGTATGTGTATGTGAGCGT
>JACYXH010000137.1:0-30000 GCA_026745465.1 Lota lota | reverse complement strand
ATGGAGAGAGAGAGGAAGAGAGAGAGACATAGCGAGATGGAGAGAGAGAGGAAGAGAGAGAGACATAGCGAGATGGAGAGAGAGAGGAAGAGAGAGAGACATAGCGAGATGGAGAGAGAGAGGAAGAGAGAGAGACATAGCGAGATGGAGAGAGAGAGGAAGAGAGAGAGACATAGCGAGATGGAGAGAGAGAGGAAGAGAGAGAGACATAGCGAGATGGAGAGAGAGAGGAAGAGAGAGAGACATTGCGAGATGGAGAGAGAGAGGAAGAGAGAGAGACATAGCGAGATGGAGAGAGAGAGGAAGAGAGAGAGACATAGGGAGATGGAGACAGAGAGGAAGAGAGAGAGACATAGCGAGATGGAGAGAGAGAGGAAGAGAGAGACATAGCGAGATGGAGAGAGAGGAAGAGAGAGAGACATAGCGAGATGGAGAGAGAGAGGAAGAGAGAGAGACATAGCGAGATGGAGAGAGAGAGGAAGAGAGAGAGACATAGCGAGATGGAGAGAGAGAGGAAGAGAGAGAGACATAGCGAGATGGAGAGAGAGAGGAAGAGAGAGAGACATAGCGAGATGGAGAGAGGAAGAGAGAGAGACATAGCGAGATGGAGAGAGAGAGGAAGAGAGAGAGACATAGCGAGATGGAGAGAGAGAGGAAGAGAGAGAGACATAGCGAGATGGAGAGAGAGAGGAAGAGAGAGAGACATAGCGAGATGGAGAGAGAGAGGAAGAGAGAGACATAGCGAGATGGAGAGAGAGAGGAAGAGAGAGAGACATAGCGAGATGGAGAGAGAGAGGAAGAGAGAGAGACATAGCGAGATGGAGAGAGAGAGGAAGAGAGAGACATAGCGAGATGGAGAGAGAGAGGAAGAGAGAGAGACATAGCGAGATGGAGAGAGAGAGGAAGAGAGAGAGACATAGCGAGATGGAGAGAGAGAGGAAGAGAGAGAGACATAGCGAGATGGAGAGAGAGAGGAAGAGAGAGAGACATAGCGAGATGGAGAGAGAGAGGAAGAGAGAGAGACATAGCGAGATGGAGAGAGAGAGGAAGAGAGAGAGACATAGCGAGATGGAGAGAGAGAGGAAGAGAGAGAGACATAGCGAGATGGAGAGAGAGAGGAAGAGAGAGAGACATAGCGAGATGGAGAGAGAGAGGAAGAGAGAGAGACATAGCGAGATGGAGAGAGAGAGGAAGAGAGAGAGACATAGCGAGATGGAGAGAGAGAGGAAGAGAGAGAGACATAGCGAGATGGAGAGAGAGAGGAAGAGAGAGAGACATTGCGAGATGGAGAGAGAGAGGAAGAGAGAGAGACATAGCGAGATGGAGAGAGAGAGGAAGAGAGAGAGACATAGGGAGATGGAGACAGAGAGGAAGAGAGAGAGACATAGCGAGATGGAGAGAGAGAGGAAGAGAGAGACATAGCGAGATGGAGAGAGAGGAAGAGAGAGAGACATAGCGAGATGGAGAGAGAGAGGAAGAGAGAGAGACATAGCGAGATGGAGAGAGAGAGGAAGAGAGAGAGACATAGCGAGATGGAGAGAGAGAGGAAGAGAGAGAGACATAGCGAGATGGAGAGAGAGAGGAAGAGAGAGAGACATAGCGAGATGGAGAGAGGAAGAGAGAGAGACATAGCGAGATGGAGAGAGAGAGGAAGAGAGAGAGACATAGCGAGATGGAGAGAGAGAGGAAGAGAGAGAGACATAGCGAGATGGAGAGAGAGAGGAAGAGAGAGAGACATAGCGAGATGGAGAGAGAGAGGAAGAGAGAGACATAGCGAGATGGAGAGAGAGAGGAAGAGAGAGAGACATAGCGAGATGGAGAGAGAGAGGAAGAGAGAGAGACATAGCGAGATGGAGAGAGAGAGGAAGAGAGAGAGACATAGCGAGATGGAGAGAGAGAGGAAGAGAGAGAGACATAGCGAGATGGAGAGAGAGAGGAAGAGAGAGAGACATAGCGAGATGGAGAGAGAGAGGAAGAGAGAGAGACATAGCGAGATGGAGAGAGAGAGGAAGAGAGAGAGACATAGCGAGATGGAGAGAGAGAGGAAGAGAGAGAGACATAGCGAGATGGAGAGAGAGGAAGAGAGAGAGAGAGATTAAAAGAAACAGAGAGAAAGAGAGATTGAGGGAAGGAGAGAGATACACTGAAAGAAAGAAAGAGAGGGAGAGAGAGAGAAAGAAGGAGAGAGGGAGGGAGAGTGAGAGGGAGAGTGTGAAAGATGTTGAAGACAGCAGTTCCAAGAGAAAGGGAAACGCTAAACTGGATACAGGAGAAAAGATGGACAACTGAAGATAGGCTAGGGAAGAGCATCAAAGAAAAATAGATTAAAGAGGTTTGTGCTGGCATTGCTAGTGTGTGTGTGTGTGTGTGTGTGTGTGTGTGTGTGTGTGTGTGTGTGTGTGTGTGTGTGTGTGTGTGTGTGTGTGTGTGTGCACGTGTGCACGTGTGCGCGTGTGTGACTGAGTGTCTGGAGAGAGATATGAAGCTGTCATTGTCTTCGGCATCATGTTTGGACTGTAGCCAAACGGCACAGAGCCTAAGAAAATATCACTGAGTGTTATGTCTTTCCTTTAAATATTGGTTCATTTTTCCTCCTTTTTTCCTTCATTGCTAAAACTGCTCTTTCAGTGCATTCACTGGAATTCACTTCAACAACAACCCACGAAAGAAGACAAAACTAAACGTGATACATTATGTGCGAATGAAGAAAGAAAAACATGCAAATTATGGAAACAGCTATGCCATACCTCTGTTTTCTTTCTTGATTCCTTTCACACCCACACCCCAACAACAGCTCCATCCTCCTTCCTCTCTCTCCCTCCCCCACTCCCTCCCTCCCTCGCTCCCTCTCTCTCTCTCTCGCTCACAGCATGACATCAGACAACACTCTTTTCCACTCTGCCAGTGAACAGAGTGGAAAGACAATTCAACAATTCAAACGTGGTTTTAATCATTGACGTACCGTGCAATAAATCTAAACGCTGAGCCGCTCCCAAATCCAGCACACAAACACACACACACACGCGCGCACACACAAACACACACTAAGCGCGCTGTTCAACTTGAGCGAGCAAGAATCGGTAACAGAAGCCCTCTTCTCCCGCCGAACGCGACTGTGTCATTTAGTCAACAACCGCGGCGTGCGATGAGGTGCTACTTGATACCCGTACGGGCCGCCCAATCACCGTCAGCCGACAGAGTGTTTATCCACGTCAAGGCCCCGTGGCGGTTAGCACGCGCGGCTAACAAGGTCCTTGTTAGCCGGCGCCTGATTTGGGATTGAAACCTCCTGCCTCAGTCTCAGAGAAACGGGCCGGAAGACTGCTGCAACACAAAGACCCTCACGCATACTGTGTGCGTTTGTGAACGCGTGTTAACGTTTGTGAACGCGTGTTAACGTTTGTGAACGCGTGTTAACGTTTGTGAACGCGTGTTAACGTTTGTAAACACGTTTGTGAACGCGTGTTAACGTTTGTGAACGCGTGTTAACGTTTGTGAACGCGTGCTAACGTTTGTGAACGCGTGCTAATGTTTGTGAACGCGTGTTAACGTTTGTGAACGCGTGTTAACGTTTGTGAACGCGTGCTAACGTTTGTGAACGCGTGTTAACGTTTGTGAACGCGTGTTAACGTTTGTAAACACGTTTGTGAACGCGTGTTAACGTTTGTGAACGCGTGTTAACGTTTGTGAACGCGTGTTAACGTTTGTGAACGCGTGTTAACGTTTGTAAACACGTTTGTGAACGCGTGTTAACGTTTGTGAACGCGTGTTAACGTTTGTGAACGCGTGCTAACGTTTGTGAACGCGTGCTAATGTTTGTGAACGCGTGTTAACGTTTGTGAACGCGTGTTAACGTTTGTGAACGCGTGCTAATGTTTGTGAACGCGTGTTAACGTTTGTGAACGCGTGTTAACGTTTGTAAACACGTTTGTGAACGCGTGTTAACGTTTGTGAACGCGTGTTAATGTTTGTGAACGCGTGTTAACTTTTGTGAACGCGTGTTAACATTTGTAAACACGTTTGTGAACGCGTGTTAACGTTTGTGAACGCGTGTTAACGTTTGTGAACGCGTGTTAACGTTTGTAAACACGTTTGTGAACGCGTGTTAATGTTTGTGAACGCGTGTTAACATTTGTAAACACGTTTGTGAACGCGTGTTAACATTTGTGAACGCGTGTTAACGTTTGTGAACGCGTGTTAACGTTTGTGAACGCGTGTTAACGTTTGTAAACGCGTTTGTGAACGCGTGTTAACATTTGTAAACACGTTTGTGAACGCGTGTTAACATTTGTGAACGCGTGTTAACGTTTGTGAACGCGTGTTAACGTTTGTGAACGCGTGTTAACGTTTGTAAACGCGTTTGTGAACGCGTGTTAACGTTTGTAAACGCGTTTGTGAACGCGTGTTAACGTTTGTAAACACGTTTGTGAACGCGTGTTAACGTTTGTGAACGCGTGTTAACGTTTGTGAACGCGTGTTAACGTTTGTAAACGCGTTTGTGAACGCGTGTTAACATTTGTAAACACGTTTGTGAACGCGTGTTAACATTTGTGAACGCGTGTTAACGTTTGTGAACGCGTGTTAACGTTTGTGAACGCGTGTTAACGTTTGTAAACGCGTTTGTGAACGCGCGTTAACGTTTGTAAACACGTTTGTGAACGCGTGTTAACGTTTGTGAACGCGTGTTAACGTTTGTGAACGCGTGTTAACGTTTGTAAACACGTTTGTGAACGCGTGTTAACGTTTGTGAACGCGTGTTAACGTTTGTAAACACGTTTGTGAACGCGTGTTAATGTTTGTGAACGCGTGTTAACATTTGTAAACACGTTTGTGAACGCGTGTTAACATTTGTGAACGCGTGTTAACGTTTGTGAACGCGTGTTAACGTTTGTAAACGCGTTTGTGAACGCGTGTTAACGTTTGTAAACACGTTTGTGAACGCGTGTTAACGTTTGTGAACGCGTGTTAACGTTTGTAAACACGTTTGTGAACGCGTGTTAACGTTTGTAAACATGTTTGTGAACGCGTGTTAACGTTTGTGAACGCGTGTTAACATTTGTAAACACGTTTGTGAACGCGTGTTAACATTTGTGAACGCGTGTTAACGTTTGTGAACGCGTGTTAACGTTTGTAAACGCGTTTGTGAACTCGTGTTAACGTTTGTAAACACGTTTGTGAACGCGTGTTAACGTTTGTGAACGCGTGTTAACGTTTGTAAACGCGTTTGTGAACGCGTGTTAACGTTTGTAAACACGTTTGTGAACGCGTGTTAACATTTGTGAATGCGTGTTAACGTTTGTGAACGCGTGTTAACATTTGTAAACACGTTTGTGAACGCGTGTTAACATTTGTGAACGCGTGTTAACGTTTGTGAACGCGTGTTAATGTTTGTGAACACGTGTTAACGTTTGTGAACGCGTGTTAACGTTTGTAAACACGTTTGTGAACGCGTGTTAACATTTGTGAACGCGTGTTAACGTTTGTGAACGCGTGTTAACATTTGTAAACACGTTTGTGAACGCGTGTTAACATTTGTGAACGCGTGTTAACGTTTGTGAACGCGTGTTAACGTTTGTGAACGCGTGTTAACGTTTGTGAACGCGTGTTAACATTTGTAAACACGTTTGTGAACGCGTGTTAACATTTGTGAACGCGTGTTAACATTTGTAAACACGTTTGTGAACGCGTGTTAACGTTTGTGAACGCGTGTTAACGTTTGTGAACGCGTGTTAACGTTTGTAAACACGTTTGTGAACGCGTGTTAATGTTTGTGAACGCGTGTTAACATTTGTAAACACGTTTGTGAACGCGTGTTAACATTTGTGAACGCGTGTTAACGTTTGTGAACGCGTGTTAACGTTTGTGAACGCGTGTTAACGTTTGTAAACGCGTTTGTGAACGCGTGTTAACGTTTGTAAACACGTTTGTGAACGCGTGTTAACGTTTGTGAACGCGTGTTAACGTTTGTAAACTCGTTTGTGAACGCGTGTTAACATTTGTGAATGCGTGTTAACGTTTGTGAACGCGTGTTAACGTTTGTGAACGCGTGTTAACATTTGTGAACGCGTGTTAACGTTTGTGAACGCGTGCTAATGTTTGTAAACACGTTTGTGAACGCGTGTTAATGTTTGTGAACGCGTGTTAACGTTTGTGAACGCGTGTTAACATTTGTAAACACGTTTGTGAACGCGTGTTAACATTTGTGAACGCGTGTTAACATTTGTAAACACGTTTGTGAACGCGTGTTAACGTTTGTGAACGCGTGTTAACGTTTGTGAACGCGTGTTAACGTTTGTAAACACGTTTGTGAACGCGTGTTAATGTTTGTGAACGCGTGTTAACATTTGTAAACACGTTTGTGAACGCGTGTTAACATTTGTGAACGCGTGTTAACATTTGTAAACACGTTTGTGAACGCGTGTTAACATTTGTGAACGCGTGTTAACATTTGTAAACACGTTTGTGAACGCGTGTTAACGTTTGTGAACGCGTGTTAACGTTTGTGAACGCGTGTTAACGTTTGTAAACACGTTTGTGAACGCGTGTTAATGTTTGTGAACGCGTGTTAACATTTGTAAACACGTTTGTGAACGCGTGTTAACATTTGTGAACGCGTGTTAACGTTTGTGAACGCGTGTTAACGTTTGTGAACGCGTGTTAACGTTTGTAAACGCGTTTGTGAACGCGTGTTAACGTTTGTAAACACGTTTGTGAACGCGTGTTAACGTTTGTGAACGCGTGTTAACGTTTGTAAACACGTTTGTGAACGCGTGTTAACATTTGTGAATGCGTGTTAACGTTTGTGAACGCGTGTTAACATTTGTGAACGCGTGTTAACGTTTGTGAACGCGTGTTAATGTTTGTGAATGCGTGTTAACATTTGTAAACACGTTTGTGAACGCGTGTTAACATTTGTGAACGCGTGTTAACGTTTGTGAACGCGTGTTAACGTTTGTGAACGCGTGTTAACGTTTGTAAACGCGTTTGTGAACGCGTGTTAACGTTTGTGAACGCGTGTTAACGTTTGTAAACACGTTTGTGAACGCGTGTTAACATTTGTGAATGCGTGTTAACGTTTGTGAACGCGTGTTAACATTTGTGAACGCGTGTTAACGTTTGTGAACGCGTGCTAATGTTTGTAAACACGTTTGTGAACGCGTGTTAATGTTTGTGAACGCGTGTTAACGTTTGTGAACGCGTGTTAACGTTTGTAAACACGTTTGTGAACGCGTGTTAACGTTTGTGAACGCGTGTTAACGTTTGTGAACGCGTGTTAACATTTGTAAACACGTTTGTGAACGCGTGTTAACATTTGTGAACGCGTGTTAACGTTTTTAAACACGTTTGTGAACGCGTGTTAACATTTGTGAACGCGTGTTAACGTTTGTGAACGCGTGTTAACGTTTGTAAACGCGTGTTAACATTTGTAAACACGTTTGTGAACGCGTGTTAACATTTGTGAACGCGTGTTAACGTTTGTGAACGCGTGTTAACGTTTGTGAACGCGTGTTAACGTTTGTAAACGCGTTGTGAACGCGTGTTAACGTTTGTGAACGCGTGTTAACGTTTGTAAACGCGTTGTGAACGCGTGTTAACGTTTGTGAACGCGTGTTAACGTTTGTGAACGCGTGTTAACGTTTGTAAACGCGTTTGTGAACGCGTGTTAACGTTTGTGAACGCGTGTTAACGTTTGTAAACACGTTTGTGAACGCGTGTTAATGTTTGTGAATGCGTGTTAACATTTGTAAACACGTTTGTGAACGCGTGTTAACATTTGTGAACGCGTGTTAACGTTTGTGAACGCGTGTTAACGTTTGTGAACGCGTGTTAACGTTTGTAAACGCGTTTGTGAACGCGTGTTAACGTTTGTAAACACGTTTGTGAACGCGTGTTAACGTTTGTGAACGCGTGTTAACGTTTGTAAACACGTTTGTGAACGCGTGTTAACATTTGTGAATGCGTGTTAACGTTTGTGAACGCGTGTTAACATTTGTGAACGCGTGTTAACGTTTGTGAACGCGTGCTAATGTTTGTAAACACGTTTGTGAACGCGTGTTAATGTTTGTGAACGCGTGTTAACGTTTGTGAACGCGTGTTAACGTTTGTAAACACGTTTGTGAACGCGTGTTAACGTTTGTGAACGCGTGTTAACGTTTGTGAACGCGTGTTAACATTTGTAAACACGTTTGTGAACGCGTGTTAACATTTGTGAACGCGTGTTAACGTTTTTAAACACGTTTGTGAACGCGTGTTAACATTTGTGAACGCGTGTTAACGTTTGTAAACACGTTTGTGAACGCGTGTTAACGTTTGTAAACACGTTTGTGAACGCGTGTTAACGTTTGTGAACGCGTGTTAACGTTTGTAAACACGTTTGTGAACGCGTGTTAATGTTTGTGAACGCGTGTTAACATTTGTAAACACGTTTGTGAACGCGTGTTAACATTTGTGAACGCGTGTTAACGTTTGTGAACGCGTGTTAACGTTTGTGAACGCGTGTTAACGTTTGTAAACGCGTTTGTGAACGCGTGTTAACGTTTGTAAACACGTTTGTGAACGCGTGTTAACGTTTGTGAACGCGTGTTAACGTTTGTAAACACGTTTGTGAACGCGTGTTAACATTTGTGAATGCGTGTTAACGTTTGTGAACGCGTGTTAACATTTGTGAACGCGTGTTAACGTTTGTGAACGCGTATTAACGTTTGTAAACACGCGTGTTAACGTTTGTGAACGCGTGTTAATGTTTGTGAACGCGTGTTAACGTTTGTAAACACGTTTGTGAACGCGTGTTAACATTTGTGAACGCGTGTTAACGTTTGTGAACGCGTGTTAACATTTGTAAACACGTTTGTGAACGCGTGTTAACATTTGTGAACGCGTGTTAACGTTTGTGAACGCGTGTTAACATTTGTAAACACGTTTGTGAACGCGTGTTAACATTTGTGAACGCGTGTTAACGTTTTTAAACACGTTTGTGAACGCGTGTTAACATTTGTGAACGCGTGTTAACGTTTGTGAACGCGTGTTAACATTTGTAAACACGTTTGTGAACGCGTGTTAACATTTGTGAATGCGTGTTAACGTTTGTGAACGCGTGTTAACATTTGTGAACGCGTGTTAACGTTTGAGAACGCGTATTAACGTTTGTAAACACGCGTGTTAACGTTTGTGAACGCGTGTTAATGTTTGTGAACGCGTGTTAACGTTTGTAAACACGTTTGTGAACGCGTGTTAACATTTGTGAACGCGTGTTAACGTTTGTGAACGCGTGTTAACATTTGTAAACACGTTTGTGAACGCGTGTTAACATTTGTGAACGCGTGTTAACGTTTGTGAACGCGTGTTAACATTTGTAAACACGTTTGTGAACGCGTGTTAACGTTTGTGAACGCGTGTTAACGTTTGTGAACGCGTGTTAACGTTTGTAAACGCGTTGTGAACGCGTGTTAACGTTTGTGAACGCGTGTTAACGTTTGTAAACGCGTTGTGAACGCGTGTTAACGTTTGTGAACGCGTGTTAACGTTTGTAAACACGTGTGTGAACGCATGTTAACGTTTGTGAACGCGTGTTAACGTTTGTAAACACGTTTGTGAACGCGTGTTAACGTTTGTGAACGCGTGTTAACGTTTGTAAACACGTTTGTGAACGCGTGTTAACGTTTGTGAACGCGTGTTAACGTTTGTGAACGCGTGTTAACGTTTGTGAACGCGTGTTAACGTTTGTGAACGCGTGTTAACGTTTGTGAACGCGTGTTAACGTTTGTGAATGCGTGTTAACGTTTGTAAACACGTTTGTGAACGCGTGTTAATGTTTGTGAACGCATGTTAACGTTTGTGAACGCATGTTAACGTTTGTGAACGCGTGTTAACATTTGTGAACGCGTGTTAACATTTGTGAACGCGTGTTAACATTTGTGAACGCGTGTTAACATTTGTGAACGCGTGTTAACGCGTGTTAACGTTTGTGAACGCGTGTTAACGTTTGTAAACGCGTTTGTGAACGCGTGTTAACGTTTGTGAACGCGTGTTAACGTTTGTGAACGCGTGTTAACGTTTGTGAACGCGTGTTAACGTTTGTGAACGCGTGTTAACGTTTGTGAACACGTTTGTGAACGCGTGTTAACGTTTGTGAACGCGTGTTAACGTTTGTGAACGCGTGTTAACGTTTGTAAACGCGTGTTAACGTTTGTGAACGCGTGTTAACGTTTGTGAATGCGTGTTAACGTTTGTGAACGCGTGTTAACGTTTGTGAACATTAGTTGTTTGTTTGTTGTATCAATAAAGTATGTGTGGGCCGCACCGCGCGATTGTAGTCGGAGCGCTGTAGGCCATGCAGCCAAACACGACATGTAGTATCCACCTGACAGCTGAGAGAGAGAGAGAGAGAGAGAGAGAGAGAGAGAGAGAGAGAGAGAGAGAGAGAGAGAGAGAGAGAGAGAGAGAGAGAGAGAGAGAGAGAGAGAGAGAGAGAGAGAGAGAGAGAGAGAGAGAGAGAGAGAGAGAGAGAGAGAGAGAGAGAGAGGAAGGAAATCCCTCTTCAAGTCAGTTCTGTTTCGGACGGATATCTTTGTGCTGTGATTTGTTGTGCTTTATTTGAAGGCCATGATCATTTAAGTTGCATGCTTGATTGCCTGTGTGTGTGTCTGTGTGTGCGTGGGGAGCTCATGTATGTCAGGTCGCAGTGTGAAGGGTAAACGACTCCCCTGTTGTCTGCGGGGCTCAAGAGGATCCCTTATTTCCTTTCATCCCCCCATCCCTCTCTCTCTCTCTGTCTGTCTGTCTCTCTGTCTCTCTGTCTGTCTCTCTCTGTCCCTCACACACACCATTCACACTCAGATCTCCCCCTCTATCCCTCCATCCATCCATCTCTCTCCCACCCTTTCTCACACATCGCTAACGCTCAGATTCCCAGTCTTCTCTCTCCCTCAATTCATCCCTCCCTGCCTCTCAATCTCCCTGCCTCCTCCACTCATCTCTTCCTCTAATAGACAACCCCACCCCCCCATCTCTTCCTTCCCCCAACCCAAAAAGTCCTGGGAAGAAGAGAGTGTGTGTGTGTGTGTGTGTGTGTGTGTGTGTGTGTGTGTGTGTGTGTGTGTGTGTGTGTGTGTGTGATTGTATGAATGAGACATTTGTTTGAATAAAACGTATACAAATTCACGCTAACGTCTCAACCCCCCCCCCCCCCCCACACCAACCCACCCCCCCCCCCCCACCCCCCCCCACCCACCACCCCCAAAACCCCCCAAAACCCCCCCCCCCCCCCAACCCCCCCACCCCCCCACAAAAACCACCCACAACACCCCACCCCCACCCCCCCCCCAACACACAACCCAACCCACCCCCCCCCCCCCCAAAAAACAAACCCACCACCCCACACCCCCACACACCCAACAACCACCACAAAAACCACACACAACCAACACCCAAACAAAACAAAACCCAAACCACAAACCCCCACAAAACCCAAAACCCTCAAAACAACCCCCCCCCCAAACCCCCACACCCCAACCAAAACACACCCCCCACCAAACCCAACACCACCAACACCCCCCCCCACCCACCCACCCCCCACCACCCCAACACCCCCACAACACCAAAACAACCCTCCCCCACCCTTCCCCCTTCTCCTTTCTTCTACCAACACCACCACCCACTCCGCCCTCACTAAACACCCCCACACAACACCTCTTCACACCCTCTTCCCTCACACCACCCCCCCCCCTCTCTTCTCTCTTCAACCCCCACTTCACCAAACAACACCTCCCCTCCACTCTCCTCTCCCACCCCCTCTTGCCCCCACCCCGCTTCCCCCCTCCCTTCTACTCTCCCACCCGCTCCCTCTCCCTTTTCTCTCCCTCCATTTCTTCCACCCCCTCTCCCCCCCCCTCTTCCAACCCCCCAACACACCCCCCATCCCCCCGCCTCCCACCAATCCCCCCACACCTCTTACCTCACAGAAGACCACCCCCCCCCCATTACACACTCCCCCCCCACCTCCACAACTCCACCCCACTCTCCCTTCCTTACTTTTCCTCTCATCCCCCCCCTCCCCATCTACCTCTCCTTCCACCTCCCCCTTTCCCCCCAACCTCCCCACACTCCCACTTCACTTCTCACAACCCCTCCCACACTCCCCCTCACCACACAACACCCTAAACAACTCACTCTTCTCCTACACTTCCTATCCCCACCCGTTCCACTCACACCCCTTCTTTTCACACTCTCACCCACTTTACTCCCCACTCTTCTCCCCCCCTTTTCTCCCCCCCTCTTCTTCCTCACCAGATCCACTTTACCTTTCCCCACCCCACATCCCTCCTCCCTCTTCCCCCCCCCCCTTATCTAAACTCTCCGTTTCTTTTCCTTCACCCCCCTCCCCTTCCCTTTCCCTCCCCCCTTTCCCTTCCCCTGCCCCCTCTCCCTCACACCATCCCCTCCTCTTCTTCCCTTCCTCCTTTCTTCCCCCCTCCCCTTTCTCCCCCTTCCCCACCAACCCTTCCCTTCCCCCCCCTCTTCCCTCTCCTCCCTATCCGTTCCCTCCCCTGTCTTCTCCTCCCTTTTCTTCCTCTCTCTTGTCTCGTCTCCCCCCCCACTGTCCCTTCTGTCCTTTCCCCTCCCACCCTCCCCACTCACCCAGCCCTACATCGCTCCCCCCCCCCAACCCCCCCAACAACTCCCCCCTCACACCCCCACCAAAACCCCCTCCCAAACCCCCGACCCCCCCCCCTCCCCACCCCCCCACCCTCCCACCCCCCCCCCACCAACCACACTCCCCCCCCCCACAACCCACAACACAAACCACACCAAACCTCAACAAAACCCTCTCACCCACACCCTCACCAACCCACAACACCACTCCCTCCCCCACCCACACCCACCACCCCTCCCTCCCCCCACCACTCCCAACTCTCTCCCACAACCCAACCCACCTCCCAACCCCCCAACCCCCCACCCACTGACCCCCAATCTCCCCTCACCTCTCCCTCCTCCCCCCCCCCCCACCTCTCCCCAACCCACCCTCCCTCTCCTCTCCCCCTCCTCCAAACCAAAAAACCACAAACCCCCCCCCCACTTCTCCCAAAAAACAACCCCCGCCCCCCCCCAACCACCCCCCACACCACCCCCCTCCCACCCCCACCCCACCTCCCCCCCCCCCCCAAACCCCCCCTCCCCCAACCCCGCCCTCCACACTCACCCCCCCAACCCCCCTCCCCCCCCCTCCCACCCCCCCTCACATCCATTCCCCCACACCCAACAAACCAACAAACACCCCCCCACCACCCTCCCCACAAACCTTCCAACACACCCCCCCCCTCTCACCTCCCCTTCCTCACACCCCCCCCCCCCCCCCCTCAAAACAAAATCCCAAAAACCCACCCAACCTCCCCACCCCCCCCTCCACCCAATCCCCCCCAAAAACCCCCCCCTCTCCCTCACCCCACAACCACACCCACCCCCCCCCCCAAAAACTCCGCCCCCACCCACCACCCCACAACCCCCTCCCCCACCTCCCACCAACCACAACTCCCCTCCCAAACACCCCACTCCCTTTAATTTCCCCCCCCAACAACCAACACACCCATCTCACCCTCCTCTCCACAACCTCCTCTCTCTCCTCCTCCTACTCTCCTCCACTCTCTCCCCCTCTCTCATAGTCCCCTTCTTTCTCCCTCCTCCTCTCTTCCCCTTTCTACTTCTCCCACCTCTCTCTCACTCTCTCCTTTTCCCCTCCTCTCCTTCTCTTTCCTTTATCCCTTCTCCCCTTATCCCTCTCTTCCCTTTCTCCTCTCTCCCCCTCCCTCTCTCCTCTTCCCCTCCTCTCTTCTTCCTCACTCTTTTCTCTTCTCTCTCCTTTCTACTCTCCCTCTCCCTCCTCCTCTCTTCTCTCTCCTCCACCCTTTCTCCCCCCCTTCCCTCTCTCTCCCCCCTTCTTCCCCTCTCTTCTCCTCCCTCTCTCCTTCTCTCTCTTCCTCTCCTCTCCTCTCTCTCCTCTCTCTCTCTCTCCTCTCTTTCTCCCCTTCCTCTCTCCCTACTCTTCTCTCTCCTCTTCTCCTCTCCTACCTCTCCTCTCCTTCCCCTCCTCTCCCCTCTCTCTCTCCCCCTCCTCTCTCCTCCCCTCACCCCCCTCCTCTCTCCCTCCCCCCCCCCCTCCCTCTCCACCCCCCCCCTCCTCTCCTCACCTCTCTCTCCCTCCCTCCACCTCCCCCCCCTCTCCACTCTCCCCTCTCCTCCTCACCCACTCCTCTCCTCTCCCCCTCTCTCCCTTCTCCCACTCTCCCCTCCTCTCCTCTCTCCCCCCCCCCCCTCCTCTCTCTCCCCCCTCTCCTCTCTCTCCCCCCCTCTCTTCCACCCACCCCCCTCCGACCCCACCCCCCTCCCCCCCCCACCTCTCTCCTCCACTCCTCTCCCCCCCCCCCCACCCACCACCCCCTCCCCCCCCCCCCCCCCTCCCTCTCTCTCCCCCCCCTCCCCTCTCCCCCCCCCCCTCCCCCCCCCCCCCCCCACTCCCCCCCCCCACACCACTCCCCCCCCCCACTTCTCTCATCTCCCCCTCCCCCCACCTCCTCCTCCTCTCACCCCACTCCTCACCACCTCTCCCCCCCTCCCCTCTCCTCCCCTCTCTCCCTCTCTCCCTCTCTCCTCCCCTCTCACTCCTCCCTCTCCCCTCCCTCTCCCTCCCCCACCACCTCCCACCCCTCCCCTCTCTCCACCCTCACCTCACCCACACTCACTCCTCTCCCCTCTCCCTCTCCTCCTCACCACCCCACACTCTCCTTCCCACCCTCCCCTCCTCTCTCCCCCCTCCCACCTCTCCCCCCCTCTCACTCACCTCTCTCTCTCACCCCCTCCTCACTCCTCCCCCCCCTCCCCCCTCACTCCTCCTCCCTCCTCTCTCTCTCCCCCACCCCACCTCTCTCACTCACCTCTCACACTCTCCTCTCTCCTTTCACCCCTTTCACACCACACTCCACTCTCTCATCTCCCCTCTCCTTTCTCTTCTCCTCTCCTACCTTCTCCTCTCCCTCCTCCTCCCTCTCTTCCTCTCTCTCTCCTTTCTCCTCCTCTCTCTTCCCCCCTCCTCTCTCTCACTCCTCTAACTCCCCCTCTTCTCCCTCTCTTCTTCTCCCTCCATTCTTTTTCCCCTCCCCCCCCTTCTCTCCTTTCCTCTACCTCCTCCTCTCTCTCTCCTTCCTTACTTCTACTCTCTTCCTCCTCTCTCTCCCCTCCCCTCCGCTTTACCCTCTCTTCTCTTCTCTTTCCTACACCTCTCTCTTCCTCCCTCTCATCTCTTTCCTACTCCTATCCTTCTCCTCTCTCCTTCTGTTGTCTCATCTTCCTTCTCCTCTCTCTTCCTCCCTCTCTCTCCTCTCTTCACCTCTCTCTCGTTCTTTCTGTTTCTCTCTCCCTCTTACCTCTCCCCTTTCCTCCCCTCTCCACCCTTCCCCTCTCTTTCTCCACTCTCCCTCCTCGCCTCTACTCCCTCTTCCCCACCCCCTCCTCTTTCTTTGTTTTTCTCCTCATCTTCTCTCTCTCCTCCTCTCACTTCCCCCTCTCTCCTTCCTCTCCCTACTTCACACTCTCCGTCTTCTCATCTTCCCTCACTTTTTCCCTCTCCCCCCCCTCTCCTCTCTTTCCCCCCTTCCCTTCTCTCCTTTCTACTCACTCTTCCCCTCTCCCCTACTTTATTTCTTTTTTACTTCTACCTCCCCCTCTCCTTTCCCCCTACTTCCTCTCTCCTTCTTTCCTCCTCCTCCCACTTTTTCTCCCTCCTCTCTCCCTCCCTCCTCCTCCCCCTCTTCTCCCCCTTCTCTTCCCTCCTCTCCTCCCCTTTCTTTTTCCCTCCTTCCCCCTCCTCTCCCCCTCTTGTTCTCCCCCTCTTCTCTCCCCCTCTTTTTCTTTCCCTATCTGCCTCCTTATCACTCTCTCTCTCCTCTTTCCTTCTCCTCTCCTCCTCCTCTCTCCTCTTGTCTCCTTCCTCCCTCCTCCTTCTCTCTTTATTCCCTCTTCCCCTTCCCTCCACTCTACTCTCTCCCTCCCTTTTCTTCTCTCTCTCCCCCCTCCTTTCCCCTCCCCCTCCTCTCCTTCTTTCTTCTCTCTTCTTTTCTCCCTCCTCTCCTTCTCCTCCCTCCTTTTCCACTCTCTTCTCTCTTCTTATTCTCCCTCCACTCTCCCCCTCTCTCCTTCTTCTCCTTATCTCCCTCCTCCTCTTCCCTTCTCCCTCTCCTCCTTTCCTCCCCTCTCTTTCCTCCCCTCTCCCTACTCTTCTCCCTTCCTTCATCTTTCTTCTTCCTCTCCTCTTCCCCCTTCTCTCCCTTTCTCTCTTCCTCTCTCCTCCTTTCCCTCCCTTCACTTTTTTCTCTAATGTCTCCTCTCCCTCTATTTTCTCCCTCCTCTCTTCCACTCTCTCTCCCTCCTCCCCCCCCCCTCTTTCCTTCTCTCCCTCTCTCTTCCCCCCCCCTCTTCTCCCCCTCCCTCTCTTCCCTTTTCTCTCTTCCCCCTCCTCTTTTTCCCTCTCTTTCTTCTCCCCTCTTCTCCCCTCTTTCTTCTCCCCCCTCCCTCCCCCCCCCCCTCCCCCTCCCCCCCCACCCCTCCCCCTCCCCTCCCCCTCCCCCCCTCCCCCTCTCCTCTCCCCTCCCACCCCCCCCCTCCTCTCTCCCCCTCCCCCTCCCCCCCTCTCCCCCTCCCCCCACCCCACCCCCCTCCCCCCCCCCCCCCCCCCCCCCCACCCTTCCCCCCCCACTCCCCCCCCTCCCCCCTCTCCCCTCCTCCTCTCTCCCTCTCTCCCCCCCCCTCCCCCCCCCCCCCCCCCCCCCCCCCTCCCCCCCTCCCTCTCTCCTCCCCCACCTCCCCCCCCCCCCCCCCCCCACCCCCTCTCTCTCCCCCCCCTCCCCCCCCTCCCCCTCTCTCCCTCTCTCCTCCCCTCTCCCCCCCCCTCCCCCCCCCCCCCTCCCCCTCCCCCCCCCCCCCCTCCCCTCCTCCCCCCCTCCTCCTCCCCCTCTCCCCCCCCCCCTCCCCCCCTCCCCTCCCCCCCCCCCCCCTCCCCCTCTCCCACCCCTCCCCTCCCTCTTCCTCCTCCCCCCCTCCTCTCTTCCTCCCTCTTCTTTCCCTTTCTTCTCCCCCTCCTTCTCTCCTTTCTCCCCTCCCTCTCTCTCTTCTCTCCTCCCCCCCACTCTCTCTCTTCCCTCTCCCCTTTCTTCTCTCTCTCTCCCCCTCTCCTCTCTCTCCCTCTTTACTCCCTCCCCCCTCTCCTCTTTTTCTCTCCTTCTTTTCTTCTTCTTCTTTTCCTACTCTTCCCTCTCCCCTTCTTCTCCCACCTCTTCTCCTCCTTTCTCTTTTGTTCCTTCTCTCTCCCTCTCCTTTCTCCCCCCCTCCTCTCACCCACCTACTCTTTTCTCTCCCCCTCTCCCTCTTTCTCCCTTTTTCCTCCTCCCTCTCCTCCTCCTTCCCCCTCCCCCTCCCTCCCCCCCCCTCTTTCCTCTTTCTCTCTCCCTCCCCTTCTCTCTCCTCTTTCCCTCTTTACTTTCCTTTCCTCTCCCCTTTCCCCTCCCTCTTCTCCTTTCCCTCCCCCCCCCCCTTCTCCCTCCCCCCCCCCCTCCCCCCACCCCCCCTTCCCCCCTCCCCCCCCCCTCCTTCCCCCCCCCCCCCCCCCCCCCCCCTCCCCCCCCCCCCTCCCCTCCCCCCCCCCTCCCCTCTCCTCCCCCCCTCTCTCCCCCCCCCTCCACCTCCCCCCCCCCCCCCCTCCCCCCCCCCCCCCCCTCTCCCTCCCCCCTCCCCCCCCCCTCCCCCTCCCCCCCCCCCCCCCCCCCCCCTCCCCCCCCCCCCCCCCTCCCACCCTCCCCCCCTCCCCCCCCTCCCCCCTCCTCTCCCCTCTCCCCTCCCCCCCCCCCTCCCCTCCCTCCCCCCCCCCTCCCCACACCCCCCCCCCCTCCCCCCCCTCCCCCCCTCCCCTCCCCCCCCCCTCCCCCCCCTCCCCCCCCCTCCCTCCCCTCCCCTCCCCCTCCCTCTCTCCCTCCCCCCTCTCCCCCCCTCCCTCCTCCCCCTCCTCCCCCTCTCCCCCTCCCCCCCCTCTCCCCCTCCCCCTCCCCTCCCTCCACTCCCCCCCCTCCTCCCCTCTCTTTCTCTCTCTCCTCCCTTTTCTCTTTCCTTCTCCCCCCTCCCTTCTCTCCTCTTCTCTCTTTTCCGCTCCCTCTCTTCCCCCTCTCCTCTCTCTCTCTTCCTCCTCCTCCCCTCTCTCTCTTTTTCCTCCTCTCTTCTCTCCTCTTCCCTCCCTCTCCCTCTCCCTCTCTCTCTCTCTACTTTTTTTCTCTTTCCTCCTCCCCTTTCTTCCTCTCTTCTCTTCCCTCTTCTTCCCTCCTCCCTCGCTTTTCTCCTTTTCCTCTCTTCTCTCCTTCTCTCCCCCCTCTCCTCTCCCTTTCCTTCTTCTCCCTCTCTTTCTTTCCCCTTTCCTCTCCTTCCCTCCCTTCCCCCTCCCTTCCTCTCCCCTTCTACTTTTCTTTCTCCTTCTCTCTCTCTCCTCCTCTCTTCTCTCTCTCCTTCTCCCCTTTCTCCTCTCCTCTTCCTCCCTCTCCTCCCTTTCTTTCTCTCTCTTCTCCCTCCTCCTCCCCCTTCCTTCCTTCTCCTCCCTCCTCTCCTCTCTTTTCTCCCCTCCCCTTCTCCCCCTCCCCTTCTCTTCTCTCCCCCTCTCTTTCACTCTCCCCCCTCTTCCCCTCTCTTTCTCCCCTTCTCCCCTCTCTTCTCTCCCTCTCCTCTTCTCTTTTTTTTACTTCTCTTCTATCTCTCTCTCCCCTCACCCCTCTCTCTCCTCCCTCTCTCTCTCTCTTCCTTCCCTCCCTTCTCCCTTTCCTTCTCTCCCCTTCCCCCTCCTTCTCCCTCTCCCCCTCTCTTTTTCTTTCTCCTTCCCCCCCCCCTCTTTTTCTCTCCTCCCTCTTTCTCTCTTTTTTTCCTTCTCTCTTTCTCCCTTCCTTCTCTCTTTTTCTCTCTCCCTCTTTCTCCCTCCCCTTCTTTCTCCACTTTCTCTTTCCTCTTTTCCCTCCTCTTCCTCCTATTTTCCCCCTCCCCCTCCTCCCCCCTCTCTTCCTCTCCCCCTTCCCTCCTCTTCTCTCCTTCCTTTTCTTCTTTTCTCTCTTCTCCTCCCTTTCCCTCACTCCCTCCTCTTTTTCCTCTCTCTTTTACTCTCTCTCTCTCCTTTCTTTCACTCCTTCCTCACTCTCCTCCTCCCTTCCTCCCTTTCCTTCTCCTCTCTTTTTTTTCTCTCCCTCCCCTCCACTCTCTCCTCTCCCTCTTTTTTCTTCTTCTCTCTCCTCTCTTTCTCTCCTTTTACTCTTCTTCTCTCCCTCTTTTCCTTCTCCCTCCTTCTTCTCTTTTCTCCTCTCCTCTCTTCTCTCTTCTACTTCCCCCTTCCTTTACTTTCCTCTCCTTCTCTTCTTCTCTCCTCTTCTCCTCCCCTTTTCTTCTCTCTTCCTTCTTCCTTTCACTCCCCTCCCCCCTTCTCCCTCTTTTCCTTCTTTGTTTCTCTCCCTCTCTCTCTCTCCTTTTTTCTCTTCTTTCCCTCTTTCTCTTCTCCTTTTTTCTCCTTTCTCCCTTCTCTCTCTCTCTCCCCTTCCTCTCTCCCCCCCTCTTCTCCCCTTTTTTTCCCTCTTCTCTCCCCCCTCTCCCTCTCCCCTCTTCTCTTCCTCCTCTTCTCCCCTCTTTCCCTCTTCTTTCTTCCTCCTCTCCTTTCTTCCCTCTCCTCTCTCTTTCTTTCTCCTCACTCTCTTCCTCTCCACTTTTCTCCTCTTCCCTCTCTTTCCTCTTCTTTTTTACTCTTTCTTCTCCCCCTCTCTCCCTTTCCTCTCACTCCTCCCTTTCTTCTCTTCCACTCCCTTCTTCCCCCCCCCCCTCCCCTACTCTTCCCTTCTCTCTTCTTCCCCCTCCTCCCCCTCTCTTTCCCTTTCCTCTTCTCCTTCCCTTCCTTCTCCCTCCCCCTTCCCTCTCTTTACTCTCTTCCTCCCTTTCCTTCTCTTCTCCTTCCCTCTCCTCTTCCCCCCTCTTCTCCTCTCCCTCTTCTTCTCTTTTTCTTTCCCCTCCTTCTCTCTCCCTCTTCTCTCCCTTCCCTCCCTTTTCTCTTCCTCACTCCCCTCCCGTCTCCCCTCTCTCCCTCTCCTACTCTCCCTCTCTCCCTTCCTCCTCTCTTTTTTCCCCTCTTTCTTCCTTCTTTCTTTCCACTCCCTCCCTTCTCCTCTTCTCTTCTTCCTTTCTCTCTCTCTCTTTCTCCCCTCCCTCTCTCTCTCCCTTTCCTTCTCTGTCTCCTTCCTTCCCCCTCTCCTTCTCCTTTTCCTCTTTCTTCTCCCCTCTCCCTCTCTCTTTTTCTCTTTCTCCCCCTCTTGTTTTCTTCCTCTCTTTCTCTCTCTTCCCCCTCTCTACTTCTCTCCTCTCTCCTTTCTCTCTCCTCTCTCTCTCTCTTCTCTCTTCTCTTCCCTCTCTCTCCCTTTTCCTCTTTCTTCTTTCTTTCTCCTCTTTCTCTCCCCTCCCCACTCTTTTTCTGTCTTCCCTTTCTTCCTCTCTTCTCTACTCTCCCCTCTCCTCCTCTCTTCCTCCTCTACTCCTTCTCTCTCCTTTCCCCCCCCCCTTCTCTTTTCTTCTCTCTCCCCCCCTTACTTCCTCTTCTCTTCCCCTCTCTACTCTTCTTTTTCTCCTCTTTTTTCTCTCTTCTCTCTCTCTTCTCTTTCCTCTACTCCCTCTTTTTTTCCTCTTTCTCTTCCTCTCCCTCTTTCTCCTTCCCCCTTCTTCCTCTCTTTCTCTCCTTCTCTCCCTCTCATCTCTCTTTCCCCTCTCTTTTTCTTTCCACTCCTCTCCCTCCCTCTTCTTTTCTTCTCCCCTCTCTGTTTTTCTTCTTTCCTCTCTTTCCTCTCTCCCCTTCTCTTTTTTTTTCCTCTCCTTCTCCTTTTCCTCACTCTTCTTCCTCCCTCTCTCTTCTTCCCTCTTTCTCCTCCTCTTTCTCCCTCTCCCTCTTTCCTCTCTTCTCCCCTCCTTCCTCTCTCTTTTCTTCCCCCTCCCTTCTTTTCTCTCCTCTCTTTCCCACTCTTTTTTCTTTTATTTCCTCCTCTCCCTCCTTCTTCTCCTTCTTTCCCTTCTCTCTCTCCTTCTTTCCTCCCTTCTCTACTCCTCTCTCTTCTTCTCACTCTCCCCCCCTTCCCTCCCCCCTTCCTTTCCTTTCCTCTCCTCTCATCTCTTTCTCTCTCTTTCCTCCCCTTTCTCCCCCTTCTCTCTCTCTCTCTTCTTCTCCTCTTTCCCTTCTTTTTCTCTCTCTCCCTCTCCCCTCTTTTTTCTCTCTCCCCCTCTTCTCTCTCCCTTTCCTCTCTCTCTTCCCCCCCTCCCTCTCTTCTCCTCCTCTTTTTCCTCTTCTCTCACTCTCTCTCTCTCTTCTCCCTTCTCCCCCCTCCCTTTTCTCTCTTCTTCTCCTCTCCTCCCTTCATCTCCCTCTCTTTTCCTCCCCTCCACTTTTCCTCTTCTTTCTCCCTCTCTTCTTTCCTACTCTTCCCTCCCTCTCTTCTCTTCTCTCTTTTTCTCCTCCTCCTCTCTTTCTTTCTTTCTTCTTCTCTCCTCTTCCCTTCTCCTCTTTCTTCTCCCCCTCTTTTCTCTTTTCTTTCCCATTCTTCCTCTTTCTCTCTCTCTCTTCCCCTTCTCTCTCCTTCTTTCTTTTCCTCCCTCTCCTCTCTTCTTTCTTTACTCCTTTCTTCTCTCTTCCTCCCCTTTTCTTTTTTTCTCCCCACCTCTCTTTCTTCTTTTCCTTTTTCTCTTCTTCTTCTCTTTTCCTCTTTTCTCTCTCCCCCCCTCCTCTCTTTTTTCCCCCTTTCCTTTTCCCCTCTTCTTTCTCTCCCCCTTTTCTTCCTCTTCTCTCCCTCCTCTCTCCTCTTCTCTCTCCCCTTCTCTCTTTTCCCCTCCTACCTCTTTCTCCCCCTTCTTTCTTTCTCCTCTTTTTTTCTCTCTTTTCTCTCTCCCCCTTCCCTCTCCTCCTCTTCTCTCCCCCTCCTCTCTTCACTCTTCTCCTCTCTTCTTTCCTCTCTTCTCCCCCCTCCCTTCTTTCTCTCTTTTCTCTTTTTCTTCTCCCCTCTTCTTCTTCTCTCCCTTTTCCCCCCCCTCCCCCTCTCCTCTCCCCCCTCTTCACTTCCTTTTACTTTTCTCTCTCCCCTCCTCCTTCCTCTTTTCTTTCCTCCTCTCCCCCTTCTTTCTCTTCTCCCCTCTCTTTCCTCTTCTTCTCCCCTTTCACCCTCTTCCTTTCTCCCCTTCTCTTCTTCCTCCTCTTCTCTTCTTCCCTTCTTCTCTCTTCTTCCTCCCCTCTCTTCTCTCCTTCCCCTCTTCCTTCTTCTCTTCTTTTCTCTCTTCCCCTTTTCCTCTTTTCCCCCCCCCCCCCTCCTCCCCCCCTTTCTCTCTTCTCACCTTTCTTTTTTCTTTTTTTCTCTTCTCTTCTCCTCTCTCTTCCTTCTTCTTTTCTCTCTTTTTTCTCTCTTCACCCCCCCTCTTTCTTTCTCTTTTCCCTCTTCTCTCACTCCCCTCTTTCTTCTTCTCTTCCTCCTTCTATCTCTCTTTTCCTCCTCCACTCATCTTACCTTTCCTTTTCTCTCCTCTCTCTCCTCTCTCTCCTCTTACTCCCTCCCCTTTTTCTCCTTCTCCTCCCCTTTCCTTCTCTTCTTTTCCTCTCCCTCCCGCTCTCCACTCTCTCTTCTCCCTCTTTCCCTCCCCTTTCTCCATCTCTTTTTTCTCTCCCTTTCTTTCTCCCTCTCCTCTTCCTTTCTCTTTTTCTTCCTCTCTCCTTCTCTTCTCTCTACTCTCCTTCTTCTCCTCTTCCCTTTTTCCCTCTTCTTCTCTCTTCTCTCCCTCCCCCCTCTCACCTCTCTTTCTCTTTTCTTCTCTCTCTTCCCTCCCTACTTTTTCTTTCCTTCCTCCTCTACTTTACCCCTCTACTTCTCTCCACTTCTTCATCTCCCCTCTTTTCTTCCCTCTCTCCTCTACTCTCTCTCCTCCCCTCCTCTCTCTTTTATTTCTCTTTCTCCCCCTTTCTCTCTCTTCTTCCCCTTCTTACTTTTTTCCTTCTCCTTTTCTCCCCTCTTTCTCCTTCTCCCTCTTTCTCTCTCCTCCCTACCTTTCTCTTCTTCTCCTTCTCCTCCCTACTCTTCTCCTCTTTCATCTCTTTTCCCTCTTCTCTTTTTTCCTCCTTCACTCCCTTGTCTTCTCTCCTCTTCTTCTTTCTTTCCTTTTCTCTCTTCTTCTCTCTCCTCTCTCTCTCCTCTCCCCCCTCACCCTCTCCCACCCTCTTCTCCCTCCACCTCTTTCACTCCCCTCTCCACCCTCTTCCTCTTCTATCTCTCTTTTTCTCTTTCCCTCTTTCTTTTTCCTCCCTCTCTTCCCTCCTTCTCTCTCTTCTCTACCTCTCACCCTTTTCCTCTTCTTCTCCTCCCTCTTTCTTCTCTCTTTCTCCTTTCTCACTTCTCTTCTCTTATCTCCTTCCTTCTTTCTCTCCTCCTTTCTCCCTTCTCCTTCTGTCTCCCCTCTCTTCTCCTACCTCTTTTTCTTTCTCTCTTTTTCTCCCCTCTCTTCTCTCCTTCTTTTTCTTTTTTCTTCTCCCCTCCTCTTCCTTTCTCTCTTCCCCCTATCTCCCTCCTCTCTTGTCCTTCTCTCCTCTCTCCCACTGTACTCTTCTCTTCCCCTCCTCCTTTTTCTTTCTCCCCTCTCTTACTTCCCTCTTTTCTTCTCTTCTTTTCTCTCTCTTCTTCTCTCTCCTTCTCACTCTTCTCTTTTTTCTCTACTCTCTCCTCCTCCCTCTCCTCTCTCTCCTCCTCTTCTCTCTCTCCTCTTTTTCTCCTACTCTCTTCTCTCTTCTTTTCTCCTCTTCTTTCTCCACTCCCTCTCTTTTCTCTCTTTTCTCTCTCACTTCTCCTTTCTTCTCCTCTTCCCTCTTTTCTTTTCCTCTTCTCTTTTTTTTTCTCTCCTCTCTTCTTTCTCTCCTTTCTCTCCTCTCCCACCTATTCTCTTTCTCCTTCTCTCTTCTTTCTTCTTTCTCCTCTTTCTCTTCTTTCTCTCTACTACTCTTTCTCCTCTACTTCTCCTCACTCTCACCCCCTTTCCCTTCTCCTCTCTCACTTTCTCCCTCTTTCTCCCCCTTCCTTTTTTCATCCTTTCTCTCTCTCTCTCCCTCTCCTCTCTCCTCCCTCTATACTCTTTTTTTCTCTTCCCCTCCTCTCTTCTTTCTCTTCTCTCTTCTCTTCTCTTTCTTTCTCCACCCTCTCTCTCTTTTCTTCTCTTTTTTCCTCCTTCTCTCTCCTTCTCTCCTCTCTCTCTCTTACTCTCTCTCCCTCTTTTTCCTCCCCTCTTTCCTTCCTTCTTCTTTCTTTTCTCTTTTTCTCTCCCCTCTCCCCTCTAACTCTCTTTTCTCACTCTACCCTCCTCTTTCTCACCCTTCACCTCCCCCACTCTCTCCCTCCCTTTCTCTCTCTTTCTCCTCTCTTCTTCTTTCTTCTCCCCTTCCCCTTACTCTTCTTTTCCTCACTCTATCTCTTCTCTCTCACTTTTCTTTCTCTCCTTCTTCTTCTCCTCTTCTCCTCTTCTTCTCCCTTCTTCTTCTCTATCCCCTCCCCTCTCCTCTCCTCTCTCCCCCCTCCCTCCTTCTTTTCTCTCTTTTCCACTCCTCTACTCTCCTTTCTCTCTCTCTTCCTCCTCCTCTCTCTTACCCTCCTCTCTTCCTCTCTCCTTCCTCTCTCTTCTCTCTCTCTCCTTCTCTACACTTTTCCTCTTTCTTTTCTCTCTCTTCCCTCCTCACTCCATCTCTCTCTCTCTTCTTCTCTTCCCCCCTCTCTCCTTCTCTTACTTCCTCCTCTAACTCTCTTCTCTCCTCTTTTCTCCCTTCCCTCTCCTCTTTTCCTCTCTTTTCTTCTCACCTCCTTCTCCTCCCCCTTACTTCTACTTCTTCTCTCTTTCTACGCCTTCTCTCTCTCCCCTCTCTTCTCCTATCTTCTACTCTCTCTTCTTCCTATCTCTTTTCCTCTCACTCCTTTCTCTCACTCTCCTCCTACCGTCCTCCTTCCTTTTCTTCTTTCTCTCCTTTTTCCCCCTCTTCTCTCTCTTTCCTTCTTCTATCTCCTCTCCTTTCTTTCTCTCCTCCCCCTCCTTTCTTCTTTCTTTACTTCTTCTCTCCCCCCTCTCTCTTCTCTCTTCTCTCTCTCTACTCCATACCCACCTCCTCACACTTTCTTATCTCCCCCCTTTCCCTACTCCCTCCTTCCTCTCTCTCTCTTTCTCTACTCTTTTCCTCTCCTTTTCTCTCCCTTTCTCTCTCCCCTCTTCTTCCCTCCTTTTATTCTCTTTCTTTTCTCCCTTTCCCTCTCCTCCCCCCCTTCCTCTTTCTTCTCACTTCTCACCTCTTCTCCTCTTCTCTATCCCTCTCCCCTTCTCTTTCTCTTCTCCTCTCCTTTTCTACTCCCTCCTTCCTTTCTCTTTCTTCTCTTCTTCTCTTTCCTTTTCCTCTTTCTTATTCTCCCCCCTCTTTACTCACTTTCTCCCCTTTCTCTCTCTCCTTTTCTATTTCTCTTCTTCTCTCCTTCCCTTTCTTACTCTTCTCCCCTCTCCTCCTTTCTCTTCTTTCTCTTCTCTCTCTCTCCTCTTTCTTCTTCTCTTCTCTCTTTTCTCTTTCTCTACTCCTCTCTTTCTCTCACTCTTCTCTCTCTTCCTTTCCTTCACCCTCTTCCTTTCCTCTTTCTCTCTCCCTCTCTTCTTCCCTTTTCTTTCTCTCTCCTTCTTCCTCTCTTTCTCCCTCCTTCTCCTCTCTTCTCCCTCTCTTCCCTCCTCCCCCTTCTTTCTCTCTCTTCCCTCTCCTTTCCCCCCTTTCCCACTTCTCCTTTCTCTCTTTTCTCTCCTCTCTCTCTTCTCTTCCCCCTTCTAACCTCTCCTCTACCCTTCTCTTCCCCTCTTCTCTTCTTCCCACTCCTCTCTTGTTCTTCCTTTTTCTCTCCCCTCTTTTTTTTCTTCTTTTCCTCTCTTCTCACTTTCTCTTCACTCCTCTTCTACTCTCTTCTTTCCTCTCTCTTCTCTTACTCTCTTCTTCTTCTCTCTTCTCCTCTTCTTCTTTCTTTCTCTCTCTTACTTCTCTTCTTCTTTTCCTTCTTTCCTCCACCTTCCTCTTCGCTCTCTTCTCTCTCCCCTTCTATCCTCTCCTTCCTTCTTCTTCTCCTCTCTTTTTTTTCTTTCTCTCTCTCCTCTTTTCTCTAACTCCTCCTCTCTCTCTACTCCTACTCTTCTTCTCTCTACTCTTCCTCTCTTCCTCTCCTCTCTCCTACTTCTTCCTCTACTCTCCTTTCTCTTCCTCCCTCCTCTCTCCTTCCCCTTTTCTTTCACTCTTTCCTCTCTCTTTCTCTTACTCTCTCTCCTCCTCTTCTCTACCTCTCCTCCCTCTCACTTCTCTTCTCTTCCTCTCTCTCTCCCTTCTCTTCTTCTTCCTTCCTCTTTCTCTCTTCCTCTCTCTTTTCCCCTCTTTTCTTTCTTCTCCACTTCCTCTTTCTCTCTCCACTCTTTCCTCACTTGTTCTCTCTTCCTTCTCTTCTCCCTTTCTATACTCCTTTTCTTCCCCCTCTCCTCTTCTCTTTCCTCTACTTTTTCTTTCTCTTCCTTCCTCCTCTCTTTCCCTCTCTCTCTGCTCTCTCCTCTCCACTTTCTACCTTCTTCCTCTCTCTTCTCCCTTCTCTCCTCTACTCTCTCTCCTCTCCTCTTCTCTTCCTACTCTTCACCTTCTCCTTACTCTCTCTTCTCTTCTATCTCCTCTTCGCTCTCTACTCTCTCTCCTTCCTCTCTCTTTCTCTCTTTCTACTCTTCTTCACTCCTTTCTCTTCTCTCACTCCTACTTCCCTACTCTACTTCTCTTTCTCTCTCCCATCTCCCTTCTCTATCTCACCTTCCCCCCCTTCTCTCTTCTTCTCTCCTTCCAACTCCTTTTCTCTCTTCTTTTATCTTTTCCCTCTACTCTCTTCTACTCTTCTTTTCTCTTATTCCTCTCTCCCTTTCTCCCTACCTCTCTCTCCTCTTCTCTTCTCTCCTTCTCTCTCTTCTTTTCCCTCTTTCTACTCTTTTCCCCTCTCTCTCTTCTCTTCCTCCCTCTTACTCCCTCTCTTCCCTCTCTCTTCCTTTTCCTCTTTCTTCCTTTCTCTTTTCCCTTCTCCTCTTCTTCTTCTACTCCTCTCTCTCTCTCTCCCTCCCTCTTCTTCCCTTTCTTCTACTTTCTCTCTTCTCTTCTTTTTCTCTCTCTTTTCCTCCCTCTTCTTTCTCTCTTCCCCTCTCTCTCTCTCTCTTTTTCTTTTTCTCCTCTTTCTCTTCCTCTCTTTCCTTCTTCTTTTCTCTCTACTCTTTTACTCACTCTCCTCCCTCTCTCTCTTCTTTCTCCTCTCTTCTCTTCTTTCCCTTCTCTCTCTCTCTTCTCTCTCTCTCTCTTCTATTTCCTCTTCCTCTACTCCCTTTCTTCTCTTTCCTCTCACTCTCCTCTCTACTTACTCTCACTTTCTCTTCTCCTCTTTTCTCCTCTTCTCCCTTCCTTCTTCTCTACTCTATACTCCTCCTCTCTCTTTTTCTCTCTCTACTCTTTCTCCCTCTCTTCTCCTCTCCCTCTCTACTCCTCTCTCTACCTCTCTCTTCTCTTCTCTCTCTCCTCTCTCCTCTACTCTACCCTCTCTCACTCTCTCATCTCTCCTCTACTCTCTCTCTCTCTATCTCTACTCTACTCTCTCTACACCTCTCTACTTCTCTCCTCTTCCTCTACTCTCTTCTTCTCACTCTACTCTCTCTCTCTCTCTACTCTCTACTCCTCTCTACTCTACCTCTCTACTCTCTCTCTCTCTTCTTCTCTACTCTCTCTCCTCTACTCCTCTTCCCAACACTCACTCTCTACTTCTACTCTACTCTTCCTACTCTACTCTCTCTCTCTCTACCTCTCTACTCTACTCTCTACCTCTCTACTCTTCCTCTCTACTCTACTCACCTCTTTCTCTACTCTTCTCTAACTCTCTCCTACCTCTACCTCTCTCCTCTTCTACTACCTCTCTACTCTTCCTCTCTACTCCCTCTCTCTCTCTACTCTTCTACCTCCTACCACTCTCTACTCTCTTTCTCTTCTCTTACTCCTCTCTACACCTCTTCTACTCTCTCTACTCTACCCCTTCTTTCTTTATTCTTCTCCCTCTCCCCTCTTCTATCTTACTTTCTTCCTCTTTTCCTTTTCTCCTCTCTCTCTTCCTTACTCATCTCTCTTCCTTCCCTCTCTTTCTCTCTCTCTTTTTCTCTCTTTTTTCTTCCTTCTTCTTTCTCTACTTTTCCTCTACTCTTACCTCTCTCTTCTCTTCTTCCTCTCTTTTCTTCCTCTCTACTCTCCCCTTCTTCCTCTCTTTTTCTTTCTCTTCTATTTCTCACTCTCTTCTCCTCTCTACCTCTTCTACTCTACTCTCTTCCTCTACTTTCTACCTTCCTTTTCTTCCTCTCTCTCCCTCTCTCTCTCCCTCTCTTCCTTTCTCTTCTCTTCTACTTACTGTCCTCCCTTCTCCTCCTCCTTCACTCCCTCTACTTCCTCTACTCTCTCCTTCTCTCTTACTCTACCTCTCTCCTCTCTACCTCCCTCCCTCTTTCCTTTCTCACTTTCTACTTTTCTCTACTCTTCTCTACCTCTTCTCTTCTTCCTCTTTCCCTCCACTTCTTTCTCCTCCTCTCCTTTTCTCTTTCTCTTCCTCTACTTTTTTTCTTCTCCCATCACTCTTTCCTTCCCCCTTTACTTCTCTCCTCTTTCTTCCTTCTCTTTCTCCCCTCTCTCTTCCTCTTCTCTCTCCCTTCCTCTCTTCTACTTCTTCCTCTCCTCCTCTCTTCCTCTCACTCTCCTCTGTCTACTCTACTTCTCTCTACTCTCCTCTCCTTTTTCTTCTCTCTCTCTTTCTCCCTTCTCTTCTACTCTCCCCTCTTTCTCCTCTCTACTTTTTTCCCTCCCCTCTCTTTTTCCCTCTTCTCCTTTCTTCTTCCTCTTCTCTTCTTTCTCTCTCCTTCTCTTCTTCCTCTTTTACTCTTCCTTCTCTCCTCTCTACCTTTCTCCCACTCCTCCTTCTACTCTTCTTCTCTCTCTTTTTCTCCTCCCCCTCTCTACATCCCCTCTCTTCTTCTCCCTCTCCCTTTCTTTACTAACCCTCTCTTCTCTTACCCCTCTTCCTCCTCTCCTTCCTTCTCTCTCTCCTCTCCCCTCTCTACTCTTTCTCTTCTCTTTTCTCTCTCTTCTTTCCTTCTACTCTTTCTAACTCTTTCTTCCTCTCTCTCACTTTCTTCTTCTTCTCTTCTCTACTTCTCTTCTCTTTCTCTTCTTTCTTCCTCTCCTCTTACTCTTCTCCTCTCCTACTCTCCCCTCCCTCCTTCTCTTACCTCTCTCTCCTCTCTCTTTCTTCTCTTCTCTTCTCTTTCTCTCTCCTCCTCTTATCCCTTCCCTCCTTCTTTTTCTTCCTCTCTCACTCTCCCATCTCTTCTTTACTCTTTTCTCCTCTTCTCCTCCACTCTTCTCTACTCTTTCTCTCCTCTTACCTCCTCTTCCTCTTCTCTCTCTTTCCTCTCCTTTATCTTCCTACCTCTCTTCTCCTCTCCTCTCCTCCACTCTCTACTCCCTCTCTCTACCTCCTCTAACTCTCTTTCTCTTTTTACCTCCCTCTTCTCTCTCTCCTCTTCTCTTTCTCTCTCTTCTCTCTCTTCTTTCCTTACTCTTTCTTCTCTCCTCCTCTTCACTTCTTCTCTACTCTTCTTCCTTTCCTCTCACTTTCCTCTCTACTTCTTTCCTCTCTCCCCTATTCTTCCTTTTCTACTCTACTCTACTCTACTCTCCTTTTCTCTCCTCTTCCCCTCTACTCTACTCTTCTCTCTACTCTACCTCTTTACTACCATTCTCTACTCTCTACCCTCCCTACCCTCTTTCTCTTCCTCTCCTCTTTTTTCTCTTCTTCCCTCCCCCTCACTCCT
>JACYXH010000136.1:95000-96433 GCA_026745465.1 Lota lota | reverse complement strand
GGCTCCCTGGCTGCCTGGCTGCCTGGCTGCCTGGCTGCCTGGCTGCCTGGCTGCCTGGCTCCCTGGCTGCCTGGCGGCTGGCTGCCTGGCTCCCTGGCTGCCTGGCTGCCTGGCTCCCCTGGCTGCCTGGCTGCCTGGCTGCCCTGCTGCTCCCTGGCTGCCTGGCTGCCTGGCTGCATGTAGCACACCGGCGCTGCCCTCCCTCTCGCCTCCGTCTAGTCCCACGGAAATGACCAGGCCACGCCAGAGCCCAGCGCGGGCCGGGGGAGAGCAACCCCCCCACATCAGCGCGATGATGAGACGTCGCTTGGAACATGGGGAGTGAGACGAAAATAACCCGAAGAAACAGAACGGGTATAGAAATAAAAAACGATGTCAAATAATAATGCCTGAAAAAACCCAGGCACCCTGGATTTTCTTATATTTTGTTATGCAGAGGGGTATTCTCAGTGGTCTTGATTATTGAATGTATATATACATTGATGTAGCGTCTGTGAACAGTCGTGAGTTGAAGATTAAGACCAATGTCTTTGATGTTTGAATCCAATAAATGTCCTAATTACGTCCACCACTGCTGGCTAACTGGACACATGGTGGCTCTTTGAGAGCCGGTTATTCACACAAAGGAAAACAGTTCCATCTTCAATGCAATTTCTTACAACCAACCGATGGTCGGCCATGTTTAATCTGCCCGTCGATATATACACTAATCTATGTGCTTGGCCCCCCCCCCCCCCCCCACCCCTTGTCCTTCTTGTCCATATAATAGCTCATCCTGTAAACATGAGAGCAGATTGAATAAAGAATACTTTGCCTTCCCTGGGCCGTGGAAAACAGTTCTGTCATGTGCTGTCCACGCTCATCTCTGCTGGCGGCTTGGTGCCGAGCCTTTATTCAATGTGACAGAGGAGGGGCCAGGGACTCTCTCCCCCGCTCTCATCCCCCTCTCACTAGCTCTCTCTCTCTCTCCGTCATCTCTCACCGCCCCCGCTCTCTCTCTCCCTCTCACTAGCTCTCTCTCTCTCTCTCATCTCTCGTCTCTCTCTCTCTCTCTCTCCGTCTCTCTCTCTCTCTCTCTCTCTCTCTCTCTCTCTCTCTCTCTCTCTCTCTCTCCATCTCTCTCTCCCTCCCTCCTGCACCCTGGTACAACGCCGCCACACTCGCACTCTACTCTGAAGTGGCACATTAATTCTAATAAAGCCAGTGCCTTGCCAGGCCCCGTGAAGACCAGGGGTCTGCCGCCGCCGCCGAGCTGCCCGAGGCTGGGAGGGCTGGGAGGGCTGGTGGGTGGGGTGGGGGCTGGTGCTGGTGCTGGTAGGGAGGCAGGGACGGAGGGAGTGGGGAGGGGGTAGTATAAATACCAGGCTTAATGAAGGGAGGCAGCGGAGGGGACGCAGGTGGTGTGGCAATGCAGGTGGCACCTTCCCCCCCCC
>JACYXH010000136.1:5000-90000 GCA_026745465.1 Lota lota | reverse complement strand
ACTATGACATATGTTTAGGATTGGAAGTTTGAGGTATTTAGGGAGGAAATAACTCTTCTTTCCCCACGCCTCTCACCTCCCCTGTGAATACAACTCATTGTCTATGACTTTGGATTCTCTTAACAAGCGTTAACCTTTGGAAATCCGATTTATATTTGCATTTGTCAACCTCCACTGGCAATAAACGCCTCGGAAACGTCAAGCCGTTCCCCGCGACCTCGTGAAGTATTACATTGTTTGGCTTAAAGTTATAAATCAAACATCAATTCCCACTCATAAAGGCTTTTTCCCCCCTTATGCATCTCTGGCTTGCAGTGAATCACCTGGCGCATGCCTAGGCCATTAACCGAGGGAAAGATCCCCTTTGCTGGGATGAACACGGTACTGTTGGCGCGCTATAGTATCAACATTCCAACAATTCCCTTTATACTTAGCTAATTGCTGACCCTAGATGTGTAATAAAAGATATGGACAACATTTGAGCACAAGCTACAATATACTGCATGCGCTGAGGTGAGTGTTTCATGTGCGAGTGTGAGTTCTAGTCTGCCTGCACGAACAATACCAGATTGGGACGAGCCTGCACGTATTGAAAACAAAGGTGATGTTAACCGTCACTTTGACGTTGTGTTGCTCGCCATGTGTCCTCGGTGTTCTTTGGGGGCGAGTTGTCCCACGAGATGGAACCGGCGCGGTGCGCACGGAGAGCAGCAGGGCCGTGGCTCTCCCTCGCTGCTGCAGGTTGTTCTTTTTGGCTCCACGTGGATCACTAAAATCCAACCAGCGGCGACCTCACATGACATCACGCGGGATCGTCAGGCCACCGCGGGATGACGCTGATGTGAACGGACGGCTGACATGTAGTGGATGTCACTAAACTGGAGCATATGTTACTTAAACTAGAACATCGGGATGATTCTCCCCCCAAGACGGCTCATAAAGCCGCAATTTATTAGACTAAATCTGGGGTGATCATAACATAGATAATTTTTAATGGAAGGTTAATGCGAGAATCAAAAGATTAAAAAAAGAAAAAAGAAAAAAGGGGCCCTTTGGCCTGGTTTCCGCGGGATACCACCCCAGCCATGCAAACATCCGACAGGCTTTTACACACCGTGGGGCTGCTCCCCTTTCATTACATTTTATAGCTCCGAGCATAAAAATGTACGGAACATTTTCATGGGTAATAAAATCCCTGATCCTCCTACGATAGGGAGAACAGAGGCCTGTATGCATGTTTTATTTATATATATATATATATTTTTTTTTTACAAAGCAGGAAAACCTAGCTTAAGTAAAGCTTCTTCTGCCAAAATATCCCTGGCTGCTGCCTGGCTGCTGCTGCAGGGAAACGACGCGCAGCAGCGCGTCGTTTCCCTGGCCCGCCAGGAGCCGCGCGCTGCGCTCAGCGGCCCCTCCCGGCGGGGACGCTGGAACCGCGGCTCCAGACACGAGCGCTGGCGCTGTATCGCAATTCCCACAGACACGCTTTTAAAATAGGCCACATCGGAGAAAACATGACTTTTCACTATTCTAATAAATGAGACCCGGGCCTGTTTATTATTAATGATATCCCGGCACGCTTTTCAGATTGGGTTGCCGCTACGCCACGTTGAGTAATTTATATCCATGCCAGCGTGGGAGCCCTGCCTGTGTATGCTTACTGTCTTTTTACTGTCAGCTGTGTCTCGTATTCTATGAAATTTTAATGTTTTAACAGGTCAGACCTGACCCCTCTAATCCCTCTGGTTATTAATGCGGTAACGCCAACACACAGGAACAATTAATCAAAGCGCCTCCTTTCTTCCCCTTTCCCCCACCTTTCATACATATTAATTATGTTTAGCCACCGTTGATGTAGCATGGCATTAGTCTGTGCGTAGGCTAGCGGCGGGGAGAGCAGTAAGTCAAAGTGTAGCCGAGACATTACATATTACGGCGCTGTAAGCTAGCCGGCCAGCTAGCCAGCCAGCTAGCCCCCCCCCCCCCCCCCCCCCCCCCCCCACCCCCCCAGCAGTAAGCATATGAGGCTTGAGTGGCAGGAAGTTGAACACGACAAAGCGCTGATACACTTTCTTGTCCAGACGATTATTCCTGGCCTACTTTTCAAGCTAATTCTACCCTCCCCCTCGGTCGGTGGGGGGGGGGGGGGGGGGGGGACTAGACTACCCCAGAGCAGAGGGAGAAGGGGGGGGGGGGGGTCCAGATGATTGAAATCCAAGTTGAGATGTGGGGGGGACGCAATGTCAATAAAAAGCATCTCCTCCCTTCTCAGATTCACATAGCACACGTTGTCTTCTCCACTCTGCCTCCGTCGGCGATGACAGCAGGTTGGAAGTGAGTGGAGATTGGCATTTGCATGAACACAAGTGCATAAGATGCAGTGCAGGGGCTTCTTGCACATGCATTACCCTTAATGATAAATGCAGTGCTTTTAAAGGCTGGGTTGCTCCATGGATCAAGAGGGAATACTTTATTACCCCACTTCTCTGGTTCACATGCGATGGATGAGAGATATGCTCTACATAAGGAGGAATAACCCCCTTCCCCCCCTTCTTCCCAGTCCTGCTGGCTGGAAAGGCTATATTGTGTTCGCAGTGTGTCTGCGTGCGCGTGTGTGCGTGCGTCTCAGTACATGTCTGTGCATGTATGTGTGTGTGTGTGCATGTGTGTTTGGGTGTGTGTGTATGTGTGTGCGTGCGTGGGCACGTGTGTGTGTGTGTGTGTGTGTGTGTGTGTGCGTGTGTGTGCATGCATGCGTATGTGTGTGCGCGTGCGTGTGCGCGTGCATGCGCGGGTACGTGTGTGTGCGTGCGTGTGTGTGTGTGTGCGTGTGTGACCTTCAAGGCTAGGTGGAAGACGTTGTGAGCATGCTGGATGAGGGGGCATGGGAGAGCAGGTCTGTAGGTGGGGGTTGTGGTGGAGATAGGTAGCAGATGGCCGTGACTCTCCCTTCAGCACAGCAGAAGGGAGCACAAGATGGCTCCGCACAATAGACCTTCTGAAGGGAGACTCCGCCTCTTCCAGCGCAGCCGCGCTGTGTTTTTAAACAACCTGGCAGCCCGCGCGCTCCCACACACACACACACACACACGCACACACAACCGTACACACAACCATACACACACACACAACCGTACACACACATGCACACACACACACATATACACACACACACACAACCGTACGCACACACACACACACACACACACACACACAACCGTACACACACATGCACACACACACACACATTTACACACACACACAACCGTACGCACACACACACACACACACACACACACACACAACCGTACACACACACAACCGTATACACACACAACCGTACACACACACACACAACCGTACACACACACACACACACTGCGAGCGCAATAGAGCCTTTGCATCGTCACATGAGCACACGCAAAACCAATCCTTTTTATACATATTCAACTATGTATAACATATTCAATTTATATTTATACACATATTTATATATATATTTAGGCTGTTACAGTAAATTTAAGGATAGAAGCCTACCTGCAATAATGAACTAATATGTAGTAATCTATTATTAGTCAATTATATTTAGAGCGATTTAGGTTAGAGTACAATTTCAAGGATTGAAATGCTTCCTGGTTGTATGGTTTTCTTTGAATGAGCTTCTCGTGAATACATACAGATTACTAAAAGGAGGTGAAATCGAAAGGTGTGTTGGTAAAGAGAAGACCCATAGTGCTGAGTTCCTCTAGCTCTCTCACCTATTGAACACAGAGATGAACGAGGACTCGTGGTGGATATAAACACATGGACACTACAGTATTTCAGTGCAGTATTTCTCTGTGCAACACACCCTAGTCTATCTACCAAGGATTTTCTCGAGGTCATGGGGATTTTGCGTTTGCACACATTTCCCTAATTGGAATGAAAGAGCTAAAAACACACATTAATAAAATAAAACCAAATAAAAAATTCATTTCCAGCCATGGTAAAGAGTGGGAGACTCGTAAGTGTTTTGTATGATAGCTTTTTGGCTTGCTGCATAGTTCATCATGCAGGGGAATGACAGAACAGGACAAAAAAGAAAAAAGAGGGAGAATCATGCATTTCAGGGAGCAGATATTAATAATAACTGTGTCAAGGGGCCAGAGAAATGGTTTCTCCTAATGGATTCTCCACAGAAAACAGCTTTTATACAATCAATCTTTTCATTGAAAGCCCAATTATTTAAGTAATTGTTCCTTACAACTGCTTTGTGAATTTGTCCTTTTGATGTTGTAAAAGTAAGCATCTTTTTGTCACTTGTAAAAATTCACACCGTTTTATGGAACTCAATTAATGGCTTTTTGCCGTAGGTGTGCGCGCTCCTTTCTCAGCAGGCTTGCAACTATTCATTCTTCTGTTGTCTCGTTGCACCAGACACCGCCAAGCACACACACACACACACACGCACACACGCACACACGCGCACACACGCACACACGCACACACGCACACATGCACACACACACACACACACGCACACACACGCACACACACAAACACACACACACACACCAACGCGCACACGTATGTAGAAAGCCACATACACGCCCAAGCATGCACCTACACAAATGAACATGAACACACACATGCACACAGGGACACAAACGCACACACGCAGCCACCCACCTAGACACATGGTATTATTGGACAATGAAAGTGTATTCAATCATAGAGAGTACAGTGTCAATCATAGAGGGAGCACTGTTTACAGTTAGCCATAAACACCTGTTGACTGACATGCTGTCCTTGGTACAACATTCATTTATTGACTATACAACATGTTATTCATTCACTTAAGTGGCCTTTAATTTCCTTAGTTCAGTACGCCATCAATCATGCCGCTTTAATAATAATGCAATTCAATAGCACATTTCATATAATTGAAAAGTAACATTTCAAAAGTGACACGTCCGCACATAATTAGCAAACGTCCTCTTTTAGCTTATTTCTGGAGGTGGTGTTTACATGTTGGTGCATATTGTCTAAATTGAGTTCAAACACAGTGGACATCTTTATACAATGTTTAGTTTATCGTGTAGTGTAGAATGATATGTTATAAAGCAATGTACAATGTAGGGATTGACACAAGCACGAACGTCTGCTGAAAGTCTTGAGAAATCCTGACTTAGCTCAGCATGGTGTGTTGTTGATGTCTGGTCTTTTTGCAGGTATACAGGTTACCGACAGCCTATAAAATATGCTTACGGTTAGCCCTGGCGGCGGCGGCGCCAGATGTTTCTGTGAAGAGGAGAAAAGGAGATGTCAAAGCATCTGTCGGATCCACATGGCGCACACACTCCTGCAACCATTTCCATGTTTCATTTCTTCACAAAAGAAGTAAACTAAACTGTTGTGCTGTTTACCGCCTCTTCTGACACGGTTGGCAAAGTCATGACAATCTATTAGAGTTGTCACTTTCCCCCCGCTCAGTTCAGAAGTGTGTTGCCTGTTGGATACAGGCAACTGATTAGAATGATGTGATACACATGTTCAAGCCTTTTCTTTGATTTGACAAAAACAGGCGTCGTATAATTGTACTAGTACTAGTACTAGTACTAGTATGACTTACTGCTACTATCACTGCTACTGCTCTCGTGCTATCTTTGCGTCAGTGCTGCAGCTACATTCAGTCAGGTTTTAGTTCTGTTTTTAATCAGCGCCCGTGTCCACCTGGTTAATTGATGATCAATGCAGCGCTACCCATCCTTCTGGAGTGTTCGGGTCGTTACCATGGCAACCTCGACAAACGGGGGATGAGATAAGGGCGAGAGCCATGGCCTTGAGGGAGTCATTAAGCATCTGTCTCCCCAAACCCCCACCCCCCCCCCCCCCCCCACCACCCCACCCCATCCGGGCCTGGCTAGCAGGGAGGCAGAGCCTAACAACCAGGGTTATTCCCCCCCCCCCCACCCCAGGGTGCCTGGCCATCGCTGAGGGTGACAGAAGAGGGAGAAGGGTGTCATCGAGTTAGGGAGACAGCACCCATTTGCAGACGTGTATAAAGATGCTACAGGGAAGACGTGTGGGGTAAGGAGAACATATATAATATACATATGATCGCAGGATAAGCATACACAACATCAACATTGTGTCTCTTTTAATGCATTTTGCATTTCGGCATTTCAAATCAGTCCTTTTTATTTACATTTTTTGGACCTCTGTTACTTTGTAAGACGTCGTTGTTTTTGTAGAGCTCGTAATGCACAATGGCTCCAAAATAAAACGTGTCTCTCTCACCCGTTCTTAAAAAACATCCCCCGAGGAGAACCCCAGCTGAAGCGCTCTGTTTCCCAGCGTGCAAGAGCTCAGACCAGACAGAGGTCAGAGGTCAAGTTCATCAGCGGACTGTGATGAGACACGAGCTGTGCGTGCGGGGCACCCCCCCCCCCCCCCCCCCCCCCCGAGTCTCTGCAGCTGCGCTCATCAAGATGTAACCATCTCCTCTTAAAAGGAGTTCTCCTTCTCTGGCCAAGAAATATAACCTGCTGCTGGGAAGTTCAGGCAGAGAACTTTCCAAGGCTAATGTCTTTTTATGGCTTAATTTCCTTATTTTTAAAGCACATTTTATGCAGGATGTTTTGGTTGTTACAATTATTCAAAAGACAGTTACAAAGACAACACCCCAAAAGCAGGTCTCATCGAGACTACAACAAACATCTATCCCAACAACAGCAGAATACATCACATTATCATTATGGGACATTATTGTTACATGCATTTCTAGTGTTTGAATCAATATGGGAATGGCATTTCAGGCCAGGGGCTTCCTGCCTAGCCCTCCTTGTGCCCTGGGGATAGCCTGCCTGTAACCTCTGAACAAGCACTTCTAAATGTACGCTTCTGCTTTACTGTTTCATTTTGTCCTTAGTTTATTACAGTGTACAAGGGTTCACTTTAAACCGATTTTCTTTAAGTAGCGTTACGTCACGTCTCTAAGAAAGAAACCCCCAACAGAACACCATTGCTAACACAACTCAAGTAACGTTGACCTTCTTGTTTTTCCTTCCCACACACGTTGACACCGGTCGCCTGACCGGACGGAAGGCCCCGCTTGTTGGCCCCCCGCCTGTCCGCCTCAATTGCACGACTGCACTCGAAAGCCAGCGTACAGCAGCACAACCGAGACAGCCGCGTGGACGGCTCACACAGCGCCGCTGCGCAAAAGGCCGCCCTTCCACACCCAGGGTCTTTCGCGGCAAGTAACACCGACGTCGAAACGGCATGTCTCTACCCGAGGCCCCGCCGACGCGGTTCAAACGCAGGGCTCCAGCGGGGGGATCCAGGCGGCGAGCCCGCAGCCCCACCTAACACGCCGGCACAGCGGGCTCTTTAGGCCCCTGGTCCTGCTTTAGGAACAGAGGATAAATAAATCACCGCGCACTAAGCACTGCATCCACACGGCAATCGCCTCCTCCACTGCGTCTGCACCTCATCAATCACGCCATTGTCTGTGTGAAAGGCGAGCCTTGTAAATGTCATATCCACTCCAACCCAAGGAGAGGCGGATCAGAATGCGGCAGAGAGTTTTTTTTTTTAATTGGATAGTGTAATTAAACAAAAAAAAAAGAGAGGCTGCTGGGCTGCCTTCTGACAGGACAGATGAAGACCCCTTTTAATGGGGCTATGAAACATATTTGTTAAAAGGGTGAGGCAACGCGTAGCATGCAGCTGGGCTGCCCTTACATGACACACCTTTCATTTATGATAAAAACGGTGTCTTTTATATAAAAGACAGAGATTATTTAGAAGGTAATATGTAGGAATAATTAGTACAAATTCAAAGCCAGAAAAGGAAATCTTGGAACCAATTGAAAAAGCAAGCGCTCGTATATTACACACACCAATCAAACGCATATATCAAAGCATATGTTCAGCAGCATTTGCCAAACATTTATCTTGGGACCGAGCGATTAGGAGAGGTAGAGCTTGTTCTTGATTAAAGTAACAACCGGGAGAGGCCAAGCTCTAATATTGATTACATGTGCAAACGGAATACAGGTCACTTTTCAGCCCACACATGCTTTCTATTTAATTTCATTAGTGGCGTTCTTCTCCTGATGAACGTATGTTACGTAAACATGTGAGGCACGCACACACACATGAAGACAAACACACACACAGGAACCCCGTCCCCCCCAAACCAAACACACATGTGCACTGACACACACACACACACAAAGGTAAATAAACAACACAAATACACACACACACACACACGTAAATAAACAACAGAAATACACACACACACACACACACACACCCACCCACAGGGTATCCCGGTACTTTGGCGTTGATTTTGATGTTTGTGGCGAGAACCTTGCTTAAGAGGGGTCTCCAGAGTGGGGCCTCCTAGCTGAAGATCGATAGGACAGCAGTGCAGGGATAAATCAGCGCACTGTACTGACGTCTGTCATAAAGCCCCCAGCCACTGTTGCAGCTCTCAGCTTTATGGCAGCGCTGAGTGTTATTGCAATCTTTTGATAGCTGCGGCTAATTTATCTGATTACATGAGGAGCCTTAACCAAGCTGCACTCCACCCCCTGTTTCCCCACGGCGTGGTACATCCAGTAGCTCTCCTCCTCTACTCTTCATCCCCACGGCGTGGTGACACCCAGTAGCTCTCCTCCTCTACTCTTCATCCCCACGGCGTGGTGACACCCAGTAGCTCTCCTCCTCTACTCTTCATCCCCACGGCGTGGTACATCCAGTAGCTCTCCTCCTCTACTCTTCATCCCCACGGCGTGGTGACACCCAGTAGCTCTCCTCCTCTACTCTTCATCCCCACGGCGTGGTGACACCCAGTAGCTCTCCTCCTCTACTCTTCATCCCCACGGCGTGGTGACACCCAGTAGCTCTCCTCCTCTACTCTTCATCCCCACGGCGTGGTGACACCCAGTAGCTCTCCTCCTCCACTCTTCATCCCCACGGCGTGGTGACACCCAGTAGCTCTCCTCCTCTACTCTTCATCCCCACGGCGTGGTGACACCCAGTAGCTCTCCTCCTCTCCATCCCCACGTGTTCTCTTCTCGCTGGAACGGGGCAGACATTGTAAGCATGGCGAATAACATTTCCCGAATAAAATAAGCAAACGAGGAAGGGAAAACCTGCAACACCTTTGTCAGGGCACATCTGAATGTATTTGAGTGTGTCATGCAGCCTCGAGACAAATTACTGTCGCAGCTGTCACATGTTTTATTTGGAAGTGGAAAATATGCAGGATTCTTTTAGTTTGTATATTTTTTTGGGGGGGGGGGGGGGGGGCTGACTTCACATGTAGCAGAGTGTTTGACATGCTGCTCCATTATTTCCAAGTATTGGCAGAGCAAGAACAGCAGTAAACCTGATTCAGTCAATATGACAGTGAAGATTATGTCTCGACGCGGCTTCAAAGTGGAATTCTCCCACAGTGAATGAACGCCTCAGATGGGCCATGCTTTTAAATGAAAATGCATAAAAAGAGTGCTGCCCTACTGTCCTATCTGGCGACGGCATGTGTGTGAATTGTGCTGGAAAATCTATTTGGAATTGCTTTGCCTTTCAATACAGAGGGAAAACACTGACTGCTGCAGTGACATCAATCAAAGTGGAACGCATGCGGTGGATACACACGTGGCTGGGTCACAGTTCACAGGTTAAAGCAGGCCATATTAAAAGAGAGAGAGAGAGAGAGAGAGAGAGAGAGAGAGAGAGAGAGAGAGACAGAGAGAGAGAGAGAGAGACAGAGAGAGAAGCATCATCTGAGGCCAAAAGCATCTGTCTACCCCATCTATCTGTTAGAGACGGGTACCACCCTGACAAACACACGCACACACACACACACACACACACACACACACACACACACACACACACACACACACACACACACACACACACACACACACACACACACACACTCCCCCCCCCCCTCCCACTTGTATTAGCTGGACTTCATTAATCTTCATGCCATCTTCTTTAACTAGTCATGTAGAACGGCTCAATAGAAGGCAGTATAATGGGGAAGGCCTAGTGCCAATTACTAGGTTAACATAGTGTTCAGCCCCACTGCAACCATGGAATGAGACGGAGCCGCACACCGGCTCCCAGGGAAGGTTGTATGCGGTACACTTTGAAGACAGCAGGTCAGGTCACGGATGGATGGCTGTTTTGGAGAGTCAGTTGTGGGAGAGGGCATTTTCAGACGAACAAATAAAAAAGGTTCACCATGTCGGTGAGTATGCTCGGTCTCTCTCCGACGCCGGGAGTCAAGTACACGCAGGAGGAAATGTCATCGGTCCGATGATGTGACGCAGAAAGCCTTCCAAACATCAGTGTTTTCTAATCCAGGAGGCGAGATGGAGACATTGTTCAGGCCTCTCCCAGCCAAATAAAGCCAAATAAATGAATCAAGTACTAAACAGCGAGTGCTCAAGCAAAGCGTGTTAAAAGCAGGATAGAGGCAGAGGTAATAGAAGCTTGTGATATAAAATAGCTTACGAGCGTTGTGTACCATTTACAAGACCGCGGCCCCATGGCTGTGTTTTAAAAAGAGCGTTTACCTTCTCACACAATCCTACCCGTGATGACTCCGCCCTGACATTTTAAAACATTTCGATTTGCATCATGTCGATTTATTCCATGTCCCTTTTTCACACACCGTCATTAAAGATTCACGTTAAAATATTCACGAATATTAATATTACCCATCTGCGGCTGCCATCAACTTTGGAGATATTTCTTTCCGCGTTATTTGTCTGGAGGGGAACTTTCGTCTGCGAACCACTTGCCATGACTGCTGTCAGAACAAGTGCAGTGTTAAATTGCAGTTATTTAATTCCATGTGATTAAAGTAGGACTGGGTCAGATCAGGACGGGCCTGCAGGCGATGGTTTTATTTAGAGGATCAAGATTAAACTCCAGTAAAATGGAAATGTCACACCGTCATGGCCGATGTTGCGGAGTGGCGAGGAGGATAATATTATTGTGATGTGAAGTGATAATTCCACCCTGTCCACCCTCATTATCCAACAGCCCAGTGTCTCTGTGGCTGGAAGCGGTGTGCATGTGCGTGTGTATGCGCGTGTGTGTGGGTGTTGGAGGTCCAGACAGTGTTTTCGTGTTTTCGTGTCTAACGTGTCTGTGGATGTCAGTTTTTATTTTTTATTTTATTGTTTTTGCACTACACATTTTGGCATTTGTAAAATCCGACCCAACATTCACAGTCTAGGTTGCTCTCGGAAAGGCAGGTCACTCACACACCCAACACCGCCAGCGTTAACCACTTCACACCGTCCCCAAAGAGCCCCACAACACTGCAGCACAGAGCCTAGCGCAAGGGCACAACAAGCACAACAACCCCACTAGCCACCGCAGTATCACTGAGCACGGCCACACAAGCAGCAAGGCAACAAAGAGTTACAGCAGCAGCAGCAGCAGCATTCAACTGATCCCAACCCCAACACAAATAAATTGAATGGCCAGTGCGGTGAGATGGGAAAGAGCCGTCGTATTCATACCGGCCCCGAGCCGTCCAAGATAAGGTGTATTCCTTTTTGTCTGGCAAGATAAGGGCGAGAAAGCAAACATATTAAAGGCCTCAAAATTCTGTATCTGTGTCTTCCCCCTCTTCGCCCCGGCCCAGTAATTCATTCATTCATGGGCTCTCTTTCTTCCCCCCCCCCCCCCCCCCCCCCCCCCCCCCCCACCCCGGCCAACATCTGCCTCATACATACATCACCGTGCCGATAAAGATCGCGGACAGAATTGGTAATACACTGTGAATGGAGACGCCGTGGCCGCTGATTAAATAACTTTGGTGGCACGCTCAAATTGAAACGGGACGGGGACGGGGGGGGGGGGGGCTTATCAAGGTTTGATTAAAGGCGGCAGGGGGTGATTTCCGGTTCTAGGGATGATGGCTCGCAACTCGGCCAGAGATTCCCCCAAGTAAATATATAGACAAACAAACACACACACAATGGCCCTTCTGACCTCTGGAAGGACCTGCGGCTGAGACCGTGGCCGTTTCTGCTGTGTGTGTGTGTGTGTGTGTGTGTATAGTCTGTGTGTGCGCGTGTGTGTGTGTGTAGCAACGAGGAGTGGATGAAACAAGGGGCTGGGATGTTAGCTGCAAAGTTTTAGTGAGGTGAAATCTGCTGACGCGTCACACCTCAAACTGTTGCCACCAAGTCGGCCTCTGGAATTGTTTCTCCTTCCTCCTGATTGCATGCAGCGGGCGTTGTGTGAGACCGATGATCCATATTGCTGTTGTCGTCATGAGTGTATATTGCATTTGATGTGATGATTTGTTAAAGAAAAGCTGCACATTTCATTGGGGAAATGTGTTGTTTCGTGAGGATACACGATATTATTCATGAAGTGTTTCAAACACATTCTTCATGAAGTAAACAGACAATTGCAACCCACTATTAGATGTAATTGAAATGTGACTTTATCCATTTTTATCGGGTAACTGGTCAATAATACGGTTCTGACAGGAAACATCATCAATATGTAATATATAGATAATACAGAACTTAAGAACTTTTTTTTAATAAGCTGAGAATACCAATTTGCCCAAAAGAAACAATTTATCATTCATGATATTTGCTGGAACAAGTTGAAAAAATATTTGCTAATCTCTAAAAGAATCCATGCTGTCGTGCATTTTCTTTTTCTCCGATTCGACTGCAAGCGTACGTGGGACAATGTTGAGGTCGACTTGGTCCCCACTAACATGGGACCCAGAGACGTATGCCGTGAGATTGACCCGCTGAGGTTCACACGTTTTGATTCTCTAACCTGGCTGTCTGCACAGCCGTACAGTAGACGCAGACTGCATCAAATGAACAGACGGCGGTGACACAAATTAAAACTACGGAACAATGGTAGAATATAAACCAGAAATGACACCCAAAGTGGCTGTTGATTTATGGCCTCTGTGAGTTTGGTACTGGGCTTCCATGTATATTAGTGCTACAAATCTGGGTCCATTTAGCAGGGAGATGCTCATACATACATCACCGACTCCTGCTCCAAGCCAAGGTCACTCCTTATTGCATCAATCTTTTCAGCAGCGGCTACTCTCCACAGCAGCAGTTTTGTAACTGTCGCGGCTGTAATAGAATCTTTTTCCTTTTTTTTTTGCGTGCTTGCCTCACGCTTCATCTTTCTCTTATCACATGAAATATATATTCAGCTTCTCCTCCCTCTCCTCATTCTCCTTATTCTTTTATCTTTGAAACATTCCTGGGTCCTCATTCCTTTTCTGTGGGACACCCTCCGTGGTGAAAAATACATATATATAGTTCTTTTTTCTTTTTCTTTTTTACTCTTTTGGCCGGTGAGTCGACGAGGCAATTTTCCTTGGGGGGGGGGAGGTGATAACATAATGACGTGAAGAAGTGATTTCTTTTTTCACACTCACGATATCTATTAATTATTTTAGTCATTATGTGCCGAGGCCTTTGTGCAAAGTGAAAATTGAAAAATGGAGCATGTGTCACAGTAATCTCCCGTTGCACAGCCCATGGATACGGGTCAATGGACACATCGGCCAATCACAATCAGTTAACAACTCAGTGTCAGGCACACATTATAGACAGAATGTTTATTTTGAAGATAGCAAACACTCTGTAGTTCGTCATGTTCAAAGTTAAACATTAAGTACACACTAATGTCATCGTGAAGTTGAACTTGTACATGCTAGTGTCATGACGGCATTTCCTTTCAATTTGTTGGTGGCCAGTAAAAAGGCAGACAGCTTCTCAAATTGCCAAAGTTTGAGTGGCTGCATTTCTGAGCTCTTTGCGAGCGTTTCAGAAGGCAACGCTGACTCAGATCTTGCTGTCCTGATTACTCAGGGTACAGCCCTGTAGTACTTTAATAAATGAAGAAATAATAAAATCAATCACTTTAAATAGCACTTCCCCCTTACACTGGGCCATTTACGACGTGAAGGGAGAGGGAAAGAAAGAAGAAGTAAAAAACAGGACTTTTAATTGATGAACTTGACCTGTTTTTCCCTGATAACAAATTTCATTTGTTCTATAAAAATTATGCCCAAGTGACATTATTTGACGGGATCTTTATCACCTGCAGAGTAAATAAGAGTAATTTATGCTGTTTAATTTTGAGCATGGCATATAAATCACAGCTCTATCATACATTAAGCAACCTTGCGTTGATGAAGAAGCGAATATGGGGCCAGGCCGATTGCGTTGTTACGGCAACAGTAGCGCAAGAGGCTCATTCTCCCAGCATGGTTCTTTACGGCCTGGTGATTAATGGTGCATCGTTCCCAGTTCACTGACGAAGTGGAAAATACATATCTGGAATAAATAATCAGGCATGCATCATTAAAAATGTAAAAAACGTTTTTGAGGTAGAAGGTTGATGAATGCACAGGCATTCCGTGGCCATAAGTTACAACACGAGTTCATTCCGTCTTACCGTTATAAATGGTATTATTTGCGGTGATGGCGACTGAAATAACGCTGATGTCATCATACTGCGTCGCGATATACTTTGTTACCTTCAAAATATGAACATGATGAAAACAAAATTCCAAAAAACAAACACATTGCTAAAACAAACCCAAGCCAGCACAAGACAAATTGGGTTCGAACCACGACGGAGTGCATTCAAATGAGAAGGAATGTCAGGCGGGGTTCCAGCCTGCACGTGGCGGCGCAGAGGTGGTGGTCCACGGAGGGGAGCGCCCTATCGAAGGCCTTGGAAGACCCAACAGATTGTCTGTCAGAGAGATGACAGCTATCACTCCGCTGCCACGACGACATGACAGCTGTCAGTCATCCGTTAATAACTGGAAAGCAGGACAACTCACTCTCCTGTGCATGTGCCCTGCAAGGCAGGCCACATCAAAGCAAACCACTTGAGTCATACACACATATAGTAGACAGGATATATATAGGACGGGATATATAGGCCAGTGGATAACAGCAACCAACCCATCGGGCAATATGTACAAACTCGGTGAACTACTTATTCATTCTGAAAAATACCGTTTAGTCACGCATTGCAAGTAGCTTTGGATAGAAGTGGCATAAGAAAAAAAAAAGATAATTTCTTGTAAAGTAACTGAGATACCGTAACAAGTAGTTTCCGATGGAATCAGTACTTTGCGTTGACATCTCTATCCTTCTGTTTGCTTACACTCATAGGTACAACCACAACGTTCATTGTAAACATTATAGTAAGATACCGGAGAGAGAAAAGCAATTAGCCATGCAATGCAATGCAAAATGATGAAGCACCAAATGAAAAAAGAAAAAGCATGTGAAGACAACAAGACGAGGATCAGAGAAACCTCCTCTGACACAACTTCACGTTGACGAACGCGTCCTCCGGGTTCACACCCGGAAGACTCCAGAAACACGTCGCTGAGCAGTCCCTTAACGTGATGCAGCGTGACCCCCACCTCCAGCCAAACGCCTCTCTCCACTCTCTCTCTCTCTCTCTCTCTCTCTCTCTCTCCTCTCTCTCTCTCTCTCTCTCTCTCTCTCTCCACTCTCTCTCTCTCTCTCTCTCCACTCTCTCTCTCTCTCTCTCTCTCTCCTCTCTCTCTCTCTCTCTCACTCTCTCTCTCCACACTCTCTCTCTCTCTCTCCACTCTCTCTCTCTCTCTCCACTCTCTCTCTCTCCACTCTCTCTCTCTCCACTCTCTCTCTCGCCTCTCTCTCTCTCTCTCTCTCTCCACTCTCTCTCCACTCTCTCTCGCCACTCTCTCTCTCTCTCTCTCTCTCTCTCTCTCCACTCTCTCTCTCTCTCTCTCTCTCTCTCTCTCTCTCTCTCTCTCTCTCTCTCTCTCTCTCTCTCTCTCTCTCCCCTCTCTCTCTCTCTCGCCACCCTCACGGTGGACCGCCCTGTGTATCCGCCGCACGCCACTCTGCGGGAGGGCGAGGATTGATACAACCCCTTCCTCTCGCGCCGCTGACTGCATGGCTGTGTATATGAGGCCCTTCGATCCCCTGCCTTCACAAGCCATTAGCGATGTTCCTCTGGAGGAGGACAGAGGGCCGGGGGCCCCCAGCCCCGCTGCAGCGGGGGCCCTCTTCCTGCCCTAACGAGAAATGACACAACGTCAATAAGTGTACTGATTATTCTGCCCATTTGTTTTGCACAATGCAGTTAACGAGCTTTATTATAGAGAGGGCATTGTAGAAGCTCCATGTCCCGTTCTTTATCATTCGCTTTGATTACACTAATGTAGCGGGGGGGGGGGGGGATGTTCTGTCACCGGCCCTCCATTCAGCGTTAAACTCGTGGGACAGGACAGGACGCATGCACGCTGGGTCTCATCCATCTGCATGAGCAACAGCAGGAGCCAGCTCCTGACAGCATTGTGAGGAGGTTTACATTTCTGGAATGAGGACCAGGAGAGCCCCCCCCCACCACCACCACCACAACGTGGTTATGTGTGTGTGTGTGTGTGTGTGTCCTTCCAATTTACCTTTTTTTTCTGGAGCAGTCCTAACCTTTTTACCTTCTTCTCTTCTGACTCACAGATACACAGAGCCAAGACACACTGGAAGAGAGCCATTGACTGTGAGCATGTGCACATAGAGACGCACACACACACACGCACGCACGCACACACACACACACACACACCCCAACTGTCAGTATACAGGCTTGCCTACACATGGCCTGGCGCATGGCCCTCTCCTACACCACCCTATAAATCTGGGCACCATCAGACAGCTACAAAGAGGCTCTCTGGCAGATGTAGCCATGAGGGGTGGAGGCAGTGATGGCTCAGACAGTTCCACTTCTCAACCTCTGCCCCTGTTCCTCTGCATAAGCACACGGCATTGTGGGAGTCTCAAATGAAATAGAAGCTCTCTCTTATTTATTTTTTTCCACGCCACCACCTCTGGCTCCAGACACAGGTGTGTCGATAGGGATGCTCGTCTGAGAAAGAGAAGCCTTGCATGTCAGAGCTTCGGACTCACGCACGCACACACGCACACGCGCACACATTTAGACACACACACATACATATACACACACATACACCCACGCACACGCGCACACGCGCACACATTTAGACACACACACATACATACACAGACACACACGTACACATACACACACACACACACATACACACAGAAACAGACTCACAAATACACACACACAGAAACAGACGGATGCATACACACATGGGTGCACAAATTCACTCACAAAGACACAGAAAACAATAGGTAGGATAAGGTGAACATATTTTTGAGCAGGAGACCTGCACCAAGTGAATGTGAAACATACATAACAAAAGACAAACTGAAGGAAATCCAAACCAAAATACACTTTTTTGTAAACCTGGTTTACCACCCGAAACTACAAGAGTCAGCCAAAAATGCGTGGAAGCCTTTGGTCTATTTGTCAGCTGTCAAGGTGTAGCCGATGGAATGCAAAAACCTATGAAGGTCAGAAAGGTCATGAAGCTTGCCGAGCAAAAACAACAACAAAAACATGAAAACAAATAAAGAACAAAACAATTAAGCAGACACTGCAGGGAGGCCCCAGACACTAGGGGACCCCAGACACTAGGGGACCCCAGACACTAGGAGGCACTAACCACAAGACGAGCGGCAGGTGTGTGTGTGTGTGTGTGTGTGTGTGTGTGTGTGTGTGTGTGTGTGTGTGGGGGGGGGGGGGGGGGGGGGGGGGGTCTACCTCTGCTAGACAGGTAAGGGAACACACAAGTAGTATGTTCCTGTAAAACCGTAACCATATCTAAAAATACCTTAACTAACCCTAACCCTAAATCTGACCTAATACCTAAACTTAATCACCACTTACCATTCCTAAACTTAATCACCTCTTACCTTATACCTATACCATCTCTTCCCTAGTACCTAAACTTAACCATCTCTAACCTTATTCCTAAAATTAACCATCTCTAACCTAGTACCTAACCTTAACCACTTCTAACCTAATACCTAAACGTAACCATCTCTTACCTAATATCTAAATTTAACCATCTCTAAACTAGTACCTAAACTTAACCACCTCTGACACAACGCAATACCTAATTAAAAAAATGTCTAACCTCACACCCAAACTTAATCTTTGCTAACCTTATACCTATAATTAACTATCTAACCAGCAAAAATTAGCAACTTATAAATGTTGACCTTTGCTTAAACATAATTTGGCCTTCTAGGAAAAAGGGTTAGGCTCTAGGAAAATACGGAAAATGGCTCTAGAAAATACACAAAAAGTGACTCTAGAAAAACGCATAAATTGTCTCAAGAAACACATAAAAGTGGCTCTAGAAAATACGGAAATGGCTCTAGAAAATACACAAAAAAGTGACTCTAGAAAAACGCAAAAATGGTCTCTAGAAACACTTAAAAACTGGCTCTACAAAATACGGAAAACGGCTCTAGAAAATACACAAAAAGTGGGTCTAGAAAAACGCAGAAATTGTCTCTGAAAACACACAAAAAGGGCTCTAGAAAATACAACAGTGACTAGAAAAACGCAAAAAGTGGCTCTAGAAAACACAGGAATTGTCTCTAGAAACACATAAAAACTGGCTCTAGAAAATACGAAAAACTGCTCTAGAAAATACACAAAAAGTGCCTCTAGAAAACGCAGAAACTGTCTCTAGAAACACATAAAAAGTGGCTCTAGAAAATACGGAAAAGGGATCTAGAAAATACACAAAAAAGTGACTAGAAAACGCAAAAAGTGGCTATAAAAACGCAGAAATTGTCTCTAGAAACACATAAAAACTGGCTCTAGAAAATACGGAAAATGGCTCTAGAAAATACACAAAAAGCGACTCTAGAAAAACGCACAAATGGTCTCTAGAAACACATAAAAACTGGCTCTAGAAAATACGGAAAACGGCTCTAGAAAATACACAAACATTGGCTCTAGAAAAACACAGAAATTGTCTCTGAAAACACAAAAAGTGGCTCTAGAAAAATACACAAATGGCTCTAGATTATATTACTCATATTACCATTGCATGAAGTAAATGGTTAAATCTATGACATGAATGATTCCTTACAGAAATGGTAAGTAGTGGTCGAAGATGATGAGGAGGATGTGCTCTATGCACACACTCGGGTGTGTGTGTGGGTCAGTGTGTGTGTGTGTGGGTCAGTGTGTGTGCATGTGTCGAGTTGATGGTGTCATCATGGGACTTTTATTGTAATCGTTTGTATTACTTTCAATACAGTCAACAGTTTCTGTAAAATAAGAAATAAACCAAAAATCTCTCATAATTCCCATCTGACTATAATAAGTGTTGTGTTGGCTCTCTAATGAACTGCTGAAAGCTAGGTCTCTTAGACTTTGACTCTCCGCGAACATAGCCGGAATGTGTTCTAAAAAAAAGTCTATAACGATGGATTTAATCGTGGATGGATAATGCTGACCAAAAGCGAACAAGATGGCTCTACTAATTAAACAATTAGTAGAGCCATCTTGTTCGCTTTTGGTCAGCAAAAAACATATTCAAACGAATATGTTCTTGGTCAATAGTAATATAGCAGAGCGAGTAAGCAGCTTTCTGCTTTCCACTGGTGAGACAATATCTCTCCAGTGGAATTAAGGATTTATACTTTTCCACAGATTTCATAATATTTCATTCAAAATAGCATTCAAATTTGGCTTTGTACATTATTTTGGTTCGATTCTATGTACTATCACAAATAATTCTTATTTCAAGCTCTTCGGGTGCAGATGTACTGTAATGACACCTTTGGTATGGGCCTGCATAAAGCACAGAGCAGGACCACACTGGCATGCTGTATTTATGGTGAAGAAGGAGCTAGTGGCTGGTCTGCAGTGGGGGAAGTAATATAATGCTGTGCGTGGGGGAGTAGGGAGGGCGGGGGGAGTTAGTGGGGGTTGTCTCCTCAACCATCTCCTTGATGGCTTTGCATTTGAAAAGACCTTGGGTAGAATCCATTAGGGGTGTAGGAAAACAAGATGTTCCTCTCCGGTTGGGCTAATTAGGTTTTTTTTTTGCGGGTTTTGTTGTTGGGGGAGCCTTCCCATACCCTTAAATTGCTGTAGGGATCCAGATGTGTAACTAGGCTAATGACTGACTGGCTAACAAAGAAAAATGGCTTCTTATCCTTGAGCTGCACAATAAGTCTCCTGCCGGGAGATAGGGAACATGGTCGCTGTCCGTGCAGATCCGTTCGGAGTCAGGTGGTCCAGCAGCTACAAAGCTCTAACCTCTCCATGGTTTAAAGGAATGGACTGTAACCAATGACGATATATGTGTCAAAGAAATGGATCATGGGAAATCAGTTTGTTATTATTTTGCTGCGTTCTCTGAACAGAAGACTACAAGGAAAGAGGAGTGACCATAGGGAAGATGGAGATGAGGTGTGTGTATGTGTGTTTATTACTGTATGTGTGTGTGTGTATATATGCCTTTCTGTGAGTGTTTGTGTGTGTGTTTGTATCTATAGGTATGTGTGTATATCAATGTGTGTGTTTATATGTATGTGTGTATATTTATGTGTGTGTTTATATGTATGTGTGTATATTTATGTGTGTGTGTATATGTATGTGTGTATGAGTGTGTGCATATAGGTATGTGTGTATATTTATGTGTGTGTGTGTGTGGGAGGGGGGTGTTTATACTGATGTGTCTGTATGCATTTGTGTATTTTAATGTGTGTGTATATTTATGTGTGTGTATTTATATGTGTGTCGATTTATGTGTGTGTGTGTGTGTGTGTGGGGGGGGGGGTGGTGTGCTTATATGTATGTGTATATTGATGTGTGTGTGTGTTTATGTGTCTGCATGTATAGGTACGTGTGTGTTTATGTGTGTGTGTGCCTATATGTATGTGTGTGTGTCTATGTTTATGTATGTGTGTATGTGTATATGTGTATGTGCATATTGATGTGAGTGTGTGCATGTGTGTATTTGTGTGTGTGTATGTATACGTGTATTTGTGTGTATGTGTGTGTATGTGTATTTGTGTGTGTATATGTGCGTGTGTATGTATACGTGTATTTGTGTGTATGTGTGTGTATGTGTATTTGTGTGTGTGTATGTGTATGTATGTATGTGTGTGTGTGTGTGTGTGCGTGCGCTCCGGTCCAGGAAGGTGAAAGGTGAGCAGGCAGCAGCAGAGCACCTGGGGAAGGCTCGCGTCTCCTGTTGTGTCCCTCAGTGAGGAGGAGTGGACCTGACAGAGGACCTGACAGAGGCCGCCCCGGGAGACGCCTCACTCTGCGTCAGCGGGCTGAGAAGAAGAGGCAGGGTCTGTCAGGGCTTCCCCACCACCCAGCACCTTCTCCTGCTCCACCTTAAACACCTTCAGCCGTCACCCTCGCGGGCCCCTTTGCCACGGGGCCCCCCTGTCTCATTGCTAATGCATGACCAGCCACCCCCCACACCCCGTCAAACATCACCAGAGTTTTGCGCCCGCGAGCATGACAGACATGCCGGATCTGTTTCAGTGTCCGCCTGGAGAACGTCAGGCATGTGGAGATTACACGTTGGAACATGAAAGCAGCACCAAGCCAAAGAAAAAGCAAGAAAACAGGATCTGTTGGTAACACGCGTGACGTCGTGAAACGTCAAAACCCGGCGCCGCTGGGTCACGGCAGTATCAAACGGCGTTATGCGATACCTGATAGATGTCCTAATCTGTTGAGACAAGGGGGATAAGATTCCCCTCTTCCCGAAGGCCCCCCCCCCAGACTACATCTTGACAACCAATTTGACTTGTTACCCCGGCAAATTGAGATTCCTTCACCTGCCCTCTTCCCCCGAACAAGGGCTATCCGTTTTAATTTTCCAAACTTTCTCTTTTTCAGTCAGAATAAGGTGGGAGGGGGGGGGGAGGGGGAGGCAGGGACCACCACTCCCAAGTTTTATCAGCCTTTACAAAATGGCGTTATCTTAGCGCGGTGTCAAGAGCTCTATCTCTTTCCCCTCTCTCTCCAGGTGACAGCCAGAGACCAGAGATAAGATTGGAAAAGAATCCCACTCCGCTGAGTAAATAAATAATCAATACTCATCTAAATGTAAATGAGAAAGTAGCCCCCCCCCCCCCCCCCCCCACCGCCCCCTCTTTGATAGGAGGGTTTTTATCAACCAACCAATTTTCCACAGGCAGTCACTGGGCCTCAACCAAATCACCATCATTCAGCCCCCATGTAATGGATAAGAACGGGAAGAGGGTGGGGATGGGGGGTTGGGGTCGCTGGGGTGGGGTTGGAGGTGGTGTTGGAGTGGGGTGGGGGTGACGGTGGTTGTGGTGGTGGTAGTGATGGTGGGGTTGGGTGGTGCTGGTGGCTGGGTGGGGTGGTGGGGGTGTGGTGGTGGTAGTTGTAGTGATGGTTGTGGTGGTGGTGGTGGGGGTGTCGGTGATGGTGATGGTGATGGTGGTAGTGGTGTTGGTGGTTGTGGTAATAGTGGGGGTGGGGTGGGGTGGGTGGTTGTGGTATTAGTGGTGGTGGGGTGGGGTGGTAGTGGTATTAGTGGGTGGTGGGGTGGGGGTTGGGGTGGTGGTGGGGTGGGGGAAGTCGGTGTGTGGAGTGGGGTGGTGATGGTGGCAGTGGTGTTGGAGTGGGGTGGTGTTGGGGTGTGGGGTGGTGTGGTGGTGGGGTGGGGTGGTAGTGGTGTTGTGGTATTAGTGGTGGTGGGGTGGGGGTGGTGGTTGTGGTATTAGTGGTGGTAGGGCTGGTTGGTGTTTGGTTGAGGCGGGAAGGGGTGGACTGGTGGTGAGATTTGGTCCGCCGGTAGGGGTGGTGGTGGGGTAGGGTGGTGTTTGTGGTGAGATTTGATGGGGTGAAGGTGGTGGTGGAGTAGGGGCAGATGTGATGGGGTAGCTTCAGAGAGAGGTGGGGGAAAAGGTCTGTCTCACCCTGTGGAGACAAACCTTTGTCGACTGCGCAGTTTGAGCGAGTGTTCTGTATTGCGAACAAATTTTGTCCCGCTTATCATTACGTTGAAACGAACGGAAAGGTACATTAGGATGGTCATTTTCAGAATTGTCCTATTTGAGAAAATAAAAAAGGTAAATGTCTCTGGTACAACTCTCATGACGTGGTAATATTGGCAGTGTTTTTTTTAATGTTCCTTATCCAAACAAATATAACCAATGACTACATTTGTTAAATTGCAACATCATTCCAAAACTTTGCAAAACGTAACATTTTTTATCTTTTATCAAATTGTCCATGCACAAAGAACAATTTTGCACACACTGATGAATTGTATTATTGGATTTGCGTTTGACAAATGTATTGACATAAAATGTACATTATCTGTGAATGTTAGAACTATATATATTCATATCTTCATGTACGGTATGTGTCACTAATGGCATCCAACACCGCGTGTCAAGGAGACCACGCTGCAGAGGAGCCCTTGGAGAATTGCTGTGATGCTACGAATATTTCTCATCTACCTGATAAGAAATATTCCCACCGACCCTCCTTAGCTTTTTGATACCTCTGCACATTTTCCTGACCTTTTTTAATGGTCTTTAATGGTACGACATTAGCATTTTGTTGTCACCAGAAAGCAATTCTCCGGCATCAAATTGATCCAAGGAAAACCCTCAAATACTATTTCCCTCGTCCTCATTGCATTAGGTTTTATTTCATAACTCATGGATGTCAATAACAGAAGCCATTAAATAGCGCTATACTCAATAACAGAATTTTCCTGCTGGAAATGCATGCAGTATTGATTTCATGTTTTCAGGGTCCATAAGGGCAAGTAGCATAGCGTAGCTTGTTTTACTGTACTGTCAGCGGTGTGGAATGCTACATGGATAATGTCAAATGCCTTTCTGCTTAAGAATAAGCCCCCCCCTGACACCGTAATATGGGATCAAGTGGAGCAGTAGGATAGCAGTATTTCAAGCATTTTAAATCAGATAAGCATTTGATTAGAGCAGTACTACGGAGGTTAATGCTAATGAGATATACCTTTGCATCATTATACCCCCAGGCTCCAGGAATGATATAAATAAACAAATCTATACATATTCATAAACTAAAGAAAAAACCATGGCAGGCAGAGTATAATTGAATAAGTTACATTGTTAAAAAAAAAGGAATGAAACAAACAAAGCCTTTGGAACAGAAATGTGTTGTGAATAGAATTAGGGATGGGGTGCGTTCTCCCCTCATCAGCAGTTTATTCAACGTTGAGTACACTATGTACACGTTGTCTTAACAACGTGTTGTATAGACGTTGTTAAGAAGGGACAGTAAGGGCGTCCCGGCGGGCGTTGGTGAGGCGGGCTCTGCGGCTCCAGCAGCCGGGCCTTTCCTGCCACGCCTTGCGTTTGACTCTTCTCTTCGCGCTGAATCGGAATGACAGAGCAAAGCATCGCACATAGTGTGTGTTCCATTACTTCCCTGGGATCCCTCCAAGCAGGCCTGCCTGGTCCCGGGGGGGGGGGGGGGGTCCATCCAGCTAATATGCCATAAGCTGACAGCCCTCCTCTGAAATGTGTGCCGAAGAGGAGGTGTGGTTTGAGGAGAAAAATAAAAGAAAAAAGATGAAGGCGTTCTGCAGGAACTGCTGCATGTCTTTTTTTTTTTTTTTTTTTACCGTCGCACCTCCAGAGAACATGTGCACCGCTTCCCGGCACGTCGGTTCCTTACGGCACGGTGCCGGGGACGCATGCTCTACCGTGTCTCTAAGCGTCTACCGTGGAGGCTGGAGGTGCTGTAGGAGCAGGTTCTCTCTGTTTCAACACAACCAACCTGCAATGGCCAAATGATCGGCTTTCAATGAGCTCCTACTGATGCGTTCACTCGGCATGGCCATTTTCTCTACGTGTGTGTGAGTGTGTGTGTGTGTGTGTGTGTGTGTGCGTGTGTGTACAAGCATGTGTGTTTGACTGATGGTCTATAATTAATCCCTGTGTATTTATGTTGGTTATGGTCTCTTAATGCGGTTGACACTGTTCATATTTATTGGAATTTCAAAGAGAAAATCAAACACTGCATTGTAGACTTTTCACTACATTTAAAAGGATTTGTGATTCTTGTTCCCATTGTTTTAACTAGAAGACGTTATACATTCACTTTTCCTAACCATTGTTCATATTGGTGAAGAACGAAAGCCACTAAGGAAAAAGACAGAATAGCTTGGGAGACGCTGTTGAAGGGGACATCAGGCACATATTAAAGGACAACAGGAAATGGCAGTCCGTGCCACATCCTGCCATACTAGTTCCAGGCAAAAACAGGTAACACATTTCAAGATTTAATTTGATCGTGCCATAAAGACAACCCATGGCCATCAGCCAGTGTGGAAACATGTTGATATTATTTGTTTGAATGTTGATCCAGAATACAGTCCCCAACACGACCCCACCAAAATAGAAATTTGGGACACTTTTGGCAAATTCTGTTGAATAGGTAAATAATCGTGAGTGGATGAATATATGTGTAGCTACCAAGGTGAAAAAGTAATTTGATGGTTTTTTTATGGTAGGACTCAGCGCATCATTACTACTTCTCTGCTGCTCGTCTTCCTCTTATTAGCTTTCTTTCTGATGGTTGCATAGCAACCCCTCAATGGCCCCCTCACCATACAATAGCACCACACGTATCTTTTTTTAAAACAATACACCCTACACTTGAATAATATTTAAATTGAAAAATGTACGGACTCCCCTCTCAAACTTCCAAATATTGGAAGGTAATTTGAACAGCAGTAGGCAATGATTGCAAATATCACCGAGCCAAAGTTCTTGAGGCGTGTGTGTTTTCCTGACTCACTGAATCCCTGTGACTGCCAGCACCTAGCCCTGCAATACTGACCGTGGTGCTCTGGGATTACCGCAGTTATGTCGGTTTTTCACACAGGGGCCCAAGCGTTAATCGCTCTTCGAATTGTGAATTGAAAGTGGTTGTGAGATGGCCGTACAAAAACAGACGTTTTCTACATCCAAACAGGCGAGAAGGGTTACAGACGAAGACAATATCCAAACCACCAGGTGGTACACTGCACTATTCACATTTGCGTTTCACAATGAATATTCCTCTGGCCTTGGCTGGGCAGCAATTGATTTTTTAATATGGCCACCGCCTTCCGTTGTTCAAAAGACTCCAGCCAATCAGAGCGATGCTCCTGCTCTCGCCACTCTCCACTCCAGTTGGAAAGTAAAATAAATGCACATTTGAATCTGAGGAAAGCCTTCCTTCCAGATTGTTCATCCTGTGTTTCGATTGCTCCTCGTTCCTTCGTTGCCATTGTTGTTTTTTTTAACTAGGCAGACTGCGATGCTCCTTCACAGTCATGAGCAGGGCTAGTGTGCACATGCCTCTGGAACACCGCTGTACTTTCCCTAGCCCTTTCAATTATTATCAAACATGATTCATCAAGCGGTGTTCAATCGTGCACCGCGGCTGCTACGTCTCCGCCCATTCTCGGAGATTGTGCAAACCATATACGGTACAGACCTGAAACCTGCGTGCGCGTATCAAGAGGGGATCTGGCCAGGTCCCCCTGCGTGTAAACAGACCGAGACTGTTGTGTGCGCCATTGCGCCTTTCGTGCAAACAGACGAGCTGCAATGAGATACAATCAGAATTTCCATGGAAGCAAAGCCCTTCTGCGATGGGAGTGATGCACTTTCTATCTGCCGGCTGAACGGTACTTAGAACACAGCGTGCACCTCTGAGTCGGGTCATGGATCCGAAGTCGAGTGCCATGGAAGGCGATCCCAGTCACAAACACCTCTCCGGGTTCCTGCTCTGCTCCTAATCAGGAGGAACAGTCTAAGAATAGACTCCTCCTGCAGACCGTCCAAACAGCCCTGTCTGGGTTTGGAAACGGCAGCGTTTGTCTTTGGTTTTCTCTTCTTCTTTTTTCAAGTCATTTGCATTTCTGCCGCGGGCGCCATCCCATCACAGGTCATCAGAGACCAATGCAGCGGCTTTAGGGTCCCGCGCCCCTACAAGAATGCTAGGGCCTCAATTATTTATCATCAAACAGGATGCCCCCTTAAGACGGGGAAAAGGGTAGATGAGTATAAAACGGATAAATGTTTGATCTGCATACAACCCCGACTGAACCCTTCATATTCTGCTCTATCATTCATCATTCCAAGCATCATGGTGTTTTTTTTAATGCTTTAAATAGTATTTCCCATCATGCCAATGGGCATATTGAGAACCATAAGGGGTCGAGCAAAAACCCTGGCTCCAGTCTTTGACGTGGCGATGAAAGGGGCCTCCACATGATAACCAAATACTTTACTGTGGCAATAAATGGATGATGGTCATGAATTGTCACATTCAAATCCCTCAATCAACAATGAATGCTTTCATGGCCTGTAGTCATTGTGCTGATGTTCACTATGAAGACGCACCTGTGCTCTTCCTACCATCACCACCCAAAGCATGGGTGTTTTCACACTCATTTTCAGTCTCTCTGACCCCACCAACCTATTCCACAACAAGCTCTTCTGAAAACCCCTGCATGACATGAACCCAGAGCAACCACCGTGAAAATATCTTATAAATGTATATATTATATATCTTCCACAAAAATCGTTCTGTGAAATCTAAAGCAATACCGTGTTTTCAACATTTAAACCTGAGAATCGCGAAAAAAACCAGAAAAAAACCAAGACCAAACAAAAGCCAACACTTATTTCCTTGTTCATGACCCAGATCTGGACCATCGTTGAAATAAAACCGTATACGTTTCTCTGGACATTAATGTTTCCGTATCCATTCCCACAGCGTGCCGGTGCTGCAGGTGAGGGCGCCAGTGTGGACCGCAGACCTTGTGCCGAACACTGATGCACTGCCTCCATTATCGCTCTGCCTCCGCAGCAGCCGCCGATACTGTGTTTTATGACACTGACACATGCAGTAATGGGTATTTCACTTGTGCACCTCTGCCGAGAGTGTTTTGAGACTGGAAACACTGATAAATATGGGCCGTATCCACAACATCAGTAAATTTCTATTTCATCAACAAAAGCATTAGCCAGATGATTGGAGAGGGAGAGGCTGGAGGGGGGAGGGGGGGGGGGATTCAGAAACCATTGTTTATCGGCCCTCGTTTTCTTTTGGATAATGATTTTTTTTCGCTCCCTGACATTCGCATGGGTGAAAAAGAGGAGCTTACTGACTGAATTCACCCTCGACCCCTTACCCATATTACTCTGTTATTTCCGGGACATCCAATGGGAATGAAGGGTTTTTGTGATTTGAAAGGTGCAGAACTTGTGACTGAAAACCCCGCCCAGTCCCATCCCCCCCCCCCCCCCCCCCCCCCCCCACCCCCCCACCCCCACCCACTACCGTTTCCTCGGAGCACCCTCCTCATGCATGTGGAGAGAGGCGTGTCTCCCGGGAACGCCACCAGGGAACTTCACACACTCCAAGTTACGGGAACCCTCCCGTGTTAACCGTACGTCCCGTGGCGTGCCGCGTGGGAACACGACAGCTGTCACTAACAAGGAGAGCACCCGTCTGTCTGCACCCCCGTGTCCCGGTATGAGCCGGCGACACCGTACTGTAGCACCGCTAAGATATTTTCAATTACCTTCATGTCAGCGTGTGTCTGCTGCTCACATGGATGCAGCTCTCTCTCTCTCTCTCTCTCTCTCTCTCTCTCTCTCTCTCTCTCGCTCTCGCTCTCGCTCTCGCTCTCGCTCTCTCTCGCTCTCTCTCTCTCTCTCTCTCTCGCTCTCTCTCTCTCTCTCTCGCTCTCTCTCGCTCTCTCTCTCTCTCTCTTTGATATCCACAATGCATTGTTCTTCAGAGCATAAGGAAGGGTGCGATCACAAATGTTTCATCCAACTTTTGCGTCCATGTGTTTGAGAGGCTGGTAGCCCGGGGGCTAATGGTGCTGGGGAACTCATGAGCAATGTGTTTTGAAAATAGTGATGACATGGGACTGTTCTGTAGACTGTGCATGTACACGGCGTATGTTTTCTTTCATGTCCCGTGGCCTTCTCAGTTAAAAGTTGTAGTTCAATAATTTGACCCACTTCCCAGCATGAGCCGTTGGACTTAACCACACTGCTACGGTAAAGTCAATGAGTCTGACGCGGGCGGGCTTAAGCGCACACGCTAACGGTGGAGCACAGCGTGGCGGTTACTCCTCCACAGTAGCATCCCTATTACCGTGCAACAAAAGCCATTTTCTGTTTACATAGCAAAGCCTGCATCAAGCAGGGAACTGTGCACATAAGATTAGCATAATAGGCGGCCTCAGAGTCCACCGCTCCGCCGGCACAATGGGCCATGAAGAACCCCCCCCCCCCCCCCCCCCCCCCCCCGCCACAAACAATGAGGCGGAAACAGCAAACAAACCCCCCCCTCCGTATTTCTCCATATCCTCTATACTACACGGGGAGCGCAGCCGGCCCCCGGGAGCCCAGAGGTTGCCCCCCGCATCTGGAGGAATGAGTTTGACCCTCTCAAAGGGCGCAGGAAGTTGGCCCCTGGAAGAAGAAAAAAAAGAAAGGAAAAAAAGGAAGAAGCGGCAAACAAAAGCAGCGGTGGCGAGCGGGAGCCCCCAGCGCCATTCATCGCGGCTAATGACTTGTTCATTAAGAGTGATGATGGATAAAGACTTCTCACGCTGGGATGAAATCAAGATTTATACGCGTTGTTTCCTCACCCAACTTGTGGGAAGATCATCATCATTTCATTCTATCTCTGCGGCCGGTGATGGGCATCCAGAGAGAGGGCTATCAAACGGTGCAGTCAGCTGGCAAAATCCAAAAAACGTGCCGCTGGCACATCTGGAGCGTTGCAGTCGAAGCTGAGGGTGAGCAATGGCTGCTGGCGGGTGGCCAAATTACAGGCAGAGACGCTTCAGCACTCCACACCCTCCACCCCGGCTTCTCCTCGTTTGGATCATCATCATTATTTATTTGCTTATTTATTATTATTTTTTTTTCTCTCTCGTTCTCTCTCTCTCTCTCTCTCTCTCTCTCTCTTTTCCCCATTCAGTGTTCTGGTTGCATTTCAACTGCATTTTCAATCATTTTATAAATATAGAAATGAATGGGAAGCTCCTGGGTGGGTATTATCAAAGCCGAGATGAGATCTTGAGCTCGACCTTCCCTGTGTACAGCTCCTTATCTCCGGCTGGAGAAAAGCCCCCAGACACTTCATCAGTGTCCTTCATCAGGCTATCTGCTGCCCCCAACTTTTATTAAAACTTCAGCCTTTATCGGCTCCCGGGTAATTCAGGCATGACAAATTGGGCACCAGATGCCACCTCTGTTTGAGGCCGCTGCACATCTCTCGCTCCCCTATCGGGACGAGGGGAGGTGGTGCACCGCTGCATTGTGGGAGAGTCACCCTTAGCCCGACCGCGTCGGGGTCGCGTGGAGACCTGACTGGATCTGGACAGCGGCAGTGGCGTCTCTCCGCCTCTCTTGTGTTTTGAAGCTCTGATCGCAAGAAGCAGACAAACGGGAAGCTTCGTCACCACTCGATGGGCCTCTGATAATTCCCTCAACGCGCCGGAGTAGAGAACAGAATCCACCATGCTTACGGAAGCGACGAACAGCAGTGACAGCAGCAGTATCAAAACATTCAAACGAAAAAGTAAATCACTGTGTATGCTGAAAGGAAATACAATTCGTGGTTGAAGATTTGAGAGCCACGCATCTTCGTAGTTAATATCGGCATCTTAAATGAATCACGCGCTTGTGTTTGTCCTCTAAATGGTATTCAAATGTTGCCCACACAAATGTCCCATTTACCATCATCATCTGCCACGTTGTTTAAGCGGATGAATGGATGGTATCTTTGGACGCCTCAGGCTTCCTAAAAGAAGAAGGTGCTCTCTACTCGTTTGTTTCTAAGTGCCGTTGTGTGGTGCCAGCATGCTGAACCATCATCTACGATTTAACAATGGACCTTCCTGTCTTGAGTTATCAAGACAGCGTAATGACTTATCTCTACCATCGCCTTCTGTGTGTGTGTGTGCGTGCGTGGGTGCATGTGTGTGTGTGTGTGTGAGTGAGAAAGAGTGTGTTTATAGGACTCATCTTAATGTCAATGACTTGAAAAATGCTGGACAGCTCTTATTTACGGACTTGTCTCCCATCCTACCCACGATGCACTTTGGGCATATTTAAAGTTTGGAGGCAATTGATGAAACTTTTAAAGAGCTTGCGCATGGTGCTTGTTGATCCCACCAGCTCAGACTGTGTTGAAATGCACAAACGCTCCGAACAGGACACGGGAATCACTCAATGCCAACGCTCATCTTTTGTTATTGCAGAGATTAACAATCTATCCTGTTAACTCAACAAGACGTCGGAGGGCTTCGCACAGCACAAAGCCGCCCTCCCTCGCCTACCTCCCCGGTCCGCAGACGAGACGAGACATCGCTCTACAACAAGCCGCCGCTGATTTAGGTGAACACCCACCGCTCCTGGCTCACACAAGCGTACACTTGACAATTGCAGGGCCCCGAAACAGGAACCATTGTGTCGATGTGTGACTGTCAGCTGGGCTCAGGGTACGCGGACAGGGAGACACGGCTCCCATCTCTTGACTGGACCTGAACATTATGCACTCCTCGGGGGGGGGCGCGCGGGGGGGGGGGGGGGGGGGGGGGGGGGGGGGGGGGGGGTCCTGTCTGTAAATAAGAGCCTGTGATGTGAGGCAGTGCGCGTGAAGCATGAGATTGGAAAGCCTCGGCATCAAACTGGGTCCTGCTTGGGTCCTGGTGGTGTTTAGCAACACATAACTCTGCACACACACCGGCGCTGGGGGGGGGGGCATGGACTCACAGGCCCACCATGGTATTATACACACGTACAGGTATACACACACACACACACGCACACACACACACACACACACACACACACACACACACACACGCACACACACACACACACACGCATACACACATATACGCATACACACATACACGCATACACACATACACACGCATACACCCATACACACATACGCACACACACATACACACATACACACATACACGCATACACACATATACACATATACACACGCACACACACGCACACACACTAACACACCCACACAAAAACACACAGAGCAGCTTGCCCATGCATGCCAATGCCTTCCCAAACACTGTGTGTGCTACAGTATCATTTCCAATTGCAAATTAAGGAATGAACCAAATTGAGCTCTCTGTCTAATTAGATTGCAGTGATCCAAGAGAGCAGACCCCCCCCCCCCCCTCCCCTCCATCCCCCTCTGCTTTTAACTGTTTAAACCAACAGTGTGTCTGACGGCAGGGGGGGGGGGGGGGGGGGGGGGGGGGGGGGGGGGGGGGGGCTCTGCGTGGACAATATTGCGCCGATCCACGGCCCCCATCATCCCAGCTTGAGTCCATTTGAGTTGTCCTCTGACGTCCATGTGGCCCGCCGCGTCTTCAGCTGGCCAAGACGCCAGCTGTGTTCCAGAGCTGAAACATGTTTTAAGCGCCGCCGCAGGACGGGTTATGCCAGCGGTGCGCAGCCTTGCCAGCGAGCCACGAGCTCCCGACGGCGGACGGGGGGAGAACCAAGTGGTTAAAAACCAGTGGCACTTTCTGTTGGTCAACGGCCAGAGAGCAAATCGACCAACATGGAGACGTGGACTGAGGAAGAACCCAGGGCTAGCGTTTAGGATATGTTTCCCCCGACGAGCACAATTAAACAACAAGAACAGCGCTATGCGGCCCTTTGAGGACGATCGACAATCACAATAAAAAATAGTTTTTGTTAATCGACATCACAAAGGATGATTCATCAAACAAGTTGCGACCAAGTCGTGAATAAAGAAAAGGAGCCAATCACCTAAGCTAAGCTAAGCTAAGCTAATCAAGAGCAAGATAAAGGACCTCATCAACAACACCTGAGGAGATTGACCCAGGTATAACAGTGATAAGAACTGATCATTGTTGCTTCGCTTTTCTTGCTCTTTTCCTCCTAGGGTTGATGAATAAACCAATTCCCTGGTTGAAAAGCCTTTCATTTTGGCAATTTGTTATGTCACACAAGTTTGTGTGACATACTTGGGGTAAAAAAGGGAACCTGTGATGAATAGTGTCCATTAAGCAGGAATCCTACAAACCTTAAAGAGAAAACATACCTAAAACAAGAACATCATTAGGAAAATGAGCAGAGAGCTGAACCTGGAGTGTTTCTGAGCAGAGATGAATGATAGCATCACACCCAGGTCCATTATGGACTCTATTAATACCCACGGACACAGAGGAACCAGTTAGAGGCTCCTCTCCAATTAGGTTATTACTGGTCTGGGGGACTTTCTACTGGTAGAAACTCCACCACAAATATCGTTCACCAAGCATCTGTTTGGTGCTTTGCTATCCCGAAACCCTGTTGAGGTTTCCAGGTCTAGTTTCTACTTTCTTGTTCACAACAATAAACTACTATCTGCCCTTGTTCATTGTCGATCGATTGACAGCCATTGCGTAACATCGTTTATTTTAAAGTCTAATGTCTACTTGTTTAATAGAAACCATCTAGGCCCAAGGATGTATCATTGAAGGATTCAAAGGTCCACTAAAACATTTTCAGTGGGTCCAGGACTATCCCTAGTCGTGTTATCTCCTTCATACCCCAAACCATTCCCTTCTCCCTGCATCATCACACCTGACCTGGGGGACAGGAAATAAGGACCCCCCCCCCCCCCCACCCCCCCCAACATCGTCCAGGGCTTGAGTGACAGGAGAGCAAAAAACCACCACGTGGAATCCCCCTTCCCACCCGACCCTAACCCCCCCTGCCTCCCCCTCCTCTCCCCTCCATCCCACTCTCCCCCCCCCCCCCCCCCCCCCTCCCCAGCGGGCGTGGTGGCCTCAGTTGGAGTGGAGCCGGGCCATATAAAGGATGGCCCTCTGTATTTTTTCATTAGACTTTTCTTTTGTTACTGAATACATAAATCCATTGTGGCACCATGCAATATGTATCATGGCGCTCCACCTTGCAGACGCCTCGTAATGGCTGCCATGTCCCTCCAGTTAGGGATGATAAGTGAACCACCCACCCCACCCTCCTCCCCCCACCCACCCCCGCCACAGTGAATGTTAATGATAGTGATCATTCTGGTAGCAGCCCCCCCCCCCCACGCTTCCCTTCCGTCTTCACTCACACTGTCTGCGTACACTCCGCACGCACGCACACACAAGCACGCACACGCACGCGCACACATGCACACACACACGCACATACACACATGCACGCACGCACGAGTGTGCACACATACACTCACACAAACACACACACACATACACGCACGCACGAGTGTGCACACACACACGCACACAAACACACACACACACATGCACGCACACAGGGTGGCAGGGTTCAAGGGATAGAGAGGAAACAACCAAAAAACAATGAAAACAAAGACGATTAATCTCTCTCTATATATACACATCTACAAAACTATGTATAAATCTCTAGCTCTTTCTTTCTCTTTCTATCTTTCTCTCTATTTATATATACAGTTTATATATACAGTACATGTATGTGTGTGTTTGTGTATGTGTGTGTTTGTGTGTGTGTGTGTACACAACAGATAGAAATCACATAAAGGCAACGCTGCATATTCTTTGAGGGAATAACACTGGTTTGACAGTCATTAGAAATCTGGGTTAATTAGCAGGCGCTCCAAGTCGTGGGTTTTGCAAGGCTGGAGTGTTTACTGGGATGTGGTCATGGATGAACAGAACTTTCTCTGGGCCGTTGTTTCCAGGCTAATAAAGAGTGGGTAGCAGGTGGGTTTAAACAGATGTGATTGTTTACATGGACGCCATTGTGGGCTGCGTATCTGGTCATCGCCTGTAAACGGGCGTGACGTTCCGCACAAGGCACCTAAGATCTCTCCGTCTAATCAGAAGCGACAATATTGAAAACATGATGAGCCTTTTTCTATCCAAGGTGTGTTGAGCGGGGTGGGGTGGGGGGGTGGGGGGGTGGGTGGGGTGGGGAGACAATGCTGAGAATCACAACAGTTGGTTACCACAAACACCCAGGGCTGAAAACAGAATAAACACAACGTGTAAAAAAAACGGAACAAATATTCGGTGTGTCAACTAAAGAAAACAATTATCTGATCTCACACATGTCGCAACGCTTTGTTACAATCACACCCTGCTTTCACAAACACTCCCACATCCAGTGCCCGTTTCTTTTACATACAAACACAGCATCTCCAGGTCCAAGACACACACACTAACCCCCCAGCCCCCCCCCCCCCCCCCCCAGCCTGAATCTCAGGGAGCGGAGAAGGCAAACTCTGGCACACACACACAGACACACATACACACACACATGCACAAACACACCCACACCCACACCTACACACACACACACACACACACACACAAATACACAAACACACACACAAACGCACAAACACACCCACACCCACACCTACACATGCACACACACACACACACACACACACAAACAAACACACACACAAATACACACACACACACACACAAACAAACACAAACACAAAAACACCCACACACACCCACATAAGTGCACTCCCAGCCAAGTCCCCCCCCCCCCCCCCCCCCCGCCCCCCCCCCCCCCTTGCATCACTGCTCGTCCTCTTCATCCTTCTAGAACTTTGCCAGAGACCTCGCAGCTCCACGCCAGAGCGCGGTCATGCCTGCTTAGCCTGCCGGACTGATTGTTCCAGAAAAGAAAATAAGACACAGATGTATCCAAAGTGTTGGTGGTGCCAGAGTGAAGAAGACAGCTGATGGCTTCATCACCAGGCCTCCTCCCATCGTAGCGGGCCCAGGTGGAGATAATTAGAGCTACACCCTCACCCCACCCTTTCACGCTCAAAGTCCTGGCTTCACCCATTGTGACAAGCAAAGGGAGGCCATTGTGCTGTGGCCACCCTCCACCTCCACCACCCTCCCAGCCTCCACCTGAACATGCTCACCAGCACTCACACCCAGAGATGCACAAACGCACACACACGCTCACCTACACACCCACGCACTCATTAGCACAAACACATGCAAAAATAACATAAACACACACACACACGTTCCTAGTCCCGCTGACCTCAATGTTAATAACAAGACATCAACCATATGAACCCCCCCCCCCACTCCACCACCACTGATGCAGTTCATCCCTGGCTACCAACGATCTGACAAAACAATGGGTGTCTCAAAGTGAAAAGAAACCACTGCTTCAGCCAGCATCAGTCCAGGCTGCGTCGCCACAGCCCAAATGGTGTTTTATTACCAACACTCAAACATAGATATTGTAAAAGAAAATACAGTTGTATTTTTTCCCCATTTATTTTGTCCAAATGGTGGGTAAGAGACTTTCTGGCGTCCACGTTAAATAACAATAGCGCGAAATCTGTTGACTTCCTCTTGGCTTTGATATTACTTACGAAGCCAAACATCTGTGTGGCATGCAAAGACGCTGTGAACCGTGTGCGAATGTCTCAATCCAAACGCGCTGCCTCATTGGATAATTTATGTTCTAAAACTCCAGATGTTTGAAGGAGCTCTTAAGTGTGACCCCCCCCCCCCCCCCCCCCACTCCCCTCCACACACACACACCACCACTACCCCCACTCACTCACAGAGACAACGCCATAAAATAATCCCGTCTGAGCGGGATTGAGCTCCCCAGCTAACGCGGCTAGCGCTAGATCACATGTAACCGGGCGCTTCAAAAGACTCGAAAGCTTCGTCTTCCACCTCTCCTCCTTTTTTTTCTCCCCGCGTGTTGCTACCCTCCGTTAGCCGGAGTGACAGCAAGGAGACGCGTGTCTTCGGATGAGAGGAGGAGAGTCTCATTACAGCACATCCGCTCGACACTGAGTGATTCGAGTGTTCCCGGACAATTCAGACACGTTGATATAAAACACATTAAACGTCTCTCCCAGCACTTTACCTGACACCGTTCATCTACTCTGGCCCGTTATCCCTGACGACGAGCCACCGTTCGGTCCCTGCTTGAATGCCGGGGAGGAGAGAGAGGCCCCTGCTAGAGGGGAGAGAGAGGCCCCTGCTAGAGGGGAGAGAGAGGCCCCTGCTAGAGGGGAGAGAGGCCCCTGCTGGAGGGGAGAAAGAGGCCCCTGCTAGAGGGGAGAGAGAGGCCCCTACAGGGGAGGAGACAGAGGCCCCTGCTAGAGGGGAGAGAGAGGCCCCTGCTAGAGGGGAGAGAGAGGCCCCTGCTAGAGGGGAGAGAGAGGCCCCTGCTGGAGGGGAGAGAGGCCCCTGCTGGAGGGGAGAGAGAGGCCCCTGCTAGAGGGGAGAGAGAGGCCCCTACAGGGGAGGAGAGAGAGGCCCCTGCTAGAGGGGAGAGAGAGGCCCCTACAGGGGAGGAGAGAGAGGCCCCTGCTAGAGGGGAGAGAGAGGCCCCTGCTAGAGGGGAGAGAGAGGCCCCTGCTAGAGGGGAGAGAGAGGCCCCTGCTGGAGGGGAGAGAGAGGCCCCTGCTAGAGGGGAGAGAGAGAGGCCCCTGCTGGAGGGGAGAGAGAGGCCCCTGCTAGAGGGGAGAGAGAGGCCCCTGCTAGAGGGGAGAGAGAGGCCCCTGCTAGAGCAGAGAGCAAAAAAAAGAACGATTTATAAATAAATAAAAGCTGCTGAAAGGATACTCAGAAATAATATCGTAGAAGACAATAGACAACATAGATAGATAACATAGATAACAAAAAAAACATATCTCGAAACTCATAGGCTCGGAGGGAGGATGTCAAACGTTCTTTTGATTCATTTTGAAAGGGAGATTCTCAGTCTCCACTAATTACTATTAATTCACCTGGGCAGGTGATATGATCAGACAGATAGCTTCCAGATAGCTTCCAAAACATAGACTATATAAACACTTGAATAGAAATTATATACTTGGATTTATTATATGTTTTCTGTAGTTATATAAAGTTTCCTATGTCACACCATACTCGTAGGTATTTATGTCATGTCATAATAAGAAACGATATTCAGTCAATTGCATAAAAAACATGACTAGGCAAATTATGGGGTGGTTACCGCGGGTGTCATCAAGGAATGCCATGAACAAAACAAAATGAGTTTACTCTGCAATCCTCTTCAAAGTTTTTATGAACACAACGCAGTTGATTGGTCAGTACACTGGTCACCTTTCTTGATTCACGCTTCTGAAGAAACACACCAGTACATAAAACAAGATGTCCGGACAGGAAGCACAGTCACCGCCAAGGAAGTCAATGTCAAAACAAACCGCAGCGTGTAAACAACAGCGCTATGAAGGCCTCCACTGCACGTCCACTTCCAGGCTAACTGATGGCTCCCCCCCCCCCCCCCCCCCCCCCCCCCCCCCGTTTGACACGGCCTGGAGACCTGGAGGAGCGTGTGAGGGGGGGTGAGACAGTGGGATGGAGGGGGAGGGAGAAGGGGGGGGGGTTAGAGGACAGGTGAGATGCGAGGATGCCAAACCCTGCGTAGGTCAGTGGGTATCGGACAGAAGGGCTTTCATCTCGGGCTGACCTCTGAACAGACAAATGAGACGGCGGAGGCCTGGATGGAGAGCCTCAAGGCTAGCGCTGGCCCCAGGCTGTCCACACTTCTAACATGAGCACTTAACAACATCTCAACCTTCTACATGTTTCCTCTGCTGTAAAAAAAGGAAGAAGAAGAATGGGAAGAACTACATTGAGCCGTTGGGGAAAATCTGTAATTTTTTCTTTCTAACTATGTGAAAGAAGTTCACTTAAAAAAAAATAACTTAAATAAACTCACACTGGACACATAGACATGTCACCTAATATATGACACAAGTATTGCTTGTAATTGTAAGAAACTTGTGAATATATGAAAAAAGTATTATGAATGAAATTATATCTTTCCTACGACATTTTCGTATTTAAAACAATTTACAAAGTTGTGACACTATATGCTTGTTGATGGCAAAATCTCTTAACACAGTGATGTATCTGTTGCATTTTCCAATGCTGGTGTGTCTGTGTGTTTTGTACGTTCTTTGAAGAATGATTTGGTTGTAGAGAAATAAAGTGAAGATACTGTCATTTAGGCTGAAGTGCAGGCTAAATGCATTGTGAAGGCTCAGTGCAGTTGTGACACACGTTTAAGATCCCCTTGCTACAAAATACGTTTTAATTCACAAATAGCACGTTTTGACATTTCGGAAATTAAGATGTGCAATGACCAATCTTATTTAATAAATGAAAGACAAACAGACTGTGTGTGTATGTGTATGTGTGTGTGTGTGTGTGTGTGTGTGTGTCTGTGTGTGGTTGTTTCTGCACACATGCGTGTGTATATGAGTATGTGTGTGGCGTTTGTGTTTTGTTCTGTGTGTAAGTGTGTCTATGCATGTGTGTTTGTGTGTGTGTGTGTGTGTGTGTAGATGAAAGTGTGTGTCCATGCATGTGTGAGTTGTCTAAACTCTCCTAAATACTATGCTGGACCCCAGGCCAGCTTCCAGCCTCTCTCCTAATTGCATTGATTTTTCGCACGGTAAATCTAGCTGTGTCACAATCTGCACTCCCCAGGCATGATGTACTGCCCTGATGCCAGCCTAGCCGTCTGCTCACTCACTGGCCTCAAATCCCCACCGTAATGCAGTGATTTATGGTCAAATTAATTAATTGCTAAATGTATGCTAATTGTTTAATTGGTGGCCTGATCTATATAAGATCATTTATGAATTAAATGAGTTGATTTTACAAAGCGTATCGATCGAATGTGACACTGACTTATTCGGCTGACCGGCTGATTAGCTCTTTCCCAAATTAATTCCCAAAGCTCTTTTAAGTGCACCTTTTTCTGCAAAGTGCGACTTATCCAGGTGATCTACACCGGCGCTGACACGGCTGCACTTATTTATGAAACCAGACAGCTGATAGGAATGCATGAATATTAATGCTAACTGTAAATTGTCATATTGTGCCGCTCTCCAGAAACTAAAGCCGGAGCATGTCACCGTCTTATTTCCCTCCGCAGTTCACATTTCAAAAGCAGATTAAAACGAAGGTCAGACACAAGGTCAAGAATCGATATCAATCACTTCAATCACTCTCTTTGATGGCCTTATTCGCATGAAGGTAATTGTATCATTTTGTTGTAAATTATTCCGTAAACGTAACCACCCGATGTCTCTGTAGAAAAGTTGCCGCAAGAACAAATAATTATCAGGAATCCTATCCTAAACTTTTTCAAAGAAATTTTTTGGGGGGAAAATATTTGTTCGTAATTGCCGTAAACATCAACATAGCAATGTGTGCTTGTCCATGTTGTGTCCACACATTAGCAAACCTAACAAAAGTCGACGTGGACCTAAGATATGCTTTGCATGTACCGCACACCAACCCTTCGACTGTCAGTACCACCACAGTCTCCTGCTTTGGGGATGCCTGTTCCCCGGCCGCATATGGTGAGTGCAATGAGGTGTTTGTTTGCATGGGCGCCTTTGTGTGTGTGCGTGCGTGTGTGTGTGTATGTGTGTGTGTGTGTGTGCGTTTGTGTGCGTGTTGCCACAAATATTATTAATTGCTTTGGTGCTGCCAAGTGAACATTTTTACTTTTAAAAACAGCTAGCCTGATTTGGGCACCTTAATAACCCTATTTTCAAACTGCTTGTAGATAGACTACAGTGGAAGATACTGAACAAACAAACAATGGCAAATTAATTAAACATACAAATTTTTTTTTAGCTGGGGCTGACTATAACTTTGAAAGTATATTATTTATACTATAACTCTTATTTAAACTTTTGTCCTTATACCTTGTCTTATTGTCTCTTTTATTTGCAGACATTCCTCGTTGAATGGTGTTTGTCACGCACACCAGTCAAGTTCAAGATCTTTGCTGGCAATGAAATGATTGAGTTCTGAGCTCTCCTCAACAATGCAGGGTAAGTAAAATAAACAAATCTAATTTGAAAGTATAAAGTCAAATCAAGTATAACAATAAAAGTATTCAAAAAAGTATAAAATGTATTCAAGTTTAAATAAAAGCTAAATATATGTACAATTGATCGTATCTATAGTATAGTAGAGCTGTACAGGGTTGGCGTTCCATTTGGCTAGTGCAAAGGCTGTGGCACCACTATAACAGTCAGTGGTTTCATTTGCTATCACATTGAATCACAATTTAGGGGGAATCAATTAAGTGGACAAATCCTTCTTTTTTCATAATGCTGTCATTTGTAATTTTTAATGATTGCATATTTTTTATTCTAAATAGTTTACATAATGTATATTTATATATTTTTTAAGGTAAAAGCCATTGCATTGTCTATACCTACATTGACCGAGCAGTGAGTGATGTATAGAGAAAAAGAGAGACAGGGACAGAGAGACATAGCCAGGAAAAGATCAATTGAGAGCCCTATACAACTGTCCAATTTCACATGGTCTGTGGCGGTACAATCACCATAACAACAGTCAAACTAAAACAAAGCAGAAACATAAGACGAATCGTTTGTCTGAACACTGAATTGGCCTATTCCCATGAAAAGATCAATTCCACGTTTGGTTGAATTCAAAACTGCCGGCGATCCTCTCCCCTCACTCACTCACTCACACACACACACACACACACACACACACACACACACACACACACACACACACACACACACACACACACACACACACACACACACACACACACACACACACATTTATCTTCTTGGTTGTCTTGTCTCCCAACGTCTGTTTATTCTGGCATTCATCAGTGCCATTACTGCCATGGCCGTCAGGGCTCTTGAAGGGAAATGAAAAACAGCAGTCATTTTAGGGGTGCAGGCTAAAGGTTGGCTCATGTAGAGTGGATCCTCTGTGAGATCATCCTTCTCGTTCTTATCCACAGCGGTGGGAGCGTTCCCGGTGCCCCTGCTGTCACGGTGGAGCGCTAGAGAAATGGCGGAAAATAAAGTACATTCACATATTTGTGATAAAGGGCCATTTGTTTGGGCTGAGTGTGACCCCGTCTCGTGCGTTTATTCTCTGCGGCGCAGGAAGTGTTGGACTTCGAGCGGGATTCGTCCTCAGACGTCCAACCTTGAACCTTAAATCTTTTCAAAATGGCAAACGTCTGTGTAAATGCGGTATTCTGCGTTTGTTTTGCCGCTCAGTGAGGTCGCCATCATTATATGTGATGGAGCGCTGCCTTCTCCTTCCTCCAACGGCCCCTTTAGGTTTCGTCAAGGAATGTGGCAATATCTGTCCTATTAGACGTTTGAAAAAGGCCATGGCAGTAATAAAAACCTGGGATAAAACCAAGAGAGATTGTGGCCTTTTACTCACGGAGCGGGGCTGACATTCGTGCTAATGTTGAGCTAGCATGAGGCCAGGGGTTACAGGGGTACAGCAGTAGTGAGCGTCGATTTATTTCATGGATTGGAACATGTGTGTCTTTAATTATTGAATGTAGTTATTGATGTATTTTTGTGTCGTTTCTCGGAGCTGATGAACGGCGCTGGGTGCCGTGCCAAGAGCCCCGTCTCCAGAAGCTTCTTATTCTGCGCTGCCGCGCGGTGATTTATGACGAGGTGGGACGCGGGGAATCTCTGACTTCACCGTTTGCCCTCGCGCACTTTTCCATATCGCCTAGGAAGAGTTTGGGGGCATTGGATTGACACACTAACTGCACACATCTGGTTTGGCGATAGAGGCAGTTTCTTTTCTTTCCGTCTTTTTTCCCCCCAGTCTGACGACCGTTTGAAGAAGATGGCTGCAAATGGGGGAAATGGTAATTTGATGTCGCAAAAGAGGGGGAAAGCATGCATGCAATGAGTTGTTTCATAACAGTCCACTGTTGTTTCTACGTGTGTGTATACCCCCATCTAACCGTCGCCAAGACACACACACGCACGCACGTACACACACACACACACGTACACACACACGTACACACACACGTACACACACACACACATACGTACACACACACACACACACCGACACACACACGTACACACACACACCAACACACACACGTATACACACACACACGTACACACACACACATACACACACGTACACACACGTACACACACACACGTACACACACACACACACACACACACGCACGCACGCACACACACACACGTACACACACACACACACATACACACACGTACACACACACACACACAGAAAAACGAAAAGACAGAAGAAAAGAGAGATGAGCTAACTTTAATTAAATGCTTAAAATGTGCTGAATAGAGGTTTTCAATGGGTCTAGGGGTCTCGCAGTAGAAATACTACTTGTACATATCCCCTAATTGGAAGGATTAACACAGGTGTCCGAGAGGAACACTTATCCAGGATGTGTCATGTTGACACACATAGTTTGCACTAAGTTAATCTATTCATTTGAGGTCATGGAGTGTCACAGAAGAACTGCAGTTACATCAAATCTTTTCACAGAATCAATGTCAAATGTAGCCACATCGCTGTTGAGCATTGCTTGCTTGCTTAATCGATTGCTTCTATTTCCAGATATCATATGGGCTATTGAACGGTTCACCCAGTAATGCACCGCACTGTGAATGTTGAGGACTCTGCCGTGCAAGGTTAACTGCTCTGTGGACCTTCAACCTCGGCCCATTAGACATTCAAACAGAAATATAAAATGAACTTGGTTTGTTTTTCCTTCAACCATACACGGTCTGTATATCAAATGACAAAGTCATTAAAGCACCATGATGTAGATTCGGCACGTGTGACAGAACGTCTCGAGGGTTTCTTTGAACACATTTTATTGTTCCGCCCCACTCTTAAGCACCTCTGTCTTCCTAAATAATATTCCCATAAAATCAATGCGGTTTGAAATGTTCAAGGAGGATTTTAACACCATAAGGGATGAATTAAGCATTCGGGGGAAACTCTATTAATTTCCCTGATACATAGCGTCATATTTAAATGTAATAGAAAGTTTTTAATGAAGCAGATTGGAAAAAGGGATCCTCTCCCTGCGTTATGGCATGATGGATGGCCGAGAAAGGTCAGCAGCCACTCATTAACACTCTCTTAAATTACCAAAGTACTTGGTGTTTTTTTCCACCTTTCATTTCCCCCCCCTCCCCTAAATGAGATAAAATAATATTGAGGGGATGGGCGCTGAATCAAGTCCAACCCATAATTAAATCCACTGGCGGGGGGAAAGTGTTCCCTGGTGCTGTTGGAAAGGAAAGTGAAAGATTGAGAGATACAGTGGTACCCGAGTAAAATATATACTGTAGGTCCGTATTACACATTGCTACACATAAATATCTTATACTCAAAGTTATTTTAGAGGACAGGCAAACTTTTGCAGACGTTTTTATTCGATCCGAAGTTTGAAGTTAATTAACTAGAAGATCCCCTGGATATATTTAGAGCTGTTATTTGATCACACAGACTATTTGCACTTGAATCTCTTGCCAGCGACTGCACGCTGCAGCCTTGGGTTTTGAGTGAAGCCGCATAAGAATTGGGCTTACAATAGTCTCTATTTATGGGCTATGGAGGGCATATATGTCTGTATTGTTTTACATAAATTGTAACATGTCAGCTTCTTTTTCTCATTTCTTTCTTTTGTTATCTCTTAGCAGGTTAAAAAGTGGACCCCGAAGAGGCAGACAGGGGGAACGGAGCATCTGATAAAAATAGAGGTCACGCGGTAGTCTTCATTTCGCTGAGTGCTGCGGAAACCGGAGCCACTTGGGATGTTGCTATGTAGGACACCCGCTGCTAAAGCTCTGCTACACAACCCCATGATTACGACTTGATCCCCCCTCCCACTGAAAGCTGGGGATGGCAGAAATCAAGTACCCCCAGGCATACAGCACCCAGCCCAGGGCCTAAAAGGTAGGCGCATGAAATATAGATACATGTATGGGTGACAAGATGTGTGCAGTGCATGGAGCGATGGGGGAGAGAGGGGGAGAGAGAGGGAGAGAGAGAGAGAGAGAGAGAGTGACACCCAGTGGCTCCCTCCATCAGATATGATGATGGTGAGGAGGAGGAGGAGGAGGAGGAGGAGCGGCCGCTCTAGCCAGCCAGCAGATGGAGTGAAATAGGGGAGGGTGTTTGCGAGCAAATCATTAGGATCCCTATTTAACTGAACCCCGGGTGACGATCTATCGCTCTCCTCCCGTCAGCGAATCATTATAATGTGATCATTAGGGACATTGCCATGTGCCCATCACTCAGGCTGGTGCCATATTGGCAGATGAACAGGGTCTGCCCCCCCCCCCCCCCCCCCCCCCCACCCCCAGCCAAGGCCCACTAATCTGGAGACTTCAGCAGGGGGAAGATGAAGGAATGTTGACTGAGCTGATCGCAAAGGGCCCGGGATTGACTTGTTTGCATCAGGTCCAACAGGATAACACTCACTACTCGTGCTTCTGTCACCTTGCAGATTCAGAGCCAGTGTCTCTTTTGGGGGGCTTTTCCCACTGCAAGCACAATTGATACGTTTTGAATTTGAGTTTCTCCTATATTGGAACATAATTGGACCCCTTTTTTGTTTGTTTGTTGTTCGTAGGAGCCTTCTACTTTACGACTAGAATTTGTAATAGTAATAAATTATTCTCGCTACTATAGCTCTTGTTTGTGCTGTTGCTGTCGTCATAAACCAGTTAGGCGCATGACAACATGCTTGGCTTCCTCAATCGGATTTGTGAATTTAGCGATGGCTAATTAACGCTAGTGTGGCATTGATATTATTATTAAAAGACAAAGGAAGCATCCTGGTGTACCTTCGGAGGAAACAGACGACACATTACGCAAACAGATCTCATCGCTCAGATCTAATGTGCGCGATGTGAGGGATTCTGTGCAACGCAACTCCCAACGCGCGGCGAACACAGAGCGGCCACCATTTTGAGAGGCCGAAGATGCAACGGAAGCAGAAGGAAACGCATGCGGCCTCTGCTCTGTGACCTGTAAATAATTGACGAATCAATTTCGCCCTGACTAGAACCAGCAAATAATGAAGCAATGAGAATACAATTCTTATCGATTACAATTTTTCCACTTAATTGTTTTACTTCGCTTGTAGCGTATAGTGATCGGGATCATCGTATATATCGCACCGCAAAGGGGAACCGCACCATTTTTTCAATTAAAAAGGTCCAGATGTTTTCGGAGGCATCAGTACACACGGGCAGGAGTGAGAAATGCCTTATCTGCATTGTAATCATCACTACAACATCAGCTCTAGGCTGCATTTACATACTCATGTTTTATTCCAACCCCCCCCCCCCCCACCCTCTCTAATGCACCACTTAATTATACTGAGCACAGGCAACGATGGACCCCCGTCGCCCCAAATTTATTGCCGCACGGTGGGAAACAGCAACCATCCAGTCTAGCACCCTGATCACAAAACACACAGCACCCTCTGAAATAGATATCATACTTAACAGTATTGTGGATGTATCAGAACATCAGTGTGTGTGTGTGTGTGTGTGTGTGTGTGTGTGTGTGTGTGTGTGTGTGTGTGTGTGTAAATATTCATGATTCAAATGGATAGGATGGGAAGGCTGAATCCTAGATGAGATTGTATCATCATGTTGATGTTGTGCGGAGACCAGATTGGGTTGCGTAGACAACGCAATCTTAGAATAGTTTGTTTTGTTGTCAGTCTAAGCGTGACATCTCTACACACACCCCAGGTGAGGCATCGCATCTCTCATTCTGATCCTTTGAATTTTAAAGCTTCCAGATATTCTATTTTTGTTCATAACAGGTTAAATAAAACAAAGATTAGATAAAATTATTTATCTAAAATAAAACCATGGATAAATACATAACGGCACTGTCTTTGTGTCCGCTGTGAATGTGTTATAGTGGTGTTAAATGCTGCAGTGAGACTTCCCAGATGGCGCTGCAATAACAAGTGAGGACACTGTTATTGCACGTATTCTGGACAAACAAGCCCTGTCATCTATGAACAATAACAGTTTCTACAAAGCTAGACTTTACGCTCACAGGGATTTCAAATGGCATGGCCATTCTCGCATATTGATATATATATTAAGGGCTTGAGCCATTTTTTAAACCAGAAGGATTATCAGAGAATGCCTCCTGTTGCCGTGAGTTATATATTTGGGTTGTTTATGGGTTTTTTCAATGGCTGCGACCCTTTTTCGTTCAGCCTTTCGAAAGTCATGAGCACAAATTGATAATAATGTTGACCACACAAAGAACAAAGACTATCTGAATTACGATTATTAATTGAATCATCATCAGCATTCACATCCATGTCTTCAGTAACTAGAAAGTGTATCCCCCCCCCCCCCCACCCCGAATGAGGCATATTCTCATTCACTCAGACCGTGTTGCTCTAAGGACATCATAAGGAAAAAAAGATATAGCCGAGCATTTAATGGCTTGCATTGAAAAATAAGAAAGTAATATTTCGTTTTCAATATATATATATATATATATACACACCAGTGCCCCCCACAGAAAGCAATCAGATCTGGCAGTGATGTGTAAAGATATTTATCTCCCCGGAAAGTATCCCAACATCATATTTCTAGGGGAAATGGAAATCAATAGTGACAGCGGCTTGTCAGTGTAGTACATTTGGAACGGTTGATCTCAATAACAGACACCAGCTCAGAAAACACAAACACAAACAGAATGGGAAAACAATGAAGGGGTGTTTTGAAAGCTGTCCTGTACAGCGATGCAATTTTAGACCCAGAGAGAGAGAGAGAGAGAGAGAGAGACGAGGAGAGAGACGAGGAGAGAGAGAGAGAGAGAGAGAGAGAGAGAGAGAGAGAGAGACGAGGAGAGAGACGAGGAGAGAGAGAGAGAGAGAGAGAGACGAGGAGAGAGACGAGGAGAGGGAGAGAGAGAGAGAGAGAGAGAGAGACGAGGAGAGAGAGAGAGAGAGAGCGAGAAAGAGAGCCGCCTTCAAAGTTACTCAATCACCGGATAGATGAGCTCAACAAGAACCACGACTGTCTCTCCTTCCCCTCGCCGCCACCCTGCTGTCACACACAGTACGGCTGGCGTCGCCTCGGGCGCCTGCTTTTTTGCGTTCTCTTTGAATCGTGGCATGTTGCGTTGCTCCAACAAATAAGACATAACACATTTCTGCATTCATAAACAAATTATCTCCAACACCCCACCCACCCCCCCCCCCCCCCCCCACACACACACCTCACCCTGCATTTGAGTGCTGTTTTTTGAGGCCACCTCCGCACGGAGTTCACCCGAGAGTCTCCATCTATAAATGCCATGTCAGCACCAGACTCACCAGTGGCACCTGGGGTTCTGGAGACGTGACCAACGGTCCTGTACACAGGCGGTGGTGCGGCTGCCCCGCAAGGAGACGCTTTTACTTGTTTGTGGAGGAACAGTGCGTCTCTCTGCGAGAGTGCGGGGGATTATAGCTCCACCAGCAAAGAAATCAGAAAAAAATCAAATATAAAAAGTACATCAAGTTCACAACTGTGGCGCGGTGTGTTAATCAGATTCTCCCGCCAAAGCTGTAGTTCATTGTCATTGCTAATGGAGCCGCCTCCGCAGGTTGTTGCTCTTCACTAAATTAGTGTGAAGTCTTCCCCCCCCCCCCCCCCCCCCAAAAAACATTGACTAATACTGCACTTAATCTTGGAAACACTCACGCCGCCGTGGAAAAATCGCATCCGGAGTGACACTGATGCATCGAAGCATCGCCTCGCATTACATTCATCATGTTCCTGACAAAATTAATCTTGATAGACTGAAAACCAAATTACACTTAAGTTCACACCCATTGCTCACCGGAAGGCGCAAATAAATATTAATTGTTTCTGTGGCGGTGCTTCTTCTTCTTCCCTCTCGCGGTAAACCTGTTTAGCTCGATAGATAAGGGAAATAATCAGCCCCACGTTGCTTTCTTTCATGCTTTTGTGGAAGAACAAAACCGTCATTTGTCCGGTCCAGAGGAAAGGGCTGTATTTAAGGAATTAAGAAGGAACAATCATTTGTCCTACGATATTCGGTATAATGTGTTAATCAAGAAGTCAAAAAAAGAGAAAAGGACGTTTGTTCACCAGGCCACGCTGGGAAAGAGCGGCTAGTCTGCCGACTTTTGCGGAAAATAAATGGTAATGATTAAAAAATGAACAGACCAGTAGAGAATGACCATAATCATGTTGGATTTACCCTGAATACCCATTCCTTAGTTTGGATGTTTCAAATGAAAGAAACTGAATAGAATAAAAGGAAACATTGAGCATGATTAGCCAGCCAAAGCACCCATATATTAACACTCCGATAGGTTCCAACATCTTGAATATTCTTTTATTTTTTTGAGCATAACTTGGCTTCTTTAGATTTGAAAATGTGCAAATGGTAATATAGCTCAAGTCAATGCCAACATGTGCTGCCGGGGTATTTAAAACAAAAATAAAGAAAGAAAGCACCAGTCTTTAGCCCTGCCAACTAAGAACAGACATACACAGCACACATTATTTATCTTCCAAATGAACTCATTTTTCACCGCTAATTAAAACATGGTGAGACGGAGGAGGAACATCGAAGAAGGAAAACGTTTAAGAGCTGCACAGTAATTCATTTAGATGTGTATGTTTGGCTCCTGTTTAAAGAAGCCAAAGTGATGTACGAACACCGAGCAAGCTGTTGTCACTAATAGGTGGCGAGCATCATTTGTGTTGTTGCCGTAGCGACAATGGCACCTAGCGGATTGACAGCGGCCTAAGAAATATTGGGATGAGTGCCAACCGTGTTCCCAGACATTGCAGCTTGTGATAAAAAAAGTACATCATCTTTGTCGCCTCTTTAATGTACCATAATCTATTAGGGGCCCCCACTGCAAACTAACAAGAATATCTTTAGATGATGGCTGTAATGGCGGAGTGTTGGTGATTAATGGAAGTAAAAGATGGCATTTCACAAATCATCCCTCTAATTAGTCCACTGGCATCGAGTGACGAGGACGCCGCGGCTTCTGTCGGAGACGGGGGATGGATCGGCGAGGGGGGGGGGTGCTGCCAGGACTCCAGCAGGGGGGTTTTGGGATGGGTGGGGGGGTTTCGGTGGGGGTCCTTCCGCAGCTCCAGGCAGCCTTGTGCCGTACGCCCAGGTGCCATTGTCAGCTGGAATCCTGCTCCAGCTGCTTGCCAGCCATTGATTTAATTATTTATATTCCCTCTGCCCCCCCCCCCCCCCGTCCCACACACATACACACACACACACACACACACACACACACACACGCACACCTCTCTCTATCTTTAATTCTTTGTCTCCTCTTCACAGTAGCTCGTCGAGTTGTGTTGACGTTGCGTAGAGAGATGCAGCATATGATGCCTCATCGGGGAATGTGAACGTGTGTTGTGTTGTGTTGTGTTGTGTTGTGTTGTGTTGTAAAGTCTTCTTACGCACCGATGACACATGACGACGATTCACACTGTAGTGGGATTTAGATTAGCAACCAGGGGAAAAGATTGGCAAATGTCTAATCAAATTTCTCCCAATGACTCCCTATTCCCACAAATTCTTAGCCATATAAATTAAAAGTATCTCATTAAAAGCCATAATTACACTACCAATATCAGCAGATTATGTTCGTTTTTTTTTTTTGTCTTGCAAAGATTTGCATGCCCAGACCGGAGACCAGGGATGTGTTCGACGTGAGGCCACTTCCAATTGGCGTTTTCCATTTGATTCCCAGTTTAATTGAACACGTTCCTAAACACGATGCTTTCAATACACGCCCGCGATGACGTTAACCTTTCCAGTGGACACGAATATCGCCTCACCCGCTCCCGTTCGTTTGAATCATTTTGGAACGTAATGAAACGGGCTCGTTTCATAATCACAGCTGTAAGGTATTGTTACAGTCCGTATGTGCTGAAGGACATTTCTGCTTAGCACAATGACTTTGAGGTCGCAAGACTTGTATTATCAATTTCCCAATGATTGAAATTACTAAAGTTCTCTTTTCTTACCCCCCCCCCCCCCCCCCCTCCCCCATATGGGATCTTTTAAAGGACAATGAAACCCCTGCCATCTTTTCACTGCAGCCCCATCCTCAATCACGCTTAATGCTAACCATGTACACATAGGAAGGCTGATAAAGAATCATTAGTCTCCTTAATGGGATCGCGGGTCCGAGGCCGCCGTCCTTTTCTATTGAAAAGTGCTCTTCATTTCAAAGTTGTTCTGCTTTATTAAAGCTCATTACCATTTCTCTTTTAATAAGCACTCTTTAAAGTCATTACCTGCAGTGGAGTTAAAGGCGCAGCTATTAAAAGGTTACTTAAATGTGAGTAATGGCTACGCGATATACTCAAGTTAATTACTATTGGAAACTGGTTCTGGTTTAATTTAAAGCTTGAACCATAATGAAAGATATACCGCGGTACAAAGACGTGACACAAAATGAACCGGTAATGTTCTGCAGAACTGTTTGTGCTGTCTTAATAGTTGCCTTGCACACACCCACACTCAAACGCTTTGCTCAACGTTTCAATATTGGGTTTGGATTCCTATCCCAAACAAACTATCTACAGTCTTATCTCTGTTTGAAAGATACATTTATTGTTCCGATTGTTCATATTTTTCGTCCACTCAATCGGGTGAAAACATCAATGTGTTCCTTGCTCAAAGGTATTTCCGCTATGCCGATAGGTAGTGGATTTTTGTCTTTCTTATCCTGCCTGTCTGAAGGAAAATCTCTGCAGTTGCTCATAATGCCAAAGTGTGAGCATCAAATGATACACTCCTCTGCACCGCTATCATCCCCAACGCTGCGGTATACCCAGGCCCTATTGAACTAGTTATCTGCCGCTGGGGTCAAAAGATAAAAGCTGACCTCTACATCTCAAAACACTTTTAATCCGCGAGTTAGGAGCCTAATTGCGGTGATCTGAGCCAAAGGCCTGGTGTACGGGGCTCTTGAGTAGCATTAACCTTCAGAGCTCCACGCAGTACGCCTTCCCAGAGAACGACCTCCCAGTGCACTCCGACCAGGGAGAGAGTGATATGCGGAGAGACAGGGATCCCGAGGAGGAGGAGGAGGAGGAGAAAAGGAAGAAAGAATCGAAGTGAGGCAGAGAGAGAGAGAGAAAGAGAGAAAAATTGTGAAAGTGAAGCAAAATGTCTCACAAATTGAATAATCCAAGCAAAGCACAAAAATTTAGGCGGTTCTGCCGGAGTCCATGTCTGGTGATGGGTATGACCTCACTGGCTCTCTTCTCTTTGATGTAAGAGACACAACTTCGCCTCTCGTCTCCCCCCCCCCCCCCCCCCCCCCCCCCCCCCCACCGCTAGAGAGACCGCCATGCAGATATGCAGTAATTACCGACTCTTAAAATGCACTTGCTGACACATCACAAAGCTCTCAAATCAGCAATCTCCCCCATATATCATCGAAAGAAAAAAATATTACAGGCATAACATATATATATATACTCAGTTACCAGTACATACCAGTTTCCTAATTATCAGGAGCGTGTCATTTTTCATCTCACTGTTTCGGAACGCAGCGTCTGAAGTTGCGTTTGCGTTTTCTCCAGATCATTAAAGGTGTTTCTGGTGATGCTCTTTTATTTGTTTAAGGCAGCTGTGCTTCCAACGAGCGTGCGTCTCAGCGGTGGGACGCGTGAGCCTCTCTCTGGCGGCCGCAGAGACACCAGCTGCAGGCGGCCGTAAGGAGAAATAATGTAAATCTGCTGTGACCCACTTCATAAATCCCTACTCCCACTGCCCACACTGAGATGTGGATACTAAATGTCACAACGCATTAGGTCAGCCCGCTCCCCCTGTTTCAACACCGAATTCTATTAAAAACACGATAATACAATCCTGTTCGTGGCGTTTGCGACGTGGCCCACCACTAAAAAGATAATACCCTTGTGACGAAAAAACATTTCCCGTCGCGTCAGGGAACAAGGGGGTCCGTGCGCGTTCATGAAAAGGTGCGTTGATATGTGTTGGTGAGCGTTGGTCTTCGTGAGTGACAGGTGATTTGCAGGACTTCAATGTGGCTTTGAAGCCTAGGGGTCGGCCACAGCCAGCCGGGTAGACATGCCACACTGTCAGGCAGGGGATGGACAGACACCTTCCCTGCAAAGAACGCTATGATGAAAAGAGGAGAACGAAAGGCGTTGCTTCTAGATCAAGAGCACGCAACTTCTATTGAGCATTGGCTTTTATGATCAAATATTTCAGATGGGGAAAAAAATAGAATTGGCTGCATAAGCACGGACAGTAAGATAGTGTACACTTCATAAATGCTGTCCACATTTCACGTGAATGTCACACAAACAGCGAAAACATGTCACCCAGATTGTAACGGTAGGCATTTCCACCTTAAGCCATCTGAGAAGAATCTGACAATTAAAAGAGAAAAAAAATCCATAATCTTTTGACTCCATTGATAGCAGCTAAAAATAAAAAATAGTGCTTTAACAATTTGTTGTAATCGTACGACTGCTGTGGAATGAGCTTCGCTGATGAGCTGTATCTCAACTTTCTCGCTCTCTTTGTGTTTTTAGAAAACGTCTTTCTTTGAGGTCTTCATATACGGGACACTTCAAAAGCAAAGTGGTGGGTAGAGCTGGGGAGACTGGTCATGTTCGCGCAGACACTTGTCAGAATTCCCACTTGAATCAGTCCTGAGCTTCAGATACTCTCACTGTGCTACCATCGGTCTGACTTGTTTACCTTCACACTGATGAGCAGAAACCCCGAACAGTAACTGTTTTAAATTAGCATTGAAGACAGGGAGACATTTTTGGTTAATGCTCCCATGTTATACATCAACTACAAGTAACTCATGTTTCTTTTTTTATAAACATGTCAAACTAACGAATTACAATGGGAGACATTTTATTATTGCTGACTTCCTAATGAAACGACCAAGTGCTAAAAACAAATGTCCCCGCTCAAGTATTGTCACGCTAAAGAAGAAAGTCAGCGGCACATTCGCTTCCGTTGTTGTTTAAAAACACATCTGAACAAGTCCCAAAGGTGCTGTCTCTCTTTGTCCGTCACTATTCTCCATCGCCATGTGTCTACACAGAGCCCCTCTCCTACAGCTGTCTTGTCAAGCGGTAGAAAGTCCGGGGAGGTTAATAAACCCCATGCATATTCCCGAGTTCTCTTTCTTCAACTGAAATCTGCAAGAAAGTACACAAAGCACTGTGAAACGTTGGAAGGGTGGCGTAGGCGTAGGCCACCCTGCCCACTGCTTAGTGGTTCCTGGTGGTGCGGCCGGTTGGTTTTGGTTTGGTGTGGCTGTAAGGTCAAGGAGTGCCCGTGGCATTGCAGGTTCTTAGGTTATTCCCCCCCCCCCCCCCCCCCCCCCCCCCCCCCCCCCAAGTGTGTCGCTAATGATGCTTGGGTAGTTTATCATGATCAATTGTTTGGGCATACAAGGTGGCACCATGGTGTCAGGGGCTCAGCTACAAACGACCAACAGGTCACCCACTAGTGATGTTTTCTAGCGGAATATTCAAGGTAGGGACTATGGGCTTGAAACTGCCAATCAGCTAGGCTATAATAAAAGTAAACAATTATGATCGGTAAGATGATATTCCCTCTGGCATTTTTAATAAACATGATTTTTTTTTTTTTTTTATAATTATGATACCAATATCATGCGTGTGTATTCTCACAGGTGTGTCTCCAGGTCTGGCTCTACAATCTTAAAGCTCTACTGCACGTAGATCCTTCATCCTATGTTTCATTGTTATTCTATTCTAAAAGCTGAAATATTTTCAACTTTGGCTGTGGCACCAGCAAGATGGCTGACATCGAATGCAATTGCACTGCCCAATCATTGGGCTTCACTCATATTTGACCACGCCCATTATCCAAAACACCCGACCTTATACTTCACAAGCACACAGTGTGTAACTGTAACTGTGGGGTTGGCCCGCGGGAGGCACACGTGTGCGTTGTGAGGACAAAGCAACACGCTCGTGGCCGTGCATGGCTTGCATTATGCTGATGAATGGAGCTCCCTGCCAGATCCTTTGATTTGAGAAGCAGTACAACCCATCGGTAACATGATACATCACAAATTGTTTTGTCAACAATTTATGATATCATTTCTCAAATGACCATCGCGGTGTCGGCTGAATTATGGTGTCATGGCTGGCATAATGTCAATACTCAAGTTGAGGTGAGGGCAGCCCGGTCTGCTTTGATTTAGACGGCTGACACCATGACCGCTTTGGAATCTGTTCTGTACACAAACACACACGCACGCACGCACACACACACACACACACACACACACACACACACACACACACACACACACACACAAACAAAAGTACAAACACACAGACACACATACACACACAAACAAAACTACAAACACACAGACAGACACACACACAAACAAAACTACAAACACGCACACACACACACACACACTGACAAACAAAACTACAAACACACACACACACACACACAAAACTACAAACACACAGACACACACAGGCACACACACACACACACACACAAACAAAACTACAAACACACAGACACACACAGGCACACACACACACACACACACACACAAACAAAACTACAAACATGCACACACATACACACTGACAAACAAAATTACAAACACACAAACAAGCACAGACACACACTCACACACACACACACACAAACAAAACTACAAACACGCACACACACACACACTGACAAACAAAACTACAAACACACAAACAAGCACAGACACACACAGGCACACACACACACACACACACAAACAAAACTACAAACATGCACACACACACACACACAAACAAAACTACAAACATGCACACACACACACACACACACACACACACACACTGACAAACAAAACTACAAACACACAAACAAGCACAGACACACACACACACACAAAACAACAAACAAACAAACAAACCAGCAAGCAACCATGTACTCAATCCAAGACTAAACTATGGTATCCAAATGAAGTTATAAATATTAAAACAATAACGCTAGTGTGGCACTCATGACCAAACCATTGAATAAATAAGGTGTAAATGAATGTACTTCTACAAAACTATCAATTAAATAAGGGTTATATAAGGGATGTATAAAGGGAATATGAAGCATATATTGTGGACATTATTAAACTACTCAATTTATCAAAAACTATAACACTATCCATATAGTAAATATATTCTAATTCTGACTCAAAATGTAACAGAATCAGAATCAGTATTGGAATCAGAAATGCTTGATCTTTCCACAGGGAGAAATGTGGTCTGTAACCCAGTTTCTCCCCTCTGATTCTGAATGTTAAATGTGTGGTTTATGCAATCATGGCTTGGTTTTACTCTCACAACAATAGTCACTGTTTGGCCAACCACCTGAGCAACAATTAAAAGTATGGACCAAACAGAATACATTTCTTGTGTCCAGACTTGGTTGCTCACCAATCATTTGTTGTGCCACCATGTGTAGTACCAACAGTAAGAGGAATAGCTCCTATATAGTATTTTATATTTATATTAATTTTGATTAATATTGAGAGGAAACATAATATTGATGGGAAAATGACCTGCAGCCAATTTCCCAAATGAAACTAAAAATAAATGGCAATGTCAGCCTCTTGGGTCCCTGTTTCACGTTAGTGTGTGAAATGGTTGTGTATGCTTGTCAAAATGCTTTTCGGGTACCAAAATGGCATGGTATGTGAATAGGAAGGACTGGTGCATGTTTCCACAAGTCCAACCAACCAACAAGAGTTGGATAGAAAAAGGCTTAGACAAAGTTGGTTGTCATTATATTAACAACCAATTAAATTACTTCAGGGAGAACTGTCACTTAAGCACAATCGTTTTCAGACGCAGTCCTTTTTCAAACTCCCGGCCAATCCAACGGCTGCCTCAGGATTTCCGAGGTCTCGTTATCTCATTATTTTTGATGCAAGTTTCCCCAGAACCTGCCCAAGCCTGAGAGATGCAGGCGTGGCTGTACCAGATTATTTTGCCACTGACCTTCTCCACTGGAGGAGATGGAGGTGAAGTGGCAGTCCTAGGCGCATCTCAAAGTAACACTTTAATTATCTGCAAGGCTTTCTTCTTCACTGGGTCCGTTGCCCATTATCAAAGTTCTGAAAAAGATGTCCCACGCATCGCAAACATTGTGCTTTTAAAACAATACAACAGACAGAAGTTGTTAACCTCGTGCACTAGCAAAAATATCCCTCCCAATCCTAGATTATTAGAATTCAATTAAATGTTTATCGCCATCTCCTTCCATCCCGTTGGCTCTGTAGGGCACTGTTTAAGACAAACCACATGCACCTTACCAGCAACACACACCGGGAAATACATACGAAAAAAGTACGCAAACCAACGAAAGACTGTTTGATTGGATTAGTGATGTCTCTTTGTTCATTTCGTCTGATATTCCCTCAGCAACAGGCTTGTGGTACAGAGTAGGACTCGCTGACATGAGGTATGTCTGCCTGCCGCTGTTAGCGTGCTGTCCTCCACAGGCATTGGCATACGAAAGACGCACCTCATTTAATAGAAAAATAAAGACACTCTAGTGAGGAGTAAACGTTTTTGCAAAACCCTGTGATGATTTGTGACCCCTCTGTGGACAGCGAAATTGTGGAATCATACACCCATAACTTCACACTTAATCTGTATTACTCTCGTCACAACAGAGCAAGGCACTCTATCAGTAAATGCTAATCTCCTAATTAACAAGCTAATTAGGCAATTACAGCTTTGCAGAAGGATGCCTAAATGAAATATGACAACCCAGTCACTTTCTACAGCACCTGTGGGTCTTTTCAGACGTCACAATGAGCGCACGATGACAAAGTGTTGTCTCGTGGCGCTCATGGGCGCGTATTGCTTCTGTGCATTTCTTACTTCATTAGTAACAATATTATTATTTTATCGCGAAAGATGTGCACCAAATTACATTAAAATGGCTTGTTAGGTTACGGATATAAAGGATAAAGGAAAAAAAGGAAAAGTCGGTCTAGAAGTTATTTTAGAGACTGAATATACGTAGATGAAATACATATAATAAGAATATATATACATATACATACATATATATTATATAGTATAGTAGTCTATATATAAACATATCGAGTCAGATTCGGATAGGAGTATCCAGAGAGGGAAAAGAATAAAGTCCATGTAACTCCATGTAAAAACAGGGTGTTTGTGAGGTGCTGGAGCCGGCGCGTCTCGATGTAAGGGGCCCGTCACAAACGGAAATGAATCATGTTGACATGCAGCTGAAAACAATGGTGAACGGGCCTGCTCTGCAATGCAATGAAGAATCATACACTGCAACAGAGGAGAGGAGGCGAGCTGTACCTCTGAGCCCTCCTTGACAGGTATGCAGTGGGACTTGACAGCCCAGCGTTTCAATGATAAATGCAGTAGTCCTGGGACTCCCCTGCGTTAAACTCTGCGATGGGTTCAGCTTGTGCTTCAAGGTCAAGTGAACGAGCCCAACCCCACGTCTGGCTTCAGAAATAAAAATGGCAAAGAAAAATAAAGAAAAAAGGCTGTGGCGGGGGGGGGGGGGGGGGGGGTTTAAAAACATTTTAGTTTGGGGAATTACACACTTATGTCCTTTGAAGCTACACGGCGTTGGATTAAGCGTTTTCTTAAATTCCTGAATTCTTCTTCAAATGCAGGGTAGTCCAGATTTGCAGATGTAGGCATATTAATGAAACCCACTGCCTGCTGTTTAAAAACAGGACTCATTTACAGTGTTGACTAAAAAGGTCTTACTGCGTGTCCTCTCTTTGTGTAATTGAGATACTATTGAATACTCATATTAAGCAGTGAGCAACAATATATGTACATATGACCAATGCTAATGTGTGTGTGTGTGTGTGTGTGTGTGTGTGTGTGTGTGTGTGTGTGTGTGTGTGTTTTTCATTGGTGGAAGGTACTTTTGAATCAGAGTCTAAATATATAGGCCTACAGAATGATCAGAATTCTGTTAAAACATATACAAATATATGTGTAAATGTTTAAATGTAATATATACATTTAAATCTAAATTAAATTGTATATATATATATATAATGTTATTTTAAACTACATATTGCCACAAATAAACTATGATTTACGCATCAATATGCTTTAAGCCTATTTAATTGTATGTAAAACTAGTACAATTCCTACATAATCAACTACTAACAGTTGTTTTTGTAATTTAATTCTCACACAAGTAGTTTGTGTTGCATTTAAACCAAACCGTTTGGTAATAATGTTACTTTATGGGATTGAGTTGGAACCTCTGCCATTATATGAAGTAAAAAACATCAAGCAATACTTATTTTATGACTGGTCATTCTGACATACCTGGAACATTGTAGAGGCCCACCGTTTGCACAATATTGCGTGTTTTTTTTAAACATTTAAATAGGCATTACTAAATGACATACTAAAATACAAATCCACATGTCTTAATAACACACACAAGTCACAAACGTGTGTGTGAATTTACAAGAATAATATTGAAGTGCATTGTAGTCGAGGCATTTAACAACGTGTCTGCTGCCATAGCAACTGCGGAGGAGCACGGAGCAGCGCCGCCTGCTTGCGCACTGGATGTCACTCGTGGCAACGGCCAATCCGAAGTTCCTTCCCTTTTGTACACGCAGCGTGAAGATGGAGGGCTTGAGTGGGTGGGCTTTCAGGACCATGCATCTGCCAGTAATAGGACACATTGGTCGTCAGTCCTGCAGTCATACTTGTCGGGGATTGGTCGAGGAGCTTTACTTCCAATAATATAAACATGTCTGCTGCCTTGGCTCTCCTACAGCACGGCGCATAGAAGGAACTTCACAGTTCTATGTCAAACTGCAAGTTTGAGTGAAGATTATGCATTATCTACGCGCGGGCGAATTAATTTCGCATTAGACTTCTACACCAAAGAATTGGCACGAATTTGTGCACGCGTGAGAAAATGGGAAAATCCTTCTGCGAGAGAGACTCTGCCGTTCTTTTATCATTATAATCACTAGCATCCCTAGTGCTCCTCGAATATTTTGGTTTTCAGTGTTCCGGCGAGAGAAGTGACAAGAATATAGACCCCTCCTCTGCAGGGCGGAGCATTGCATTGCCGTTTCGATTTAGTGTGTGTGTGTGTGTGTGTGTGTGTGTTTTTTTGCCTGCTCGTGCTCCGACACGTCTGCACTGAGTGAGTGGCATTGGCACTCTGTCAATCGCTCACCACCGCTGCCATCAAACAACATAAAACACACACAGGCAGAGGCTGGAGCTCATAAATTTCAGCAGGCACATCTTTTTGCGCATCGCCTTACAACGTCTTGTTTAATTAATTTCTCGCTGTGTTTTTTTTTTTTGTGTGCTGCATTTCTCTAACGGTATTAACTTTTCTACCAGGCCTACTGTTCATATTTTTATAGTTACGTTTGGACACCCATGTCGCAGATTATTTCATTTTTTGTATTATTATTGCAGTTATCGTGGAAACCATTTATTTTAATTGCATATGGGCAACACATGTGCCGGCGCGTATTCACGAGTTGCAGTTGATTTTTGCGTTGACATATTTCCATGTTGGATATTTTGATTCAGCGGCACCAGGAGGATTTGAACATTTCACGGAGGGATCCCAGGAAGACTAATGACTGAGAGATCATCGAGGAGCGTTTCCATTCTCCGCGCGTCAAATCAAACAGAAAGACAAATTGGCATGAGCATTCGTGCGGGATATGATCGACGAGTGTAAATAATGAGAAAGAAGTTTTGACCGAAAATAGCCTACATGTGTTTTTGCACAACACTCATTTCGCCGACCGTCAGTTTGGACAGCGCGTAAAAAACAAGAGGATAACAACTATTTGGACTCAACATTTGAAAGCAGCGCCGGCATCTTCTTACTTCGCGGGGTGTCATTTGATCACCTCGGTCATATACCCGCATTGCTAATCCTGAGACTACAACGTTTGTTGTAGCTGATTTTGTATATGAGTTTTTCAATTTGTGTGGCTCAGTGCACAGACTCTATCGCGGCCATGGACGAGCAAGCCCGCATCATGCAGTCCATCGGTGGCGTCAGTTTGGCCGGCCATTCGGTGCAAGGAGGCATGGCACTGCCGCCTCCACATGGACACGATGGGACGGACGGAGACGGCAGGAAACAAGACATTGGTGACATTCTTCATCAAATCATGACCATTACCGATCAAAGCCTGGACGAGGCGCAAGCAAAGTTGGTTCATTTATATGTTTTCCTAACTTCCCTCAATGGCCGAGGACACGTTCATAAGAACGGTGGTGCCTGTCAATAACAATGGGCTGGGGTAGAACCCCTGCTCAATGAAAAGTTTCTGACACGAAAGGGTTATTCTAGAATAATGTGTGACCACGTAAACGTTCAGCCTATTGCAAATGTATCCTCAATTACATTAAGGATTCCAAAAAGTTGAAAAAAGCGTGAATACATCTCCAATTGTGATTATTTATGTGCCAGTCTGATGGATATGTTGTAGTATAATTACAAATGTAGGCATACGCGTGATATAGTCATACATATATATATATATATATATATATATATACATGGGCAACACACACATATATATATATATATATATATATATATATATATATATACACAACCTTCCAAATTAATTCATGTTCATAAACTGTTGTGATGAGGTGCAACTGTGTAACATTAGTTAGCAGTTATATTATCACTTTGTCAAATAACCATTCAGATGATGATTAGGTGAATATTGTCGTGTGGGATACCTTCATCTCATTAGCTACAATAAAAATAATAATCATGTAATTGAACAAACATAGGCCTACATTACGTCTATCGACATGCAGGGATAACTTTTTAGTCATGGTATTAAAGTGCGTAAAACAGAAATAATTTTCAGACTAGAGCAAACCTATTTCAGAAATTCCTCAGATGCTTTAGTTAGGTCTATGTACATATACCAAAAAAAAATTGGTTATTTAACAATTACTTTATTTCAATATGTATTTTTGTCTTATACTGAAACAGGAAACATGGACTGAACTGTCACAGAATGAAACCTGCACTCTTCAGCGTTCTCTGTGAAATCAAAGAAAAGACCGGTAAGAGCTTTATTAATTCATTACTTGTGCTATACCTGGAAATAATACATCAGACCAGCCACATTACCCAGATGTACCGCCATATTTACAGTTGACCGCATTCTGCAAGCACCTACCGAAATCACTTCATTTTATTTGAATCACACCAAGTCTTTGTGAAGTAAGAATTCTGTTCGTTTTCTAGAATTAGAATTAGAGGTCCTGTGTGTGAGAGCCTCGCTTCGCATCCCCTATTCGCGCAGACGCGCAGACGCGCAGACGCGCAGCAAACAACAGAAAGTACGCGTGGAGCAATCCACCTCAGGAGCAACCTTTGCATTTATGGCGAATATCCACAGCAAATTAGGTATTAATAGTCGAGAAAATATAAAATGTTTCCCCTAAATGTCACACAATCGACAAATGGCTAGTAGTCCATGCTTTAATACAATGTAGGCACATTTTATATATACAATTTGTATTTAATTAACAAAGATAATAATGTCACATTGTACGTATATAGTAACAACGGCACTCAGACCTAATGACATCTTATAAAAGGTAATTAAGCATTTTGATTTGAATATATAATATTTATAATAGTATACATGTGCTGAAGATTAAAAAAGGGAATTTCCCTTGTCCTCCAAAATACTAGGCCTAATTTAGAAATATTGAGTTACTAATAGGTAACTTCATTGTGAAATTATATGTACTATGTATATGGCCAATATAGTTTCACAGTCTATTCCAGTTTTACTGTTTTCCACCCCAATGATAGGCCTATTAAGAAGGCTCACAGTGTTTAAATATAATTAACAGAAACATAACAATAAATATACTACACAATTGCTGAATCTATATTGAAATAAGACACATTTAACCAAGTAATTCGTATATTTTTAAGACCATTTGGGAGACAACATTGTATAATAATGATGTGGCTTGTGTTTAATGAGGCAGATGGTTAGTGAACTTTGTGTGGTTTATGAGAAAATGGACATAGGGAAGTTCATAAAACTTTATGATCTCCCACAACACAGGTGGTGTGCACATGGCTAGACATGAACATCGCATTTGCTGGCTTTCTCCTTTAGGATGCAGATTTATTGCTGTTGAATTGTGAGAATTGAGCAGAAAACAAACAACAACAAAAAAACAGCAGCACACATTGCATTAAACACAATTCTGGATTTGATGCAATCAGTGAGCTCTTTTGATATTATTTCCACCTGTAGAATGCGAAATGCAAAGGAAAATACATCGCATTAATATTGATGAATATTTACAAAAAACACAACTGTGATTTTTGTTTGGGTCCAGAGTTTCTGAGTGACAATGTCAGAGAAGAAAGCTGGTGAAAGAAATGAACATCTATAGAAAATTGTCACATCTATCAAAATGACATTAATAAAATATCCAGATACAAATATGACGAAAAACGGAATCAAGAATCATAATTACCTGCATGTGACAAAAAACAACAACAAGAGTGCGACTCTAGGACAAGTGTAAGTGAGAGAGAGAGAGAGAGAGAGAGAGAGAGCGATAGAGAGAGAGAGAGAAACAGAGAGACAGAGCGAGAGAGGAGGAAGACAGTGGGAAGGAGCTTGTATAGATGTGTGTGCATGCACGCATGTAGTGTTGGCATGTGTGTGTGTGTTAGTGTGTGTGTGTGTGTGTGTGGATAACCTGTGGTTTGGAGTCATAGCCTGCCCCTCTTAGCCATTGACAGAGCTCAGCTGGTCCGGTGGCCTTGTTGACCAGCTTGTTCCTCCACAACACAGTGAGCCATTCACTGGCTGCATGGCATCCGACCAGACAGAGAGCCCTCCTTGCTCTCTTTCATGTGCGCTCAAAAGACAAACAAGCCCCTCTCTCTCTCTCTCTTTCTCTCTTTCTCTCTTTCTCACTCTCTCCTCTCTCTCTCTCTCCCCCTCTCTCTCTCTCTCCCCCCTCTCTCTATCTCTGTCTCTCTGTCTCTCTCTCTCTCTCTCTCTCTCTCCCCCTCTCTCTCTCTCTCCCCCCTCTCTCTATCTCTGTCTCTCTCTGTCTCTCTCTCTGTCTCTCTCTCTCTGTCTCTCTCTCTCTCTCTCTCTCTCTCTCTCTCTCTCTCTCTCTCTCTCTCTCTCTCTCTCTCTCTCTCTCTCTCTCTCTCTCTCCCCCCACCATCTCTGTCTCTCTCTCCCCCCACCATCTCTGTCTCTCTCTCTATGCCTTGTGATTGAGCTATATTCTCGTAGTTTCCGCGGTCGCGGCGTGCAGGTAAATACGTGTTGCAGGACAGAGTGAGCAGCTGCAGCTGTTTGGGCGCAGGGCTCAGGGGAGAGGGTCGTTTCAGTGGCACCGTGGTTGTGTTCGCGCGGCGCGGGTTCACCTCGACATCAGTGCCAGTGTGTTTGGTGTGCTTCACGGAAGGAAGTGGCAGACTGGTGTAACCTGGGGAGAGAGAGAGAGAGAGAGGAGAGAGGGAGGGAGGGAGGGAGGGAGAGAGAGAGAGAGAGAGGAGAGAGAGGAGAGAGAGGAGAGGGAGAGGGAGAGAGAGGGGAGAGAGGAGAGGGAGAGAGAGAGAGGGAGAGAGGGAGAGGGAGAGGGAGAGGAGAGAGAGAGAGAGAGAGAGAGAGAGAGACTTTTCTCGGCGTGTTTAGAAGTTTGTTGGCAGCCTTCTAACTCTAATGGTGGAGCCGGAGCGTATTTCTGAATTGCTAATGCCCTGGAAGTATTAATTCACTTTGATATGCTAATTAGATGGCATTATGCAAGAAATGAGATTAAGCAGCAGCATGAAGTCATTTGCCTGTCAGTAAATTGAGTGTTTTTAGCACTTTTTTTTCCTTCCCCCCTTTCTTCTTAAAAATGTCTTGGTGTCGCATTGAGATACGCTTAATATCAAGGTGGTCTTTGTTCTTCACTCTTATGTCATTTATTTGTGCACTTAGAAATGTACGCAGTGCATACTGAGATTATGATTATTTCATATTTTCTCCTACCCTTTCCGGGCGGGTGCTGGTGAATACGAAGATAAAAATAAGGTCGATTTAAAAAAGGAAATGCACACTATTTGCCCTACAGTACCTTTCCTTGTCTCATTCACCATGGCCCTCACATGGAAAGACAATGAATACATTGACTGGCAAGTGGCCTGTTATTCAGATCAGTTCAGCAGTCTGTTTTACACTGCTGGCTGCTCCTCTCTCTCTCTCTCTCTCTCTCTCTCTCTCGCTCTCGCTCTCTCTGCCCCACCTGAGTCTCTGAAGGCAAAGAGAAAAGAAGAGGGAGAGAGAAAGAGAGGGGGAGGGGAGAAAGGGAGGAGGGCTCGCAACAGCCGAGCTGCAGGAATAACAAAGGTGAAAGATTACCTCCATATGGTATTTCTGACCAAGAAAAGAGAGGTTGTGCAGCCAGACTCCTGTTTGATGTGAGGTTTAATCAATACAAAGAGATTACAGAAAACTATTACAGGCTAAATCACCGTGTGCCACGAGAGGCTTCGCTCCTTCGCACAGCTCTCTCTCTCTCTCTCTCCCCCAGCCGTGGTGCAGGCCGCTTAGCCGCTTCTCTGCTTGCTATTGACTTGTTGTTTTCCTGACCTTTGACTCGCCAGGTTCAGGAACAAGAGGTGTAGAGAGGGAGAGGGAGAGGGCGAGACACACAGAGAGACAGAGATGGAGAGGGAGCAGAGCCGATCCAGGGCTGATACATGCTCAGCTCCAGTGTTAGTGTGAGTGGATTAAGGGAGAGGAGACCACACCGGCACTGCCAAGTGGTCAGCGTTGTCAACACCGCGTTGCAGCGTGTGACGGCGTTCCCAAATGTGCTGAATGTGCTCCGGTGTCTGTTCATCACCTGCGTTTATTTGTTCGCCCGGCTTCCACATCGTGTTCTTTATCCAGAAAGGGATCGAGGATGGGCTAAATACATTTCTGTGCGAGCCTGTAATTAACCACATGTGAGGCTTACTAAAAGAATTACCTGGAGTAAATAGAGTTAGGAATAAGGAGGTAAGCATTTCAGAATCCTATAGGGAACATTAATTTCAATGCACCCTGACAGAGTTAATGAGCCTTCTCATTATAAAATTGTGCGGTTGTTGTCGCTATTATATGTAATATTATTGTTTCTGAAATTATCGATATTATTATTATTATTATTATTATTATTATTATTATCTGCGTTCATACTATTATAAATTCCACTATTATTAATAACAAATCGTTCTTAAAATACACATATCCTTTTTTTTTTGTGGCAGACAAAATATCAGTTCACGTTGTGTGCTGGCTTTGTATTTCCTCTGTGGTTCTGATTTCACCAGGATGAGATGGCTTTCAAAAAGAAAAGGAAAACAGAACGGAACCACCCCAGAAGAATGGCAGGTTAAATGTATGACAGGGAGCAGAGAGCCATTGAGTGGGAAAGACAATTGACTCTGGCTGCCTTTTTGTCTCGGGGTTCCCCGGCGATGCGGCTGCACTGACTAGATAGTGTTGTGCAGAGACGCTTGCTCACAGCTGGGCTCCTGACTGCCTCAAAGGCTGTGTGCCACTGGTGCATTCCCCTCTATTGCATGCCGGCAGATCGGCAGGATTTGGCTATTATCTAACTAGCCCTGAAAACACCTTCCCTGTTCCCCACCAGCCATATACAAGGAGGGCAGAACAAAACAGGCCAACAACCCAGTATTGTGCATTTATATTTACATGAACCCTGTGTGCATATATGTAATGAGAAATAGATGTATCAGTAAACGGGGTCCCTTGCTGTTTCCGACATTGCTAAGCCACTGGCAAAATGCACACGTTCAGACGATTCTTAGCAGCGCGATTCATTGCCGTTGACGTCCTTCCATCTGCACACCGAAGCACCCATCACACATGTCCCCCCCCCCCCCCCGTCCCGTCCCCCGTCCCCCCCCCCCCGTCCCGTCCCCCCGTCCCCCCCGTCCCCCTTAGCTCCAAGCGTTTTTGAGCCGGCTCCTTGCGCGATCAACAGCTCATAATTGTTGTTGTGTTTTTTTCTTTTCGGTGCACATACATTATGCAAATGAGTCTTTATGGCAACTGGCACAACAATTAGCATCCTCCAACAATATTTTAGTAGGTTAATTGCGAAATTTCTAAATTGTACATCTGAGTTGTTAATTAGGCGTGACAGAGGTGGTGAAATAGTTGTCTTCGGGCGTCGCAGTCAGTGGAGGCTGCTTGGGATGCAAAAAGGAAGGATTGATTGGAATTGGATTACAGCGGTCTAAATGTGCGGCAGTGGTAGAAGACTTTGAATGTCTCTTTTTAGTTCGCTTTTTGGTCTTCTTGGGGGTGCAGCAGTGGTACCCTACCTGCGTCTGGGCTCGTGAAATATGGTCTGACCCGAACGTGTTGTGGTTAAGGAAACGATCACGCTCTAAAAAGAGAGAATTGAGAAAAACAGACAATGGGATGTGGGATGAGAATGGGACGTTTATTGAGCATTAGATGTACTGTATGTGCTGTGACTTGTTTCCTTGTCTGTTTGGCATGAGTTGTGTGAGCCGTTTGCTACCTTGGTTAACGCATCTCTGGGGCCGGGCTCTTATCAAACCAAGAGCATTTTTATGCACTATGCCAAACTTTAATTCTTTCTTGTGGGCGTTGGTGAAATGTTAGAAATCCCCCCCCCCCCCCCCCCCCCCAAAAAAAAAAGTATTTGCTTTGCTAATTAATTAACACACAAATGAAAGGCACATCATTTGCAACTGTATTTTCTGAACAAACGACCAAAATGTATAACCAGCCCTGCTGCAAGTGCTAACACAAACACAGGTGTGTTTTGAATTTTTTTATTGAACTTCAATTTTCATTACAGAAAATCGAAAGAGAAGAAAAATACGTTGAAAAAAAGAATTGCATCTGATATATATATATATATATATTTTGTATCATGTGCACTTGTCACCATGTTTCTTGATATTTACTGTCGGCACAATCTCGGTCTGCAGTCGTCTTAATGACACAGCTAGGTGTATTACCATAGAGCCGTTGTTAGTGTAAAAAGCCTTACACCGAGATACTGGTGGCGAGGTCCTTTTCTCAGTAATGATACCGCTATTTATAGTTCCCCATTTCATTAGCTCTACTGTTTCAGGGAAGCGTCTCCCTCCTGGGACGATGGACACTGATGTTCATTCCACAGAGCTGCTGTGTGTATTGTATGTGGACAGCTAACTGACCTGTCATATGTAGGTCACTACATCACTACACTGTCACTTTCTTTCTTTTTACACGCAGGAATTTGCAGATTTTCTACGTTTTTTTTGCAATCTAATGGTTATGGTTTATTTGTTGATCTATTTTGTGCGCCGCTCTAGCCTGTCAGACGATGGGGTTAAACCAATACATGCTAGCGTTGTAGCATGTAGCATAGCAGCGTGTGTGACTCCTACAGGTGATGTAGGTCTTGTGTCAGACTACAGTTGTATTTTGCAAATGTTTCAGTTTGGCTTTTCTATCATAGCAATGGAAGGATATTGTGAACCGCAGTGCTGATATTTATCACCATGAATAGACAATTTTCCTTTTATTTACAACTTTCTATTCTATCTTTGAGATTGTTTCTCTCTCCCTTAATTGCAAGACAACAATTAAGCTGCAGCTCCCTTCCATTGTTTCACATGCCATTGTTCAACATGTTTCATACATTACAATGATGTATGGAAGGCAGAAATGAAAAAAAAAAAAACTGCAATTCAATGAAAATCTAATCAGCATCTTAATAAGGCAAATAATTCTTATTGGCTGCTGTGTTAAGATTTCTAATAATTAATTCATAGCAAACCTTGTGCTATTCTGCTTCAGCCTGTAGACATGTTAAGCTTTAGCTTCTGCCAAAAGAAATACAATAACAGCACAAAATTGCCTGCTCCACTATTCGGCATCCACTCCGAAGCGATGTAGTTATATTTTGTAAACGATTGTCTCTGAATTTGCATGCATCTTTTTTGAATGAATGTATATTTACATTAGTGTCAGGTAAAGATAGATGCAATGCGTTTACGGCTGCAGGATCCCTGCTGCGGAGTTACAAATGCACGGGGCACAGGACGGGAAATTTACACCGTTGTGAGATTCGTCATTGTTGGCGTGTATCGTACGCATAAGAATTCATCGTTCTGGTCTCTCACGTCCTTGACGTCTCTTTTTTGTTGTTGTGCTGGTCTGAAGTAATGGAAAGATGGCGAGGGGCCCGCGTTTAGGTGCCGGCTCATGTTACACCGAAACAGGGGGCCCTGTTTTGGGCTCCCAGTGAAATAGCTTAATTGGTGTCAGGGCCCCAGGGATGAAGGCCTCTTGCTCTCCAACACGCCGCCACGCAGCCCCTCCACAACGGGGGGGGGCCGGGGGCCGCTGGTGGCGGCGTCCGCCGGCGGACGAGGACCGAGCCATGCCATAACAACACCAAACGATGTTTGGGATGACGGAAATGAATATGCGCCCGCTGCCGGAGAGCTGTGATTAATGGCGGCGAGCGGCGGAATTCGCGCCCTCCTCTTTGGCTCCTCTTTGATGGGGATTGAAAAGCACCCCAAAAACGCCTGGTTTCTCTCCGTGTTTTCTCCAGGAAGTAGAGGTCACACAGAGTACATTACTGCCATTTGTCACTGCCGGACATAATGTATGTTGAAGTTCGTTTTGGGAATGATTCGCTGTCATGGCGGGGAGCGGCTGGTTTCCATTGGCTGGGTGTCTGGGTGTTTTTAAGGAGACAACTTGTACCTCTGCCGTCGCCTTCTTGACTATCATGGCAGATATGCGAGCGGACGATTTCTTTAGTGAACTTTCGAAAACTGATATTTTGTCGACGCCGGCCCCTTGATTAAATTATGCATCAGTTTAATTTTAATAATGGCACACACACACACACACACACACACATTCACACACACACACACACATTCACACACACACACACACACACACACACACACACACACACACACACACACACACACACACACACACACACACACACACACACACACACACACACACACACACACACACACACACACAGTGATTTCTTGCTGTGGTACTCACTCCTGTTCTCTGGGAGGCCTGCAGTCCCATCGATACAGAGGCGAATGAAGGGAACAAAATGGTGGTGTGCTGTTGCCATGATAATGATCTGTATCTGTTGTGTCCTAGGAGAAGACACATGAATATTTAATTGTGTCTGCTGGAGAGGGAGAGGGGGAGAGAGAGGGAGAGGGGGAGAGAGAGGGAGAGGGGGAGAGAGAGGGAGATGGAGAGAGGGAGAGAGGGAGAGAGAGGGAGATGGCGAAAGGGGGAGAGAGAGAGAGGGAGACAAGGAGGGAGGCACCCACATCCGTCTCATCCTTCCTTACCTTCTCTAATACGTTTTCTACCTTCCCAGGTTCTTCCCCTTTCTCCCTAAGTAATGGAGAATTAAGGCACGCATTAAAATAAACCCAAATTGCCTCGTAAGGGGGATTTCTAAGGACATTTGTCTCCCATCGCAGTGCCAATTTCAAACGGCAAGTTTTGACAATGGACGTTGTGCTGACACAGTGCATTTCCCCCTCATCTTGGCTCCCTCAAATAAGCATTTCCTCTGTCAAAATGATTGATACATATTAAGCATGCACTGCTTTTTTCATTTATTTATTTATTTCTCCCTCTCACCACCACTGTGCGCCCATGTCAGACACCATGCAGGAGAAGATATGAGTTTGAAGCAGTGAATGAGTTTGGCTCATATTGATCTATTTGTGTTCTGGGAGTGGCAGGTGCTAGGCGAAGTGTGTGTCAGCTCTGATTGTTTGTGTCAGTGATCTGAGCTCCACACAGAGTTCGCATGCATGCATTTTTGCAGCTGCCTTTGGGTTGAGGAATCAGACACAGACCTTTTAAGAAATCTCACCCCTCTTTGAGGCAATAGATCAGCGACTGTCTTCAGACATTTCTTTTCAACATTCTTTTATTCATTCTTTTAATTCTGTGCAGCAAATGTCTCAAGGGTTGAATGGAGCTGCTTTCAATACAATTATGCAAAGTGAGCGGCATTTCATGTAAACATGAGCATTGAGAGGAGTGGTTTCACTCTCCATAATGAAGAATAGTTGGTGGTTTGTATGCATCTGTGCATATTATCAAACGTATATGTGTATTTGTGTCTTAACATTTATGCATGTGTTTTTGTGTGTGTGTGTGCATTAGGGAATATGTGTGTGTGTGTGCGTGTGTGTGCATGTATCTGTGTGAACGTGAGTGCATGTAAGTGTGTGTGTGTATGTATGTATGTGTGTGTGCGTGCAGGTGTAAGTATGCAGAGCACGTGGAGTACTCTGTGCGGTGCTGAAGGAGAGCGTGGAGTGGCAGAGTTAATTTATTTAATGACTGAGCGTCTTCTATCTCCCCAGCCCTGATTACAATCTCTGCCTGATGAGGGGAGAGGTAGAGGGGGTGTGCTTCTCTGCCCCTCTCCTTGCAGTCGTCTTCCCTCTTAAAGCTTATTCCTTGTGACCGACGGAGGAAAGAAAACAACATCCATCCACCACATCCCCAGCCCAGACATTTTAGTTAGAAGGAATTTTTTGGCCTCTGAACTCGCATGCAATTTAAAAAGAAAAGCAGTGCTGGGAAGTCTGGTTTGGTTTCATAGCTAATGGGCAGTGTGTGTGTGTGTGTGTGTGTGTGTGTGTGTGTGTGTTTGCGTGTGTGTGTGCGTGATAAGGACTGGGGCGCCGTGGCGTGGAACGGAACGTGGGAAAGCCAAACACTGTCACTTTGGCAGCCATGGCTGTCAGGATTGTGTAGAGACAGTTGTAGAAACTGTGACCTTCCCTCTCTGCCAGCGTGTCTCTTGCCGAGCCAAAACGCTGCCCGGTAGATGTGCTCCAGCCCTGGGAGGGAACACAAACACAGGAGGAGGGGGGGGGGCAGGAAAAAGACGGCAAGGGCCGCAATTGTAAAAAAGAAAAACTAAATGAAAAGACAGAAAAAAGAAAGAAGGGAGGGGTTAGGGTGAGACGGGGGGAGCGTGAAGCAATTAAATACTTCTCTGAGCTATCATGAGAGAGAGAGAGAGAGAGAGAGAGAGAGAGAGAGAGAGAGAGAGAGAGAGAGAGAGAGAGAGAGAGAGAGAGAGAGAGAGAGAGAGAGAGAGAGAGAGAGAGAGAGAGAGAGAGAGAGAGAGAGAGAGAGAGAGAGAGAGAGAGAGAGAGAGAGAGAGAGAGAGAGAGAGAGAGAGAGAGAGAATACTCCATGGCGTCTAACGTTTCTATGAGCCATCATCAGTAATGCGGCGGCAGCCTCGCAAACCAGAAATTATTTCTTCAGGCGTCGCTGTCAAGTGTTATTCAAATAACACCAGACTCACATTTGAATAACAGCCGACATTTTGAATTAATTAATCAGACAAGATAGTGTGGGCCTTTTCTCATTAGTCTACAGGTCAGAGCGGGGAAGATATATGCGCTGGTGATGATATACTTGTCTTTAATAATGATTTATGGAGATTTTGGATTGCACTCGATTTGTCAAAGACCCCGGTAGCAGAAAAATAGGACAGTGCATATTTCATTACCTTATCTATGATAGATTCCTCGATGCTAAAAGATACAGTCCCATTGTTTAGACACATTGAAATCTCTTTTTGATAAACTCTGAAGGGATACACACACACACACACACACACACACACACACACACACACACACACACACACACACACACACACACACACACACACACACACACACACACACACACACACACACACACACACACACTCACATACACGCATACACGCATACACACACACACACACACACACACACACACACACACACACACACACACACACACACACACACACACACACACACACACACACACACACACACACACACACACAGACACATTTAATCTCCTTTCATGGCCCTTTCCCGTTTTACTTTTCCTATGCAATTAAGTTAGGGCTGTAAATTACAACTGTGGCGTACTTTAATTATCATGGTGTAAAAATAGAGTTCCTGTCTTGGAGAGGATTTCATTAACTTACTCAATATTCTTTGTCATGTTAGAAAAAAGAAGGGGATTTTATTTAACACCCAAGGAGGGTGATATGCCACCAGTGGCTTGTGTTTTACAGTACAAAGATTAGAATGCAATTCATTTAGTGGTATCATATTTTAGTTTTGTTCAGTAAAATAATTGTGTGAATAATATAGCATACTCTATGGTATCTGTGTGTTTGTGTGTGTGTGTATTTGTATGAATGTGCGTGTGTGTATGTGTCCGTGTGTGTGTGTGTGTGTGTGTGTGTGTCTAGCACATATGCATTGTTATTATTGTTGAATATTGGTCCATAGAAGGTGTAAATTAAAATGTTTATTTTTGCTACGTCCATAGTGCTAACAATCTGGTCTCACCTGCTTTATGAGGGTGTTAAATATTAATGAACACATTCCAATGGGCTCAAGAAATACTACCTATTAATGTCTAAACTGTGTACAGCCTGTATGTGTGTATGTGCTGTGTGCCTGTGCGCGCGTGCATGCGTGTGTGTCGCGTGCGCGCGTGCGTGCGTGTGTGTCGCTCACGCACGCGCCGACACGTGCGCACGGCTGCGTGGTTCCCGGGTGCGCCAGCGAGCTGCGAGCGCTTGCCATTCCGGTGAGCAGCCCACACACAACACGCAGCAACACCGGTGTGACAAAACATTCAAATAAATTGCTGTCAGGCTGCCGAAACGCCAAGTGCAGCGATTTCCATCTGACGTGTGGAAGACCCAGACATGCAGCGCTGACACGTTACGCCGCGGCTGCACCTGTGAGAGACGCACGATAGAAATCAGGACGTGCCTGATCCCCGGCATAACAATGCCCATCATTACTTGATATTATTACTCTTCCTTAAGAGAGGCCTCCCCTATAGGGAGATACAGCGACGCAGGCCACACACTCTGTTCTTTCCTAAATGCGAGGTAATGATAGAGGGACTTAAAGGTCTGTCTTTCACAGCTACGCATACAATTGACTGAAGTGGTGCTATGCTATCCTCTCGCTCTCTCTCTCTCTCTATATATGTGTCTCGCTCTTTCTCTCTTTCTCTCTCTCGCTCTCTCTCTCTATATATATATCTTGCTCTCTTTCTCTTTCTCTCTCTCTCTCTCTCTCTCTCTCTCTCTCTCTCTCTCTCTCTCTCTCTCTCTCTCTCTCTCTCTCTGTCTCTCTCTTGCTTTTGCTCTCTGCCTCTTTCTCTCTCTGCCGTCTGATGGTGGAAGCAACAAGCACTGATTTGGTAGCTTTAGAAGCACGCCCATCATTGTTTTGTTGCATTGTGCAGGCATGCAGAGTATTTGCAAACATTTTCTTTGTGTCGAATCAAAGGTTAGAAATTATTTTTATGTTTGCCAATCAAGTCTATTACCAAGCACCATGCGATGCAAAATAATCAATTAGCACTAATAATGAACTGAGCAAATGTAATGTTTTTTAAAGCACCCGAATTTTTTAAAAAACATTTTCAAAATTAAAAAGACAAAAACAATCAAATACAGAATTACTCATTTGAATATATTTCACTTTACAGATTGCAGCATGCGGCATTTTCAGTGGTGGGTTGAAGGCAAATATTAGGTCTTTGTTGCATTACTCCCATTCAATTAATCTTCATAAAAAATGGGACTCGGTACTGCCCCTAAATCCAGCGAGGAGCTAAAACAAATAAAAAAGTTATTTTGGTAAAATCCAAGACAAAGGACTGTGTGTGGAATTATGTGCCATCCATTCTCTGTTGCATTGTTTTCCCTCCTCATAGGTTGCTAATGACGAATAGGGCCTCATTAGGATTTTAAGGATGAGAGGGGAAAGCTTTTAATTAATGATATGTAAATGGTTCTGAATTGATTACGTTAGAATATCAAGAGAGATGGGTAGAAGCTGTGGTGTAATATATTTTAATTAAGAATTAATTAAAAATGATGGCAATTTTATCGAGGCTCAAGGAAAAACAGTACAATTCGTGCTCTGTCAGAAGTAAATCAGCTCCTTGATTAAATAAACGGACGCATACTATATTTATTGAAGACGCGCGTATTCATATTTTGCCCGGGAATGATTGTCTACATTATTTGTACATTTCAGTGCAGCCTGTAAGTGGAGGACCACAAGCAGGGGTGGGGTCCCTGTGGTTAATGGTGATTTATCTCATTCTTAATTCCCGAGATCCTCCTGCTCTGCATTGACTGGATCAATAAAGCTGTGTATCCTTTTGAATTCAACGTCTACAATTAGATTTGCGACGTGGAACACAATTATAACTGAGACATGAATGCTCGGTTTTATCACTGGTGGCAAGAGTGAGCGTGTGCGTCGCATGTGCATGATATCAATCTGTTTATGAGCTAAAAAGATTTGTGTGAAAATGATGAGTTGTGACTAGACCCCCCCCCCCCCCCCCCCCCCCCCCCACCCACCTTCCCCGCACCGTACCCTTGTTAACCTTTTTAATTGCTATCTGCTTTCTTTCATTCATTCTTCAGTGTGGGTGGGTGGGTGGGGGGGGGGGGGGGGGGGGGGGGGGGGGGGGGGGGGGGGGGGGGGGGGGGGGCTGGAGACGCTATAGCTACATTAAGCGGCATTAAAGGGAGAGCGGGGTCTTTGTTTTTCGTGCTAACACGGCGGCGCTCGTACTCCCTGCTAAAGCCCCGCGATCAATGGAGAGAGCGCCTGCTATCGCAGCACAGGGAGGGGGAGCAGCGTGGAGGGGGGGGGGGGGGGGGGGGAGGAGGCTGGTGGATGTGGTAGCGGTAGGGGAGGGGTGGGGTGGTGGTGGTGGTGGTCCCTGGTGGTTCATTTTGATTGGAGCGCAGAGTTTTGTGTTGAAAGGCGAGGGAGAGACATGCTGTTGGAAGCCAATCCTCCCTGGATCAGTTAGAGCTCTGCAACAAAAACACCTTGATATTCCTGGGAACATTTGCTTAGGGAGAGAATCCGTTTGAAATGAATGGGCAATGAGAGCACGGCGCGATCTGAAGCGCTTCTGAGGCTCTGTGTGTGTTTGGAGAAAAGATTGCAATTCATAAATAAACACCCCAAAGAAATCCCTGCGATATTCAGAGAACAACTGAACGCGTTAAAACGGCACACTGTACCAGAAACGCATTTCATAGACGCTAATGTGTTTAGCGTCTTTATGAAATTGGCGTTTAAAGAAATCTTTTTTTTTGTCATGAAATAAAAGGTAATATAAAAGAAAAAAAGAAACGGAAAAAAGTAGGTTGCATGTTGACCTGTAAATATGAGTTTTTATGATGTCTTAGGTTAACAATTCAGACAGTAAGGCTCGGCAGACTCAGGGATTTTATGGGTTAGCCATCTTATTATGGGATGCTAGGAGGGTACGATGGTTGAGAGGGAAGTTACAGTCAATGGGTTATTAGTCCAGACACCCCCATACAGACTAGCACATAAAAAAAGGATAAGAGGCCCCATAAAGACAAACACGCCCACACGCACACGCACAGACACAGACACACACTCACACACACCGAACACACACACCTAAATTACACACACAGGCAGACGGTGTGATACACTCACACATATAATCTCTCACAGGAAACATCCCCACAGTCACACAGCATATCCCCCCCCCCCCCCCCTCCCCCCCCACACACACACACACACACACACACACACACACGCAAACATAGATACAGATAGACAGAAGCAAATATCTATATACACTCAGACACACATTTACCGGGACAGGCGTGTCTCCACGCATGCATGCATGCAGTAAACGCATGTGGATGGCTGGCGTGGCGTCTTCCCTTTGACACCTGCGACTGGTTGCAATACATCACTGTCAGCACAGCTTTCCCCACCTAGCCATATTCGGGCGTCGGTTATCCATGGAGGCCTTCGTCAAAAAGTTGAACAGTCTTGACGTGATCTCCCCAGTGGAGTCGGCGGGGGAAGGTGAGGCAGCAGAGTCGGGGGCGGTGTCATGGCCTGCTGCACCGGCTGCACCCAACCACAGTCTAATGACTAACTGACTGGGGGGGGGGGGGGGGGATAACATTCAACATACAAACATCAAGGCTGCAGTTAATACCCTAATTGCGATGAATGCCGGCTATCTCTAGAGTGAGAGTAAGCACAAGGGGTCTCAGCTTACTGAGCAGTGATGAGAGGTTGTCAGGGTGTTCCAGTGGTCACCCTGCTCCTCCATGTTCAGCCTCCCCCTGCCTCTATTGTGAAGGCACAAAGTGAGGACATGGCGGCCGGGCTCATGAGCTCACCGCGGAGAGGCGAGGCGTTTCAGGAGTGCAGCGCCGGTGGCGCCGCTAGCAGTTAGCATCAGCGGCCCTTGTGGCCCTGACTGTGGACCGGGGGGCGAGTAGAGAGAGGGGGATGGGGGTGGGGGGGGGGGGGATGGGGGGGGGGGGGTCAGCGTCTGGCTGATGGGAGCCAGAACATGAAACAATGCCGGGGTGCGTACTGCGGGGGGAACGGGGTTTCCGTTTAAGGGGGTGCCAGCACTACCCCCCCCCCCCCCCCCCCACCCCCCCCCCCCCCCCCACTCCGGGTTCGCTGCACAGAATTACAAGCGAGGGAGCAGGCCTGCTGAGGCAATTACAGCTTAATGGGGTCATTTGGAAGGCAATTGCCAGGGGTTAATGTAGTATGGAGAGATGAGGTGAGATTGAAGTGAAAATTTTTGGCTAGAAAATGTGTCCAAATGAAAAGGGAGCAAAGCAAGACGAGTCACACGGCGCTGATGTGGTGGGAGGCTTGGAGCAGGAAGGCTTCTACAGATGGACGTGAGGCTATATCAGGCACTGGCACAGACACAGTCACACACCCACAGGCATGCATACACGGAGACACACACACACGCACGCACGCAGACACACACACACACAGGCATGCATACACACAGACACACACGCACACACGCAGACACACACACACACACACATGCAGACACACACACAGCCATGCATACACACAGACACACACGCACACGCACAGTTGCACACAAACACACACACAGACGCAGCTGCGCATCTACACATTTACACACACACACACACTCACACACATACACACAGGTGCACATAAACAACCATGTGCACAGATGCGCGCTCACACACACACACACACACACACACACACACACACACACACACACACACACACACACACACACACACACACACACACACACACACACACACACACACACACATATATTGAGACACACACACACAAACACACATATATTGAGACATACACACACACACACAGACATGAATATATTGTATAGACATTCACTTCTCATTTTTGTGTTTTCCATCCTGCTGGCTCATGCACCCTTTGCTTGGTCTATCCTTATTGGCTGAACTCTGAACAAGCGCTGCAGTGTTCTGCTCTGGCTGCTCAATGGTGCAACAATACATGGTGGGAGGAAGTGTTGTTTCACACACACACACACACACACACACACACACACACACACACACACACACACACACACACACACACACACACACACACACACACACACACACACACACACACACACTCACACACACACAGTGTCGACTTCTGTCTGGGATCCATCCGTGAGCAAAGGGAAGGCCAGCTAGCAGTGCATTGTGGTTGTTTTCCACAATTCCTTTCATGGTTGAAATGCAACAAAGCATTTGTGCTCCCCTCTCCTGTCCTCTGTAAATGACACGGAGGTAAAGGCGAGAGAGAGAGAGAGAGAGAGCGCACACTCTGTCCCCACCTCAGAGAGCGGGGGGGGGGGGGGGGGATAAAAAAAAGCATCATTGTGCGCCGTTACGTTAGCCAGTTCATTACCTTAATTGCCCTGACATAATCCAGCGTTGCAGGCTCTGCAGCGGGGGGGGGGGGGGGTGGGGGGGGGGGGGGGGGGGGTCTTTGCCAGGACCCCCATCCTAGTGTAGGGCCACGCCCGGGCCACCACACCCTCGCCTCACCAGTCCACCCCCCACCTGGAGTCCCTGATCTGTAGCAAGCAGCTCAATCGCGCTAACGCTAAACTTTGATCAAAGCCAAACTTCCTTGAGGTCGTCCGTGTGAAATCCCCCTGGGAGCCGGCTTACGACGGCGAGCCGGGCCCTTGCTGCTGCCCGCGACCGTGCCGGATCACTGGGCAGTGATAGCATTATCGCCAGGCCCCTTTCAAGTCCTCAGCTTTTCTTTTTCTTTTTTTTTACGATTATGCTCCACGCTGGAACTCAACGTCATCCAACGTAGAAAGACCCTCTCCAAGCGCTATATCGCTTTGCTGCGTCGCTCTCCCCCGCTCTCTTTCCATCTCTCCTTCCCCCTTTCGGTCTCTCCCTGTTTGGCGGTCCCCTGGCTCCCCCCCCCCCACTCAGAGTTCTGTTGGCCCAGAGCCGGCCACTTCACTGTGCCACATTTTCCCAGGCTCCCTGAAGGCTATTTCACCAGGATTCCCATTAGGTCTTAACCCATTACCAATGTTCCAAATCACTTAGAGAAGAATCTATTTACTTTATGTGGTAATAGATTCATCTGACATGGCTCGCTTCCTCCTCCTCCCTCCTCCTCCTCCTCCTCCTCCTCCTCCTCCTCCTCCTCCTCCATCCCTCCATGGCTCCACCACCCCCCCCCCCCCCCCTTGCCACAGTGTCATGTTGTTGCTGTCTTTCGGAGTTGACACACTTTTGCACTTTTCACTCCGGACCGTGCCGACAATCTCCCGGCCCTTTCTCTGCGTTTCCCGCCGTCTCATCGCCACGTGCCGGCGCTGCGCCGCCCCCTGGGATCGCGCCGTTGCTTGAGGGGGGGAAAAAAACGAAAAGAAAACCGGGATGCGACTCGGCTGTCATTTTGGGATGACAAATGGAAAGTGGCAGACTGCTCAGAAAGTAGAGGAGGCAGGGAGCGGAAACGGTGTCACTGACAAACCGCTCTGACCCCGCGGTCTCTCGCGGCCTCCGTGTTTACACCAGGTCAACAGATGCTGTGAGTGTCGCCCCCCCCCCCCCCCCCCCCCATATGCCCCCCCCCCCCCCCCCCATCCCCCCCCCCCCCCCCCACCCCCCCCACCCCCCCATAGTGGCACGCGTCAGACTGAATGCAAACGACCAAACCAAGCCGGCCCGTGATGCGCGGGAGCTCCTGTCGGGTGACGGCCAAGGCGTGCGTGGGCCTGCGTCGCATCCGCCGCCAAGCCATCGACAACGTTGGCAGCTGCTGGCGCTACGTGACGGCGCTCGCGTTTTTCAAAAGGAGCCGTAATGCCGCTTACAGGACGGAGGAAGAGACCGGAGGGAAACGCAGCGAGCGCCGCTGCGTGTCGCCAAACAGCGTCGCATCGGAGCCGGCCTGCTTCCTGTCCTCAGGTACGAGAGGAGAGGGACGAAAAAATAATAAGAAACACTAAAATCAATGGCGCAATCCTTTCTCTTCGCCTCCTCCGATCCGTAATTGAAATGGAAAATCAAACGAACGGCAAGCAGATAATTGTTTTATCAATATTCCCTGCCTGCCCTGCCAGGGTCAGCGCGGAATGATCATCATGAGCCGGGGATATGACGAGGACAAAATGGGAAACTGAACAGCTAGGAGGCAATAAATCAGCGCCGACAACTAAGAGTGACCAGCGCATGGCTGCAGCCGGTGGCGGGCCTGCCTTCACACATGTCCCGGAGCTGTCCTCGCTAAATGGGGAATATTCATCTCATTAGAGTCCCACTTAATGCTGCCATCAAACGGTAACTCTTTTAGGGTGGTCCGAGTCGGCAAGCCAAGGTCACTGTTGCTATTATTGTTGTCATTGTAAGTGGGTGATATTGAGGGATATATATATATATATATATATATATATATATATAATAGAGGGCAAAGGTGGGCTTGCTGTGGAAAGGCACAAAGACAGAGTGCACTTAGTGGGAGAGTATATCTGTGTGTGGTGTGGGTTTCTCCCAAGCTACCAACGGTAATCCCGTGAGAAAAGGAAACAGAGTAGGTGAAACAGGCCCTCACGACGTTCCCTCCACACAAGCTGGGGCCGTCGTAGCTTATATTACCTGCTTCACGTGCAATGTAGAATACACAGAACTCATATAGGAAAAGGTGTGTCACTTAATTTACACACCATATGCTCTGTATTTGAATATATTTTGCACACATCAGCGTTTTTATTATTATTTATGACATTTCTTTACTCATTTGCGTTCCATTCCACCTGGCCTATCTTGTGGTGGGGGTGGGTGGGGTGGGGGGGGGGGGGGCATTGACGAAAATACGAAATTGATTTGGTTGAAGGGTGTTAAAGAGCTGACAGCGAAATGTCACAAGCAATGAATGGTCGCAGCTCGGAGGGAAATCGATGACGGAGGTTACAGGCACTATGACGACGGTGGCTCGGGCCAGGGTTGCAGTCTTCCTGGGACAGATCCATCTTGTGGTGCTCGGCTGTGTGATCAAAAAGGCAAAAATCGGATAGGTTTAACGAAGGGGGACACTATAAAAGTGACAGCTGAGATATAGATATTGCAGGGGAGAATGTTTGACTTGATAGTCGGTGGCAGCTATATGACTTGATTGAAATTCATCTACAGTTCTCCCGGTGATGGGAAGCTAGGATGATTCCCATATTTCATATACACACACGCACACACGCACGCACGCACGCACGCACGCGCACGCACACAGACAGAAACACACACACACACACACACACACACACACACACACACACACACACACACACACACACACACACACACACACACACACACACACACACACACACACACACACACACACACACACACACACACACACATCTGATTGTAGTGGGCCTCTTCACAGACTCTTTCCCTGACCGTGTTTGACAAGTAGTTTAATTGTTAAGCCCTTTTCGTTTGCACAGCAATGACGTTTATTAGGTTTACAGTGTTTACAGTGCAATTTGTTTTGTGTTTTGATCATGTGCGCTCGGGACGTACCCGGAGCTCACGCTGGCACCGAGTCAACACACGACAACCAATGCTTCTGCTAGCTTAGCTTCGTTTCACTACGTAGATTATCTGCCAGAGGAAAAAAGAAAAAAAAAAGCCTTTTGGCAGCATGTCTTTCAAATGAACGTAGAGATGAATACACCGCACCCCTCCCCCAATACCCTCCTCCCCTACTTTGTTGGGATTGCAGTTGTAAGCTTTGCACCATATGCTAGTTTCCTCTTTAGCTGGGATTATGCCATCATTATTGCTGATAAAAGCTGTTTACTGCCTTGGCTCAGGAAGGAGGCTCGGGGCGCTCTGATGCTGGCATTCCCTCTCCAGAAGAGATCATTCTGGGCCAGCTGCTCAGGATTCAATCCCTTTGTTCAAGATTTCCCTCTTTTAGCTTTTTTTGTTTTTTTGTTTTTGTTTTTGTTGTTTCATTTTTTTCATTATTGTCTTGGTATGGTTTTTCATCACTGATGAGCATTATCGCGTTTGCATTGTGCGCTGAGAGGGATTTGATGAGCGGCCAGACATACCCGGGTGGCACAGAGTACGAGTAGAAAGCCCTGTTTGTTCGCGGTAAGAAATGTTCACTAGTTCAACATTCACTACGATGTCAACGCAGACGCTGATGGACTACTGCGTTAAGATAACGACTGGTTCCCATGACAATGAAGGCTTAGTGGCCTCGCAGGCTTCAAATTAATAATGTAAAATCAACAGAAGAAAACAGCTATCCTTGTTCCCACACACGGACACACACATGTGTACGCACACACACACACACACCACACACAAACACACACACACATGCATGCACACACACGCACACACACACACACACACACACACACACACACACACACACACACACACACACACACACACACACACACACACACACACACACACACACACACACACACACACACACACACACACACACACACACAAAACTTCCTCTTTTTCCTTATTTGTACTTCCATTAGATTCACAGAGACAAAGCTGGTGGTTTTAAATATTAACTCCAAACATCCACCGCCAAGCAACCACCTTTTATTCATTTCTTTTTCGTCCTTAACACTTTTAGCTCTATGTCCCTTAAATAATGTTTCTCGTTCCTCTTCCCCCTGCCTGTACTACCAAGGGAAATCAGGCTGATCAATAATTCTCATTTTAGAGAGGACTGCAACAACACGTTTGCGCAGGATTTACTGTAGCCCTCTTAGGCTTTCATTTAAATCACAACAAACAAAGAAAAGCACTGGCTGAGAAGAAGTGAAAAAATAACCGGAACGTTATGCTGTTGAAACCTTATTAGATTGGTCCTATTAGTTTTATTTTTTATTCTTCTTTTCCTCCTCCCCCTTCTCCTTCTCCTTCTCCTTCTTCTTCCACTTCTGTTTTCCCCCTAAATCTTTTATTATCTCTCTGTCCATCCATCTTTATAAATGTATTTCTGTTATCCTCAGTGTGGTTGTTGGTGTGCATGCATGTGCCCCCATGCATTCATAATGTCTTCACAGGGCATAAATCAGAACATGCTATCCCCGTACTTCTTTATATTGGTCAAGGGCCATTGAGCAAAACAGCTTAATGCGCCCTTAACCATTTCGGTTTGTGGGAGAGAGTGAGGAGACTGCTGACTCGCTGACACCGAGAGCTCCCATCCTCTGCAGTGTGTTTACTGTTTTATACAAATATGTAAATGTAGACGCCAGCCTCAGAGACCCTTCTTTCCTCCGGTAGTCCGTTCGGAAATATGGAAAAAATTTAATGGATTGTTGCGTTTGTTTAATAAAAATCACCCCTGCCCCCCTGAAATATAAATGGACAAAATAAATAAGATGTCCTTGAGGATAAAGGAGAAGATAGACAAATGAATGTTTGTACTTTGCCATGACGCTTTAAAGACGTTGGCAGTTGCTACGTCTTCCCTGCCTTGACGGTATCCTAAAGCAGCTTCCTCATCCATGCATGACTTGTCCCACCCTACAAACCCCACCTCACCCTTTCTAGGTGGTGGTGCGTGGGGGGGGGGGGGGGGGGGCAAGCACGGGCAGGTTTTAGAATAACCTCCGCTCTCAGCCAGCCTAACCAAGACGCAGCACAGGGACTTTCCTTCGAGCCCGTTGTTACTTGCGCCCCATCTTCGTGAGTTTCAGTGCCATGCGCACGCGAATAGCCGGCTGCCCGCTGAACCCAGGGCTGCTCATAACCTTGAGGAAATACAAACAAAAATGGAAGAAAAACGTTTACAAATGAATTTCAAATTCAGCACTGAGCCAGAGAGAGGAATGCGCAGATTATAATGCCAGGTTTGGGGTCCCGAAATCTCCCCTTTGTCTCCGTAATGGCTCCTAAAGAGCTTTGTGATGGCTGTCGGAAGAGAGACGCGCGCGGGGGCGAACGTTCATTAGAGCCCTGCTTGAACCCGATGGTAACTGGATGGCGATGGCGGGGTGAGGGTCTGCACTCAGCCCCCTCCCCGTGGCAGGTGGCCACACGGAGCATGTGTGTGGTCCCTATCACAGGTGTGTGCAATTAGCCTCACAGCTAATCCTGGATAACCATGAAATAGGAACCTCCACTCCCAGTGTGTGTGTGTGTGTGTGTGTGTGTGTGTGTGTGTGTGTGTGTGTGTGTGTGTGTGTGTGTGTGTGTGTGTGTGTGTGTGTGTGTGTGTGTGTGTGTGGTGGTGGCTGGGTGGGGGGGGGGGGGGGGGGGGGGGGGGGGGGGGGGGGGGGGGAGGTCGTGCGAGCGCGTGTGTGCATGCGTGTGCGAGCATAATAATTGACGGCAAACATAAACCCTTTCCAAAGACAGTGACTGGGGTTTTACGACGATGCTGTAGCAAAACCAAAACCATAGGCGGGGTGATGTGGTCAGCGTGTCATTTATCCAGCCTTCTGTGCTGGTTCTGGTGGAGGTGCTGCTG
>JACYXH010000135.1:2931491-2956970 GCA_026745465.1 Lota lota | reverse complement strand
ACACACACACACTGCATAGATAATATCCTCTTCAATGGGCATCGGGTTGTCAGCAACACTACAGGGTAGACAAGCCTCTGTCAGCACGTTACGGTTAACGGACTGACAAAACATGTTGCTCTCTCTCTCACTCTCTCTCTCTGTTCTTCTTCTCTACAGTCTAAGCTGATGCAGTCCGCTATGTGAGTTCAGTCAGGCTTCAACACATCTCATTTGAATGAGAACGTTCAACATCTGAAGCCACTTCCTCTTTCCTCAAATTAACCTATTAACCCTTTGTCTCATGCCCACATGCTCATATACCCTCCCCCCCCCCCCCCCCCCCCCCCCACACACACACACATACATTCAAAAATACACATACCATCATTCACATACACACGCCCATTAACAAATACGCACACCATTTACACACTAAACTTGACCTGCAAAGAACAATTGTGTGTACTACAATGCAGCAGGACCTTGAGTACAGTGCACTGCATATATATGAACATTACTTGAGTATTTGTCTACAAAATAGATAGTATGTGCAGTACATGGTCCTGGACAGCAGTAGACTTAAGCGAGAGATGATTGTCTCACCTTGAGTTATATTCTAAGAATCAAAGGTCAATGTTGGCATTCACTTCAAAGTAATATTTTTGTGTGGTGGGGGTAAACAAATGTAAAAACAAAAGATGTAAATGTATATTCATGTTAACACAGAAGATAAACATCTTTCATTACCCATTTCTGCACTCTAAAGTGCAAATAAGGAGGAAGTTCAATATTTGCTTGGGGAAAGTGGCTCATCTTCATTCTGCACCATCCCCACCACTGTAATGCCCCTGATGCTGCTGATAGAGAGATATTGTTTTTAATGGGGAGACGAGTGGGGTTCTGGGTTTGGATGTTGCTGGTTGAGCCACGTAACAGTATTAAGACACTGTTAAAAGGAAAGAAGGGGAATGTCCTCACATAATGCACTTCTTTTTTGACTCGGGGGAAGCAAGGGTGATATGGCGTGGGTGGGGGGGGGGGGGGGGGGGGGTCCGATCAATCTCTCATGCTAAAACCATTAGACCCCAGGATGGATGAACAGCATTGCCATGGCAACGCAGATTATGTCCCCTTGATTGGAGGCCACTGACTAAATTAGACTCAGTATGTGTATGCCTCATGGTCATGCAGATACATACGGGACACACGGACACACGCACACACACATCACAGTGGAAAAGTAAATATTTCAGTGAATTAGAGCACTCTGTAAAATGTTAAGAAATGTTTACACTGTCGCTAAGGTTCTTCATTAATGATTAAAATCATCGAGCAATCAACTCCAGCAAATTGTATCTGCTGAAATCTTAACTCTCCTCACCGAAACAGACACACGCACACACATACACACGCACACACACACACACACACACACACACACACACACACACACACACACACACACACACACACACACTAACACCAATCAGATTCTTAGTTTCTGTTTGACCTAAGTTAAAGCCTATGGGAAAATGTGTATAATTGTGTGTGCATGTGTGTGTGCGTGTGTGCGTGTGTGTGCAAGTGCGTGTGTGTGTGCTGGGATTAAAGACACAGCGGGGATCAGGAACGGACACATGTCGTGTGCTCTGTGTCTGGTGAGACAATGATTTGGAGACTGTGTCCCATAACTCACACGGAGGCTAGGAGGCGTGGGATTCATGTCATCGTACCGTACAGGGCCTCTCGCCTGACACCGCGCCATTTAAACACACTCTCTCCTTCAACTCCTCTGTAATGACTCCCTGTGTCCGACACTCGGCCCAATGGATAGCATGTGGGAGGAGGAGGGGAGGGAGGGAGGGAGGGAGGGAGGAGGGGAGGGAGGGAGGGAGGGAGGGAGGGAGGGAGGGAGGGAGGGAGGGAGGGAGGGAGGGAGGGAGGGAGGGAGGAGGGGAGGGAGGAGGGGAGGGAGGGAGGTCACGGCAGTTATAAGAGAACGAGAGAGGAGGAATGTCGGCATGAGGGGAGAATTTGGGGGTATTTGGGGGAGGAAGATGGTGGTGAAAAAGACAAAGAGAGAGAGAGAGAGAGAGAGAGAGAGAGAGAGAGAGAGGACAGAGGTAGCGAGAGGGATAGAGAGAGGAAAAGAAAGAGCTGTGTGGTGATTCGTTTTCTGACCTTTTAGCACACGCCTCATTCATCAGAATGAGTCTAAAAGGCTGGGGATGAACACACAAACACACACACACACATGTCATGTGCTTTACTGTCCTTCCTCTTCAGCGTTCTCACTTCCCCCTTCTCTGTCTTCCTCTGTCCACCATCGTTATTCCCTGTTATTTACCCAGTTAATAACATGCTTAGTACCTTAGCATGCTAAGTGACCTAGCATGCCAGGCACCATACCACGCAGCGCATCCTTACAGATAAGTACCATAGCTAACCACACCACCATATACCACGCAGAAAGACCCCAACATGCTAGGCATCCTGCATGCATATCTTTGGCTTTCATTTGTTGGGTTTCCCCTTTCCAGTCCTCAATAGACCTCCACCCCCACACACCCCTCCACGTGGTGACCTCTCTTTACCCCCCTCTCTCTCTCGCTCTCTCTCTCTCTCTCTCTTCTCGTTCATTCGCCCACCCATCCCCCGCCCTACATCCGCTCTGTCTTCCCGTGACCGGTACTGGATTCAACATGTCCGCCCAACACACATATGGTCAAATGTGGAGCCTGCAGCGACATGCAAGCAGACACACACACACACCTAGACACACACACACAAACACACACCTAGACACACACACCTAGACACACACACCTAGACACAAACACCTAGACACACACACACACACGCCTAGACACACACACCTAGACACACACACCTAGACACAAACACCTAGACACACACACACACACACACACCTAGACACACACACCTAGACACACACACACCTAGACACACACACACCTAGACACAAACACCTAGACACACACACACACACACACACACACACACACACACACACACACCTCTCCAAACAGATAGAGTAGCATGAACCTAGCATGTGTGTGTTATTAGGTATTCACAGTGTATCTGTAGATACCTATTTTTATTCTATTTTTGGTCACTGTGTGTGTTTGTTTGTCTATGCGTGTGTGTATTTATGTGCTTGAATGTGTGTGTTTCTATGTGTGTGTGTGTGTATGTGTGTGTCTGTGGTGTGTATGTGTAGGTGTAGGTGTGTGTGTGTGTGTGTGTCTGTGGTGTGTGTGTGTGTTGTGGTGTGTATATGTAGGTATGTGTGTGTGTGTCTGTGGTGTGTATGTGTATGCGTAGGTGTGTGTGTCTGTGGTGTATGTGTATGCGTAGGTGTGTGTGTCTGTGGTGTGTGTGTGTGTGTGTGTATGTGTGTGTGTGTGTGCTTCTATGCATGCAGAGGGATAGATTTAGGGGGTGTTGTTTTGAGACCTGGTGGTAACCCAGACAACCATGTGTGGAGCAACGTCTCCAGCGCACAACTCACCTCCTCCACAGCACCGCGGGACCAGACCATCACTCACCCGGTCTCCCCCCTTTCTCTCCCGCTCTCTCCCCCTCTCTCCCCACATGATGTCTGGTTTTACCTCGAGCTGGCGTGTGTGTGTGTGTGTGTGTGTGTGTGTGTCATATCACAGAGAATCTAGTACGGACTTCCAGGTACTGGATGGATACACCTCTATTCTTCCTCTTTCATTTGTGATTGTCTTTGTTGCTATGTGTTGCTAGGATCCTGGTGGTCCTAGGGGTTCGGTTTACAGCCAAAACCCGCCTCTCCATTATTGAGAGCGGTGGGCAGGCTTCATGGTCCGCCCGCTGTTTAATAGACGGAGTTTGAGCACCCGCGTGAAAAAGAGACGGCTTCTTTAATATCGGATCCATCCGTGCGGCTGCTCGATCTCTACACGTGTCAGTCGACCAGCCGCGGCCGCCGAAACAGTGGAATCCCCCGACGCTGAATGGTTCTGCTCCAGTAAAACACGCCCTAAACTTGGCCTGCGCCACAGGTGGGCGTGAACCCAGCCCGACTGCAGTGAGAGGTCTGCTTGTGAGGAGACCGGAGTGATGCGGCACCAGAGACATCCGGCCCAACAGCAGGGGCTCACTGAGACCCCAGGGAGGGCTGGGAAATGAACCCGCAGCTCAACGCCCATCACAGCAGCTAGAACTGCCAGCCTGGAGCTGCTGCAAAGCTGCTGTCTGCCACACAGGGCACGCTCACACGTACAGGCACACTCGCAGACACATGCACGCTCACATGCACGCTCACACGTACAGGCACACTCGCAGACACATGCACGCTCACACGTACGCTCACACATATAGGCACACTCGCAGACACATGCACGCTCACATGCATGCTCACACGTACAGGCACCCTCACAGACACATGCACGCTCACACGCACAGGCACACTCGCAGACACATGCACGCTCACACGTACAGGCACACTCGCAGACACATGCACGCTCACACGTACAGGCACACTCGCAGACACATGCACGCTCACACGTACGCTCACACATATAGGCACACTCACAGACACATGCACGCTCACATGCATGCTCACACGTACAGGCACCCTCACAGACACATGCACGCTCACACGCACAGGCACACTCGCAGACACATGCACGCTCACACGTACAGGCACACTCGCAGACACATGCACGCTCACACGTACAGGCACACTCACAGACACATGCACGCTCACACGTACAGGCACACTCGCAGACACATGCACGCTCACATGCACGCTCACACATACAGGCACCCTCACAGACACATGCACGCTCACACGCACAGGCATACTCGCAGACACATGCACGCTCACACGTACAGGCACACTCGCAGACACATGCACGCTCACACGTACAGGCACACTCGCAGACACATGCACGCTCAAACGTACAGGCACACTCGCAGACACATGCACGCTCACACATACAGGCACACTCGCAGACACATGCACGCTCACACGTACAGGCACACTCGCAGACACATGCACGCTCACACGTACAGGCACACTCGCAGACACATGCACGCTCACATGCATGCTCACACGTACAGGCACACTCACAGACACATGCACGCTCACACATACAGGCACACTCGCAGACACATGCACGCTCACACATACAGGCACCCTCACAGACACATGCACGCTCACATGCACGCTCACACATAGAAGCTCACTCACAGACACATGCACGCTCACATGCATGCTCACACATAAATGCACACTAACAAACCTATGCATAAGCATTTAAAGGGCAGGAACACGCACACACATTCACACACACTTGCACACAAGAAGGCGGGAAACAGACTTACACACTCACTCAAACACAAACACGGACTCAAATACACACACACACACACACACACACACACACAGGGGGGACAGTCACAGTCATCAGAATAGAAATGAACCAATTAGGAAGCCACTGGCATCAGTGAGCGTGAGAGAGACAGACGGAGGGGTAGAGAGAAGGAGTGCAGGGAGAGGAGAGGATGAATATATTAAAGTCATCGCTATGCAGGAGCCATGGGGGATGCAAACCCCCCTCCCCCCCCCAGACCCCCAGACACCCATACTGGTTTGGTGGAGTAGCATGGTGCTGAAACTGCTGTCATAGCGGTTGTTCCCTCCAGCCCCAAAGAGAGAAGTTTAGGGAGAACATTGTGGTTAAAAATAGAAGCAGTGTTACCAAATGAATCTTCAGACTCAGACTTCAAACTTCAGGCAGACGTCTTCCAATCTCGAAGAAGAAAAGTCCTCCTGCACACACACACACACACACACACACACACACACACACACAGACACACGATAAGTTGATAAGCATTGACAGAAAATGGATTGATTAAACCATTTTCATCGGCAACCCGTCGAACAAATAGAATTCAATAAACATTGTTTATCATGAAAAGGGAAGCTACATGCCACCACATTCACATGACATAGAAACAACAAGCATGACAGTTGGTCTGCTCTTTTGTATCAGAGCAGAAACAAAAATAAGGAAATTCACAGTTCCCAGTTTAGTCAACTGCAGACATTTGCTATGAAAGTGCTACGAAATGCAAATATCTATTTGGCTTTCTCAGTCCCATCACTGACAATCGCATGCACATATCTCTTAATTTAGATCGACTGTTATCCGACCGAAACCACTGTTGTCAAGCTAACGGCTGTGAACTGCGTCACCTTCAGAACTGCATCATATTAGAGTTATTGAGTTATTGAGTTATTGATAGCGGTTTCTGCTCGGCACTCGTGTGATCGCCACTGCAGAGAGATAAGTGGACTTAAAATAGTTAGTATAACCTAGTAGCAATGGTGCATTTCCTAAAACGTCAGGTGTCTATTTTAGGAACATTGAAAGAGAGGTCATCGTGTAGGCGAGACAGAGGGACTCTGTGTGATATGCAAGTGGCTCAATGCAAGACTTATACTTATACTTGTGTGATGTGTGTGTGTGCATTTTAGTATAGTTGATGTATTTATAGTGTGAACTTCAATGTGTATTTTCTAGATCATCTCAAGAGTGTTCTACACTTAACGTCCTCAGCAATCCTTCACTAAATCGTTCATGGTCTGTAACAAAACGGAAAAAGTGACACGCTAAGCGCATCCGACAGCAGGAACGTCGTGTGTTCATATAGCCGGGGCGGATGACAACAAGTGACGATTTTTTATTTTTAAGCTGTTTGGGAATAAAGATGACATCTGCAATCGCTCCAACAGCACATATAAATCTCCATCGCATCCCAGGGAATTAAGACTTTGTAGAAAACCCTAAAAGAGTGCACTGTCTCTCATAATTTGGCACACACACACACACAAAAACATGCACACAAACACACACGCACGCACACATTACTATTCATTTGATCTAGTGCTGTTCTGGGTGTGCTGTCTCATGTACAACCCTTCTAGCATACGGCCCTGTGTCGTCTCAGAGGAACCTGGTCCACACTCACAGCCACAGAATGATAGATGTTGCAGTCCTACGGATACACACGCACACGGATACACACATACACGCACTGTACTAAATATCCAAACCACAATTATTTTGACATCTAGTGAGGAAGTCATTTCAAGGTTATAACGTTCATCCCGGTATAAATGAGACGTTTCACACACGCACACTCTTCTCCCTTGGATGACCATGAAGCTCGGAGGCTCGTGGTGAAACGATGCCCCAGAGAGGAGCGCATCTCTGCGGGGACCTTGTCCCTTAATTCAACCGCCCCTTAATCCCCAGCAGAGTCTCAGGGGCCGGGCGGCTGGGGAGGAGAAGCTGGGGAAATGGCTGTAACCTTCAACCCATTGTCCCAGCACTCTGGTGCATACTCTCTCCCGGGCCCCATGGAGGGTGACCCGAGAGTCACCAAACAAACTGATTCAGTAATGGGTGAGGCCACATGATTAGATTATAATACTCCAGTATATTTTTTGCTTTTATCTACTCGGATATTATTCAGGATAAAATGTCACTATGTAACATTGGCTATTGGCTCATGAAGGACTGTAGGACTTATTTCTTCAGTTTCTTTCCATTGACCAACAAAAAAAGGTTGATGCTCTTCGTTTGGGCCATTGTCATTCAGCCCAGCAAGCTTTAACTTTATTTATTGTTCCGCATTCGAAATAAGTAATTATCTATTATAAGTTAAAAAAAGAAAAGAAAAGCTATTTACAAAATTCATCAGCGATATACCGTGTTCATCCACTGAAACACAAAGTGTCAAAAGCACCACAAATGCTCAATGAGCCACCGTAGCTCGCCCAGGATCAAACTCGAACCGCTTTTACGGTTAAACAAGCGCACGGCAAATCCAGATCTTTTGTTCGACTTTATTCCACACAGCCTGGCATGCTAATGAGAAGACAGACGCGGCCCTCCCTTTTATCTCCCCTTTCCCTCTCAGCAACAAAACCCAACTAAAGTCTGTGTGCGCTCTATTCAGACACCCTCCTTAAGACCTGATTCTTAATCACATGCACGAACGACATACGTCTCCTCCTCTGTTCTGCCTCTTCCTCCCCGTTGCCCTCTGGGTATCATTTTTATGCGCGCATGAATGTGCAAATTCTCATAGTAGGATTCCATATTCATAAACGTCCTTTTGTCCTTTGTCTCCGATTTCACAGTGATAACCCCCACCCTTTCCTCGGTAAAGCCATAGGTCTCCAGTTTATGTCTTTAATAATACAAACTGTTACCACCCCCCCCCCCCCCCCCCCCCCCCCTCCCTCCCTCCCTTATAACCCCTCCCTGCCCTACTGGCCCTCCAACACGTCCTCCAACCATATGACACCATTGTTGTGTTGTTAGGCTGATGGCCCATATAACCACCTGCTCTCATGCAGGACTTCATAGGTCGCTGGTAGATTAGACACACAGAAGGCCAACACAAGGCCTACTCCTGCCGGACACAAATGGGTCAAACTTGGCCCCTTCCACGAGCAACTGACACAATCATGGTCTAAAAGTCGGAGAAACATGACCTTTTAGAAAGCTCCCTCTTGGGGCATTTCACTGATTCCTGTGGGATTCCCTGCCAGGCTTAATTAGTATGGAACGAGTCTAGACGAGAGAACGTAAACAGCGGCCAATTTCCTCTGTTTTGTCTACTGCTGGCCCTGGTTCCTGTGGTTTAGCGGTTGTTCGCTTAGCAGCGTTAGCCCTCCCTGCAGTGTGTGGCTTACCCAGCTATTGTGTGGATGTTGACCGTTTTTCAGCGTACTAGGCAGAAGTGTGAAACCACTTCACAGTTCAAATAAGCCTCACACGCTTTTGACAAGGTAGCGTGTCAAAGGTTTATTTCACTGGTTCGACCCCAGTGTTTCAAATTGGATAATATGGAGCTATTGAAAGGAGATGCTAGCCAAACCCAGCTCCTTTGACAATCGTTCAGAAACGGTGGACGTTCATTTAATTAATGGAAGCTTATTGTTGTAAACCGACAAGACCACATTCCTTTATTGATAAATGATCTGAGGGTGTTGCCCTATACCTATATTGTCAGTCAAACAGTCCAACAACATTCAACAAAGAAACCACTTTAGCCTTAGCGCTCATGAACTTCATTACATAATCGCGTGGAAACACTTATTTGTGTTAAATCCTGCATGGTAAGACCTTCACAGTCCACGCACACCACACAACTATGCCACTGCCTTGTGTCCTGGATCAGATATTCAGGTGGCCTTTAACCATTAAGAGGGCATTTGGTCCTAATGTTTTGAAGAACAGGCCTCAGCATGCGATGAAGTCCCACGCGTTTCATTCATAACAACAAATGCATTTTTCTTGTGTTTCATTTTTCCTTTCTGCCGCATTCCAGAACCCTTTTTTGTCCTCGTTCATTTCTGACCTTTCACCTTGACCAATAAACTTGCTCTTCCCAGCAGGACACATGTACGGTGGATAGGTCAGCTGAAGCACAACCCAATTAGAAAGGGAAAAGGGACCAGCTAGGTTTGTTCTGACCAATCAAAAGAGAATGCACTAACGAGGTGGACCGACATCATTAAAGGGCAGAGGAAGTTGACACAGATGTTTCGTGTTTAGAGAGAGCCCCATCTTCACTCAACCTCTAAGAGTTCAACAGAAAAAATAGAAGATGGAATGGAGCGGAGAAGAAGATGTGTGAGCCTGCTTCTGAATCTTTCATCTCAGCTTCCTCTCTCCCTGGATACTGTGCCTCTGCTCTGATACTCCCAAGGCCTGCGCTGGTTTATAGTTGCTATAAAAGTCCATATAGGGGGGACTGGGTGATCTAAGCCATTAGCTGACCCGGGACTTGCAATTACAGCCACAGAGAGAAAACACAGCGCTCTTGGGGGTGGAGGGGCTAGCATACAGCCACCAAACTGCACACAGCTGGGCTTGTTATTCCACCAACGAGTGGGGCGTACGAGTATCAATAATTCATCAACCTGTTCACCAATTAGTTTGTCTGCTGGCTTGGTAATGAGTGGTCGAGGAGTTGATTCACACAGAAAGAGGAAAACAGACAGCAGGAGGGAGAAGGCAGGCACACATGGTGTCCTTGGTTGTTCTGAGTCGTGATGGTGTGTGATGGTGAAGTCACATGGGGGGGGGGGGGGGGGGGATATTTTTCTCATGAAAAGATATTTGAGCCGAGTTTCTTGTCGCTCCCTAGGTCAATTTCGCACATTTGACTAAGGAAGAAGTTATCATTAACAACATCTTGTGTGTTATTTATATTTTTATATATATTTGTAAGTATGATAGCAAAGGGACAGGGGCAACTCAGTGGTAAAACACACTTAGTTTCACAATTGACAATCGCACAATTGCAAAAGCTAGTGTTTGCCAGTTAATTTGGCGAACAAATGAATGCTGTGTGGAACAATGCAGCTGAAGATAAATCCACAACATCGCTCAGTTAATTAGTAACTGCAGAACGTCTCAGCACATCTTTTGTTTACAACAATAGTAAACGCGGAAGGACAAAAAACATAAAATTACAAGTCAATGCAAGCGTTTTCCAAAGAAAAAGACAAAAGAGGACAAGCCAATGTGTAGGAGGAGGTCCCTGGTCTCCACATGACAAGAACACAAATGACATGCACGCCCAAGCACAGCAGCGGTTGTGTAATGTGAGTTACTGACTACTACAACACTAGCGTGTTGATATCCATGATGTTACAAAGTCCTTCTCCCTCCTCCCTGTTTTCTCGCTCTCCTGTAGGCAGCCAGTGCTGCGGTTGTCACTAATAAGCATAATAAACATCAGGGAGGGTTAGGAAAGCCGGCTTCGGCACAAGCAGAGGAACTGGGAGTATAAGCCTGGAGCTCTTTAAGAGTGGATGAGAGCTGACACTAATATACACACACTAATAGTGAACATCACAGGCACACACCCACACACACAAATAGAAAGGCGCGCACACACACACACACACACACACACACACACACACACACACACACACACACAAAACAAACATGTCACAAATGCATGTGAGATGTACCATACATTCATAGACAGATAAAGTACCAATGCGTGATTTGAAATGACATTGCCTACAGGGATGTGTCTTAAAGGTTTGAGTTGATTGTGTGTGTGTATGTGTATGTGTATGTGTATGTGTGTGTGTGTGTATGTGTGTGTGTGTGTGTGTGTCTGTGTCTGTGTATGTGTGTGTGTGTGTGTGTGTGTGTGTGTGTGTGTGTGCATGTGTGTGTGTTTGCGTGCGTGCGTGCGTGCGTGTGGTGCGTGTGTGTGTGTGTGTGTGTGTGTGTGTGTGTGTGTGTGTGTGTGTGTGTGTGTGTGTGTGTGGCCTTGATGTGTGCAAACACTCTGCCGGTGGTGATGAAGTGTTGAGACACTGAGCATCTTTGTTGCGGGGTGACTAACGTCAAGCTAACAATCAGTCTGTATTTTCACTGTAGGGGAGTCAGAACAGGGACCGTCTGTCTGGGACTATGTCCTGCAATAGACTCCAAGACAAACACACACACACACACATACTGACTCACTCATGTGCGCGCAAACACACACAGAAGTATTGAGAATGCACACAAAGTACTGAGATTTACCATCAGCTTATTGAAAGAAAACCGCATGTCTATGTTTTTCTTTGATGTTTTTGTTGGGGGGGGGCTTTTGTTGTTTTTGTGTGTTATTTGTGTTTGTGTATGTGTGTGGAATCCCAGATAGACTATGACTAAAAGAGTGACAGCTGCTTTGAATTCCTAAGTGGCAGCTCACAGGCAACAGTGAGAGATGAAGACACACACACACACACACACACACACACACACACACACACACACACACACACACACACACACACACACACACACACCTGTGTTGTTCTGACGTCACTCTGTCTGTCACACTTGTATGCACCTGCAGACACATATGCAAGCACACATGACACACCTAACTACAAGCATAAATGCGCACACAGACTAAATCTATTGGGAAAGTTGTTGGGCCTGCTCATTCACTGTAGTTCTACAATAATCCTTTACTCTGTGAAATGGCACAGCTGCTTGGCATATCAGCACATAAAGCTCTCTGTCTCTGTCTCTTTCTGTGTGTCCTTTCCTCTTTCTCCCCCAAAAAGAAACAACAACTACATATAACCAACATTGCTCCCCCATGCTCAATATTGATCATCATCGTCGGCATGGCAACAGTTAAACGATAACAATCTATTGGATAAAAGAACAGGAAGTGCACTAATAATGTGTTCTATCATTCTGTGGCTGTGTGTCACACTATAAATAATTTGGGCCGAAGCAGCAAAGACAAAACAGCGGGTGACTTCCTGTTAGGACAGAACACACCCTGTTTATATAACAGCTCCTTGCTTTTCCTTTTCCACACATTCTAAAGAACCTAAAGATTTCTGACCAGCAAGAGATTACGCCCTCCTGTTTATCTGTTTTTGTCTGTAATTATTTCTGGATTTTCTAAGCGAAAAACCGTTTAGTCTTCTGTTAAACTCCAAGATAACTAACACAAATGCGCAATTTTACCAAATTCAGTGGCAAATTCGTAAATCGTGTGTATTCTATGTAACAATCGTGTTCCAAATGTAAAAAATAAAAAGGCTTTCTTTCCTAACACCACTTAATGCACACAGTAGTAGAGTCAATCTTCCCCGTCCCTAAGGGGCAATTCTCTGCTAGTGTGTGCGTGCATTACAGTACGACACAATATTTGATTCACACACTAGCACCTGAGCGTGCACCCACACATACAGACACAAACACACACCAAGGCGCAAAGAACATTTTGCACGGGCCCTGCCATTATCGGAGCGATTGAGTTACTAAGAGTCAGTAGGCTAGCTCACGTCGAGAGGAGGGGAATCGATGCGGTTTCACTGTGCAAGTAATTCATCAGCCACTTACAGGAGACAATTGAAAATGACCCTCCGTGGAGCATTCGGGACTTCTGTACAGACAGCCACTGAACCGATGAAACGCACGACGAAGCCAAAGCTTCCCCCCCCCCATCAATCGTGCATATTTGGGCGTTTTTTTGTTATCTCGTACGTCGAATACTAGCAGGATAGTGTTTAGTAGTTAGGGGGGGGTTGACTCTCAGCCGAAAGGTACTAGTCTCGTTCCCAATGTCTGCTGTCTGCCTGCAGGCTTCCATGTGCAAGATGCCCTGGCCTCTGCCTGCCCCATAGGGACATATGAATTAGTCAGTAAAAACAGTAAAATCGTCAGTCTTATTATTCGATTTTTATCAATAAAACCGCAAAATGTGCCTATATATATTTATTGATTTTCACAGCTGAATATTATAACATGTTTTTGTCGAATGGAACAGTGAAAAAATATAGCAACCTCGAGATACAGAAGACTTGTGAAACTGCACTTATTCCGTCTATATTTTGTTTTGCCCTGTTTTAATGGCTATTACATAAACACTGAGTTACACATACTTACTGCAGATTCAACATATTCAAACAGAGCACTTGCATTGTTTAAAAAAACGGTTGCAAAGTATGAATAGTCAGGTTTAACTGCAGGAGCTGCAAGGGCGGGTGAGAGAGAGAGAGAGAGAGAGAGAGAGAGAGAGAGAGAGAGAGAGAGAGAGAGAGAGAGAGAGAGAGAGAGAGAGAGAGAGAGAGAGAGAGAGAGAGAGAGAGAGAGATTACAGCAGGGTGTCTGAGGAGTAGCTACAGAGAAAACAGTGACATGAAAAGAGTTGAACTGCTGCCAGGCCCAAGAGCAGAAAGGCCGCACGAGGGGGTTAGAAGAAAAGGAGACACAGGAGGGAGTGGGGATGAAAAAAAGATGAGGGCAACGGAGGAAACGGGTAAGGATGAAATCGGTGAAGGGAGATAGAAATGAAGAGAACTGAACACAGCAGAGGGAGAGTGGAGGAAAAGAAGCAGGACTTGGTAGTGTTTTTCTTTCAACATATTTCAGCCATGGACCAAGCCCAGCCTGTGTTCTACTGGCTGTAACTTTAGGAGGGAGCTAGGGAGGGAGGGAGGGGGGGGGGGGGGGGGGAGTAGAGACAGAGATGAGGGAGAGGATGGAAGGAGGGAGGGAAAGAGGGAGTGAGAGAAGGAGGGAGGAAGGAAGACTGAGAAGAAGGGAGGGAAGAGGGAGAGAAGGAGGGAGGGACACAGGGGTAGAGACAGACAGGGGGGAGGGGAGGAAGATGAGGGAGGGAGGGAGGGAGGGAGGGAGGGAGGGAGAGGGAGGGAGTGAGAGAAGGAGGGAGGGAGGCTGAGAAGGATGGAGGGAGGAGGGAAGAGGGAGGCTGAGAAGGAGGGAGGGAGGGAGGCTGAGAAGGAGGGGAGGGAGGGAGCTAGGGAGGGAGGGACGCAGGGGTAGAGACAGAGAGGAGGGAGAGGATAGAGGGAGGGAGGGAAAGAGGGAGTGAGAGAAGGAGGGAGGAAGGAAGACTGAGAAGAAGGGAGGGAGGATGAAGAGAAGGAGGGAGGGACACAGGGGTAGAGACAGACAGGAGGGAGAGGAGGAAGAGGAGGGAGGGAGGGAGGGAGGGAAGGAGGGAGGGAGGCTGAGAAGGATGGAGGGAGGAGGGAAGAGGGAGGAGGGAGGCTGAGAAGGAGGGAGGGAGGGAGCTAGGGAGGGAGGGACGCAGGGGTAGACAGACAGGAGGGAGAGGAGGAAGAGGAGGGAGGGAGGGAGGGAGAGGGAGGGAGTGAGAGAAGGAGTGAGGGAGGGTGAGAAGGATGGAGGGAGGAGGGAGGCTGAGAAGCAGAGAGGGAGAAGGGAGGGAGGGAGATAGGGAGGGAGGGAGAGAATGGGAAGGGGGAAGAAGAGGATGCCTAATTTCTTATCCCTCTCATTCAATCTGGAATGTTCCTCTTCTGACCTGAGGGTTAATATAAAGACAAAAAAAATTCCTGTACGAGTGGGGCTGCGGTGTAGAGGAGCTCTGGAATACACTACAACCCAGCCTTGGAAAATGTTTCAAAATTCTACTAAGCACGTAATAATTCCAGGAATGTTCCTGGATCGTGTTAGGAGTGGGTTACGATTGGACAGTGGAACCAGTGGGAACCAGTGGGATACAGACAGAGAGGAAAAGGGAGCATGGGCATGTCGGGAATCCGGCCAATGAGAAGCCGCGCACAAGGAGCGGGAAATGACAGCAGGAAATCCGTTGTAATCAAAGCTACTGGATCCTGACCAGAGTCCTAGCAGCTATCTCTCTCTCTCTCTCTCTCTCTCTCTCTCTCTCTCTCTCTCTCTCTCTCTTTCTCTCTCTCTCTCTCTCTTTCTCTCTGTCTCTGTGTCTCTCTCTCTCTCTCTCTCTCTCTCTGTCTCACTCTCTCTCTATCTCTCTCTCTCTCTCTCTCTCTCTCTCTGTCTCACTCTCTCTCTATCTCTGGCACAGGAGTGAATTGCCGCCATCCAAATAAAAATAAAACGGACTTAATTTATTATCAGTTTGTTGTCTTGTTTGTTGTCGTGATATGCGTGTGCTTTATGAATGTTGAGTCAGCATTCACACAGTATCTCTATTGGGCTCAAAAGTTTGCGGGAGTTCTACAGGTGAGTTATTGCTTTGTGCTTTGCACGTTAAATATTAATGTCGGATAATAACACTTTAAAATATAAAATGTGATTTTTCAGCGCTGGGATTGATTTAAAGTTGCGAGTTAGTCAGGGTTGAAGAAAAGAGAATGCACAGCTGCTACAAAATCCCAAATGAAACACACATACACACACACACACACACACACACACACACACACACACATAATGCTGGCTCATAAAGTGGTTCATTATAAAGCCTGACTCATAGAGCTACATGCGGTCTGCGATCATCTTAGTGTTTTCTAGCTAAGGGAGGGAGGTTGTGTAGAGCGGCTCTTGATTCGATTCTCCAAATATCTCGTTATAAACATGACAACGCACCGGAGGCCTGTCGAGCCTGGGGCCCCGCTTGCAGTTGTCAACAGCAGTGGGATATTGCTTTCAGCGACTTAGTGTTTCCTGTGCAGTTCTGATGAAGAGGGAGTGTCCTTACCGCCGCATGAGAAGGTTGACATATCCCCGTGTGACATGCATGGCCCGTTGATGTGCAGGGCATTAAACGGTTAAGTTTGTCTCCCTGGACCCCCCCCCCCCCCCCCCCCCCCCCCCCCTACTACTACTACTCCACTACTCCACTACTACTCACACTGACTAACAGGATTTCAGCAATGAGGCTCCAGCAGCGGTTACTGCAGTGTCGTCATTGCGTTACACTCTACCTTACACATGGCACTGATGATGGAAGCACCAATCCCCCTGTGTCACTTCACGTTCCCTGGCGTCTGAGAAGGTGTGTGTGTGTGTGTGTGTGGGGGGGGGGGGGGGTCACGACATGACACACTCAGTCAGGCTGAGATCCGGACATGGGTACTGTGTGCGTGCATGGATACAGCCAACAGAAAGACACAGCCCCTGTGGTCTGGTTGCTAGCAGAGATTAGTAGTGGAGGACAGTAGCACCGCATGTGTTGTGTTGTGCTTCCTTCACTCTCACATGGAGTGGTTTCATTCTGTATATATATATATATATATTCACATATATATAATCATATATATACATATATACTATATATATGTGAATATGTATATATATAATCATATATATAATCATATATATATATATAGTATATATACCGATACCACTTTTATTCAGACCAAGTACAAGTACTTACATTTGGGTAAGTGTACTATATGAGTACTTAGTGCTCTACTTCACTTTCTGACTGTAACTAATTAAATATACGACATGATGCTGTTGCTGATATGGGTTGTTGGTTCCCTATATTAATGTGACCTTTCTTATGATAATCATTGTGTGCCGATTATACAAGGGTTTGCACGATTCAAGCGATGCGTTGTGTGCGAGTTATTGTTATTTTGTTGAGCCAAAGAAAATGTGTCGTTTGCCTTGAAGAAAAGACGCAAAGGCATACAAACCGAGGTGTGTCTGGACTAGTTAAGAGTGGAGCCACACAGTTTTCTGACCGTGTCAATACGTTTAGACATAAAGGAAGACTGTAAAGGAACATGGAATCAATTAAACATGACTTTAACAAAGGAGAAGGAATCAGTGGGATTCGTGTATTGGAATGATTCAGGCGAACACACTCTCTCGCACACTAAGGATGGGAGAAACGGATACTATCATAGACTGTATGGATAGTAAACACCCAACACCAATTGAACCTAATATAAAATCCCATACATCCATGTAGGCAGGCAGAGAAAAGGACAGCTACGCTGCTCTCGGGTCCTATACCGGGAAGCAGCCGCTGTGCTAACTGAGCTTTGCTAACAAATAACAAGTAACAGTTCCATGGTCCTTATTGTATTGTGTGTGCCTGTGTGTATAGAATAAACGATTAAACAGCTTTGACTGAGATTGTTTATGACAGTGGTACGATGTCCAACGAAGGCGTCTGCCTGCCTGCCTGCCGGCTCAGCGGTCTAGAGGTCAACGTTGCGTAGTATCGGAGTAGTTGAACAAGTACGACATGAGCATAGTATATCGGTGCATCCCTCATCAAATATAATCTCTCTCTCTCTCTCTCTCTCTCTCTCTCTCTCTCTCTATATATATATATATATATATATGTATATATACATATAATCAAACGTACGAAGGAACAGATTCACGGGCCCTGGTGTCGAAGCCTAATAACGCCACGGTACACAGGTCCGGCTCGACCTTGAGGTTCCACCAGTAGTCCCTGAGCAGACATCCTACACAGGGATGTCTACGGGTGCGGCTGCCCAGAACCCCCCCTTACCACTAGGCTTATCCTGTCCCTCGCTTCTATTTTCTTAAACAATCGTCTCTTTGTGAACGCGCCATCCGTTTGCCAATGTCTTTTATCCAATCCTAGTCACCCATTCTCCCCACCGAAACGTACTCACTCACATTCCCTGTTAGTAAGGCTTCCCTCGCCTCGCTCTCTTGCCTTCCCTTCCTCTCTCTTTCAATGCCGCTCTCCCTTTTTTTTTTGCTCTTATTTACAATGACGCCCTTTGCTTCAACTTGTCCTGGTCTTCCCTTGTATTCTTAATGGGTCTTTGTTTGAGTCTGGACCGTGAAACATATTTACCAACAGACCACTCTGGCAAACAACCAGCTCACACAATGAGCTCTGTGTGTGTGTGTGTGTGTGTGTTTGTGTGTGTGCACGCATGTGAGTGGGTGTGGGATCAAATGAGAACAGTTAGGAGAGATCTTTTTTTTTTTGAAGATGTATGATTGATGATTTGGATTAACAGATGATAAACATTATGATTTGGAAAGACACACACACACACACACACACACACACACACGCCAGTCTGCACACATGCACAGAGAGCTCTATTGACTAAAATCACATTATTCCCCAGCTGTTTGCTAGAACTCATAGCATATAAACTGTATTCACACAGACACACACACACACACACACACTGTTGTGTCGTCTCTCTTACAGCATCTTGCACACATGGCTGCTTCCACATCACACATCACACATGATGTGTGACATCACACATCACACATCAGCCTCCACTCTCTTGGGCAAAGGGTAATCCGTAGCGGATTATAAACTGTAATTATTCACTTACTGCACAGAAAATACGTGTCTTTAGACTTAACAAACATGAACATGATTAAACATTTTCACCACTGTAACAAACACCTTCCTCAAAAGCCATTAATACCAACAGGGAAGTTATAACATGTTTTTGTATTGGACTTCTCTTGGTGATCTTGTGTTTCTAACCCAAAGTACTCGGAAGCAGCTGAGCACACGCTAACACACATACACACACACACACACACACACACACACACACACACACACACACAGGCTGCATTGCAACCCTAGTTTAAAAGGTAAAGCATGGTGTAAACTGTTGGAGAGAGAGAAAAGCCAGCGTGTGTCTGCGTAGTTTCCAACAGATACTGCTTTTACTCTGAGGATACAGCCGCTGTTGTCGTTGCACGTACTCACACCTTGTTTATCTACGGCTTGTGTTAATATGGCAGAGCCCAAAGAGATAACATTTCTGCTTCCTTATTATGGACCAGTAAAAGGAGGACCAATTTGGAAGTCAGCATCACCCACTGGGGGTTTGTGTGTGTGTGTGTGTGTGTGTGTGTGTGTGTGTGCGCGTGCATATGTGTGTGTGTGTGTGTGTGTGTGTGCGTCATGTGCGTGTGAGTGTGAAAGAGAGAGAGACAGATAGAGAGCGAGAGTGAGATAGAGCTAGAAGGAGCATGAGAGACAGTGACAGAGACATTGAAACAGATAAATGATTTAAAAAGGGGAACTGTATATTGTGTCAGTAACCCTCCCTCCCTGTGAGACCGACCATAATTTGGCATGTGTCCGTGGAGTCAGGCCAATACAACAGACATGCTGCTTTTCATCTGACTGCACAAAGAGCAGCAGAGCAAAGACAGTGAATCCCCCTCTATCACATGTCCACATCTAGTTCAGTCTGTAGGTGTGGCTGCTTTCTCATTCTTCGTCATATGCATGACACACACACACACAAAGTACATTTTGTTTCAGATATTAATCTTCCTACTTTCATCTGTATACCATCAAGTCAGCTGCCAGCCAAACTGTCAAGTGGCCCAGGATGGAAACAGACCTCAAATGTATGGCATCGTATTGACTGCATGCATTGATCAACCTTAGCATGTGTAAGAAGCCATCGTCTCATCATATCATATCCACGCTATGCCCAGGACGGCTTGTACTGAAGCAGAAACAAACACATTTAAAGGACATTGGTGGAATCCATAGAGACAGTTCAGTTAGATATGCAGGCAGACAGACAACAACACCATGACCAAGAATTCAGCAAATGCACGCAGACTAGTTTTGACAATAACTCTACACACACAAGACAGATTGCATTCCTATTTTTTTGTGTTAAAGCTGCCAATCTTCACTTGAACGTGTGACTGGGCACCAAGTGGGAGCTGTTAGTGTTCACATCGTCATGTCATGGAGAAAGTACGTCTGTAAGCCACTTCTATGCTCACCTCAGCAGAATCTGTGCTCTGCACTACTCAGCAACAGACATCACAACGACACACCTGGTTGTTTGGGATTAGACCAGGTTGTTAAGCCCCACCCACTCCTGCTTTAATAAGACTTAATAGACACAGTGAGTGGTGTCGTCATGGATAAACCTGCGCCTTTTCCCACACTCACTTCTTTGTAGGAATTTGACGGTTGGTTTTGGACAGTTATCAGCTTTATCCGTTTTTAAACACGTGCTCGTTAAAAAGCAATATGGGTGTACCTTGTGTGTAGATGTATTGTTGTAATGGAGCCGTCTCTTGTGTCGCTACATCTGTTTTTAAATTACAAATTATCTGGATATGGCTAACAGCAAGCTAATATCCATATCAGCACGTCCCACTAGTTTATTTGCAGTGGAACCATATGATGTAATGAAAAACGTGGAGATGAGGAATTTTGTAAGTAACCAAGGAATGCCCAAGTGGCAGGAGGCCCATCTTTATATTCATAAAGGCTTGATTACATTTGGAAATGTTGATGATAGAAGGAGCCTTAAGACCCCCTGGAGAAGAGGTGGCGGTATCACTGTCTGCTCTGTCGACTGGCAGTGGCTGGGGCAGAGCGCAGAGAAATGAATAATGAGGAGCATCAATTTCCCCCCAACAATACTTGGGGAGCACGCCTCTGATTTCACGTTTAGCGCATCCCAACGGTCTCTTAATCAAATCTGCAGTGTTTACTTCATCAATATTGGTATCAAAATAATAATACTCGAATAGAGCAAGTGTAGATAATTCCTTGTAAGATAAATCTTACTATAATCTAAACTATATCCGGTGATCCTCCTTGCCGTAGAAGTTAATGCTACACAGAGGGAATGTGCTGTACAGCACATCCCCTCTGTTAAACTACTTATGCAATAATCCACTGGTTCAATATTTAACATTAGCGACTAACTTAATATGGATTTCTGGTTTCAAATAAACTACCCGGGGCATGTAGTTGAATGAGAGAGAATGTAAAACGATTATAATCTGTACCCTTAATAGAGAAGTGTTTTTAATTCAGCTGCTTAAAGATCTTGCAGTTGCTTTGATTCTTAACTTGATCAAATGCAACCACGTTTGAAAACCTTTACACATGTTGTAAGGACACGGTTGATGCTATGCCACACATGTGATGTCTTAATGCACAACAATTGACCTTCACACTGTTCTTAAATCAGGAGTAAATGTATATACAACCGGAAAATTCCTTTCTTAAAGGTGCGGTGTGTAGAATTGAGTGGCATCTAACGGAACGTCCAGAAATGTGTCACTTATAGATAATCTTTGTTCACCACTTAAACTTCCTCTCCCTCCCCTGCCGCGATGTGGTTTTTGCAAAGCCCTTTATGAGCTGATAACGTGTTTACAGCTCTGGAGTGTCATTTAGCCAATGAGAGAACAGATGCAAGGTTAACGATCATTTCTTCATCACCACCACCACCACCACCACCTCACAGCCTCCCTCACCAACCCAACAAGTGTTTCTCGCCTGCAAAGATTAGACCTTGAAATAGCATGTCCCTGATTCCAAATGTACACATTACAGATTACAAATAACTAGACGTTCACCACTTGCTTAAATGTTATGACATTTTTACACGTGGCCTATACAGATGTCAAATTAAAGGTAGCTGTAAAATGAATCTCTTCAATTTAATATCTCTGTTATGAAAGTGTTTAGCCATTAGCCTAAATCCTAGCCATGTGTTAGTGGGGGTTTTGTTCTATTGTGGAGGTCTTCTGAGGCAGAGCAGTGGTGCTTTGAAAGGACTTAACCAAGTGTATAATATTGAAATACCCCCCCCCCCCCCCCCCCCCCCCCCCCCCCCCGAGAGGGTAGCAGTATTAGCTCTAAGATATATCCGTTGTGAAATGCAGCAAAAAGACTGAATCGGACCCCCCCCCCCCCCCCCACCCCCCACCCAAGTCAGTCGTGAAGAGAGACTGCCCGTAGTTTTTTGCCATGAAACAAAAATGGAGGAGCAGGCTGAATGGGTCTCTCATCTTAAGAGCTGGGAGTCCGAAATGGTTCACATTCACACGTCAACCGAGGACATTTGCAGCGTCTCCGTTTCTCAGACGTACATTTCCCCAGGGCTCGCTGTGCAGGGGTTCAGCTGACAACACAATGAGGAGGAGGTGGAGCAAGACATTAGAACCAAACACATTACTCCTTTCCAACTACAGCTACAGTTTCATGCGTTTGTAAATAGGAACATGCATCTCAGTCCCTGTGGATACGGCAAAACGCATGAAAAACCAAAGCACAACAGGGCCAAGATGAGAAATGGTTTTAAGTTATCGTTATTGTATTTTTGTGTTGTCATTTTAATTTAGCTTTGGTCTTGGGACCGCAAGAGAAGGAATATTATAACATATGTCAGGTCAAGCGGGCTGGTTTCATGCATCACACATCCATGCACATGTACAATTGTCTACATGTCTTTCTATCTTATATGTTCCATCAAAGATAAAATACACACAACGGAATACATTTAAAAAGATGCTCCTTCCAAAGCAGGACTGACATGGGACAAACATTCCAATGCAACGCATTGAGAATTCCACAATTCTATTTACTCCAACCAACCATATGCTGGCCCCGCCCCTAAACGGAACAGAGCTGTGTCGGACAGGAGGCGAGGTGAGGTGGGTGATTGCAAGCCGTGGGGCGTAAAGGGTAGGTAAACACAGTGTTGTTTACCTACCAATGATGAAGGAGGTTGGGTGAGTGAGAAGAGGCAGGGAGGGGGGCTGTGGCATGTTAAAAGTCTAAGTGGGTGTGAAATGGGTGGAAGGACTGCAAAATGACATCTCTGCGGCCTTAGATGAAGCATCACTTCCAGAGTGATGATAAGAAATAAGAAATAAAAAGATTTACCTTAAGAATGATCAAAAGATGAGGTTTGAAATTAAAGTTAAAAGGGATTACTTTAAACTATGACTCACTGTTGCTCATTCTTATTCTTATTCTTTGTAAACTGTGTGGAGACACTGTGTGTAAAGAGCAGCTGTTCCCACTTCATGCAAAGTCCCAACAAATCCTGCACAGCCTCATTGTAAGGAATCAATGAAAAGACACATTCCTATTTGAAGAGTTGCATGCATGTTGTATCTCATTATTAGGTATTCATTAATTTACATATAAATGCAAAAATACCAAACAGAGAGGATAGAGATATAGAGATTGTATCTAGTGCTGCTTGTGTAAACAACATTTTCCTCTATATCCTAGAAACTTACATCACAGCTGCATGGAAGGCATAACTGAAGGAACATTCTCACAGTTGACAAGGTTGTTCATATTATCTGAGGTTCGTCATAAGGTATTATGTACACTGTATGGCTGTACACTGCAATTCTTCAACCGTTTTTCAAAACTGCCCTTTGAAAAACGCTTGAAGAATCGCAGTGTACATCCATTGGTTGTGTGAAAAAGTGATGCCATTATGTGTTTGTTAATAAATAGAAAGATCCAGCACGTCTGATATCACGTGTACCCCCCCCCCCGGCCCCCCTTCCCTTCCCTTTTAGTCAGACTGGGAACATGTTTGTTAGCTCAACACTGTTCCTGTCACTCAACAACACGTGCACGAACAAAAGGCCATACGTTTGTTTATTTATAGGATCCATTAGCTGATACTATTCTATACTACTCACTAGCTAATCTTCCTGGGGTCCCCAGCTGATATACTGTACATACATAAAACACTTCATGTGAATACTTCAATTGCATTAATATATATATATATTAATTTACGTATTCAAAGAAAATCCCTATGGGAATGGCCTACCATGCACATTGTTAAAAGTCTCATGTTGTAAAAACTGTGAAGAAGCTCTTTTTTCTCTCTCTCTCTCTCTCTCTCTCTCTCTCTCTCTCTCTCTCGTACTTAAATGGCTTGTCTGTCCCATATCTAGCAATGCATTTTCTTATTTTCCTCTCTGTCTGTCTCTGTCTCTCTCTCATACTGTCTCTCTGTCTCTCATATCGTCTCCCCTGTCTTCGGTACAACAGCTGCACGTAGCAGCACTATAAATAAGAAGTCTGCCTATGTGGAGACAAAGTAAACGCAGACAGTTGGCGCTGTGCTTTCAGCACCCCGATCTTCAGATTCTTTATCGAGGGAGGCCGAGGCCTTGTCCTCACTACGCTGGCTGAATGTAAAAACACGTATTGTATTTTCTCCATTTTGGCCTTCTGTACATACTAAGCAGCGTTTTCCGACACTGGTCTCCAACGCAGATGTATGATGCAAGTGTTGTGTTGCTTTGCAAAAGGGAATATTTATTTCTGAAAATGAGGATTAGTTCTGAAAATAATGATTGCGATGTAAATCCAGACATCATCATGGTCTAAAGTTGTCTGGGCGCATGCATGCTAGAGGGTGTGTGCAAGTGAAGAGGCGTTGATGCCCTTTCAGTGTGGCTGGACTGCGTTTTGAAAGCGCTGGGCAAAACACTGGTATGGACGGAAAGCTTTTGACACAAACACTGTTTTCACTTTCATCCGGCGTCGTGTGGAGAGGACCTGGAGTGTGCTGCCATGGTGCATACAACTGTGGTGGCTCAACAGAGGTAGCGAGCCTAGCCTGAGCCTGCAGGTGAATTACTTGACAAATATAACAACAGCAACCCCAAACAAAAAAAACAAAAACAAAGGCTGCGCCACAGATGATGTATTTTATACATGGTTCTACTGAGACGACAATGTGATTCATTAACCCTGCATGAAAGGCTGCTGTCTGACCAGTAACTGTCACAACTGATCTGCAAAGGGCATATAGAGACGACACTGAGTCAATGTAGGCAGAATTTGTCTAGTGAATCAACCACAAAATGTGGACAGTTGTGCCAGGAGAAGCGAATGGGAGGTGGGAGGTGCTGCGAAAGTAAACCCTGTGGTTAAGTTTGCATTCAAAATGAATGCATATGTCACCGATGTAAAAGATAGGCGGGAGTAAGAAATATTCAGCCGACCGTTTTTTACTTGCTGCTAAATGTACGGTTAGCACGATTTACGCATATGGAGTGTAGGTTACATGCACAACATTTGTAAGCCATTTGGAAAGATCACGAGCCTTTTCATATAACGGGCAATCTGGCCAACAGAATGCAACTACGTCCAACTTCAGCACAGATTGTGGCATCGCCTATTCAAATGATCTGAGAAAGCTGCTTGGCCTGCATGCTCCTATCGAATATAAACGACAGGATAAAGGATAATGGCTCGTAGAACACATGCAACACAACAAGTAGCCCCTCTATACCGCCAGTCTTCTACAGAACCTCCTCATAGCGGTACGTCTGGGGTTCCCTTACCGCAGTCCAAACAACGCGCAACCGAACTTTCGTGATGCGCATGCATTCGCTT
>JACYXH010000135.1:2811491-2926491 GCA_026745465.1 Lota lota | reverse complement strand
CGGACCCAGACGTCGTCCTGTCCGGACCCGATCCTATAACGGATAAATTATTGAGTTATTACCTTTTGACGGAGCGGTTCTAGTTTTACTGGAGCAGCTTTTCTAGCCATTACGGCACATGTTCATTAATTAAGCCCTATATTTTAAGATGCAAATTTTTCCAAAGCTCTGGCTGTTATGTATTTTATTTTGAAATGCAGTCCTTATTTTACTTGAAATGAGAAAATAACATTTATTTATTATTAGAGTACTTATTTATTTATAATAAGTATTGTGGAAATATTATTGAATTGTACTTTTGTTATTTGATTCCAGTAAGCTGTTGACTACATGCAGACATTGATACAACTACTAGGCTACTTTAATAAATAAGGCACTGAATCATAACGCAAGTTCGACATTAAGATGTTCCGGACCTTTTCTTGAGGAAATATTCTCTAACTGGACCTCTTTGAATTGTTATTGAATACCGCTGGTGTAGGCTATGATATCTTATAGTGGGCCATTTCGACGTAGGCTATCCAATTTACAATCATTTTCAGTAATAACGAAAGGATCCGGTAATGTTTCCCAATAACTGAGAACTATTTTGATTCGGAAAATCTGTGTAGAAGGAGGCTTGCGGTGTCAGTGACATCACCTGCCAAATCTTGCATGCAAGCTGAATATGCAAAAGAAAGACAAACCGACACATTCACTTTTCTATATTGTCACTTGGCCCTTTTCACTTTGCCAGCACTATTAGATGTGCTGGCTTGACTCTGTCTACACCCACATCACACCACTTAGTCCTTCCTTCCTGCACAGGCACACAAAGGAAAATGACTGTGCCAGAGTGCAAGTCAATTTACATAAACTAGTTTTAGAAATGTTTGGACTAGTGGGAGAAATTTAAGGTTGAACAGAAACTGCTGAAGAATTGATTGTTGGAACTTAGTTTTCGCCGATATGCAGTTAACAATGGACACCAAAATGATCTGTCTTTTAAGTAAAACTTAACCCGTTTAGTTCTGCAGAAAGATCTACCCATTTTGTTGCCTGTCAATCAATATATTATGGTACTCTGCATCAAACGCAGAGCCAAGATCCAATAATACTAGAACTACGATTCTTTTAAACCTTCAAGTGGGGTCGAGATTTTCTTTAAAGCCATAAATATTTTAGTGGTTGGAAAATGTAGTCAACGTAAACTAGATTTATGCATCACTGGTGGCTCATTAAAATGTCATAACATTAAAGATATGTCATTAAAACGTTTGGAAAAGCTTCAAATCAAATTAGAAAAGTCTGGTATACAATCCTAGAGGTCTTGCATTATGTTCACATCAGCAACATTTGTTTGAAAAATATGAATAAAGAAATACAGCCATTGATTCATGTCTATGTAGATCAAATGTGGAACCATATCATTCTTACAGATTGGATTCCTACACGAATGGGTCATTTAAAGAGCATGACACAGAAGGCGATGCTTGTGTGAGAAGGATTGGGGGTGTTATTTTGCAACCCAACCCATGTTCTCTGGTATTTGAGAAAAGGTTACGCAAGCTTCAACCTTAGTCACGGTAGACAGGTAAAATGTTTTTTTTCTTCCAAATGTCCCTTTCGCCCATTAAATGTAAATTGAAGGGAATGGTGTATCATGTCCAGTCCATATTCTTCACTACACCCATGCGTATTTACACTAAGGATGCATCCCATACTGGTTTCACAAGGTGCGTAGCAAGACACTGGGAGCTACTTTGCAAAGCCCTTGTGGTTGATGTCTGTAATAAAGACTGTCTGGTCTCCCGTTAGCATCAAACACATTGTGTTTTTGGGGGTTTAGCCCTGAATTGTGTTACCAGTCATTGCGCAGTTATCAAGTTAGTTGTGTTGTGTTCCACAGCAGATGGAGAGAGATTGGTGATGAAGGGCGCCAAGCTAACCGGACAGGAGATGTTCCAGGCCTTTCAGTCCCGCTGTATAGCCAAGGACCCACAGGCTAAAGCACAGAAATAAATGTAAATAATCATTGTTTTGAATATATGATGTCCCCCTTGCAGTGTGTATATGCCTTATATGTTTATAATAAATTAATGTCCTTGAAAACATCCTGTGTTGATCAGTTTCTTAAGTGAAAGATGGAGTTATGGGGCTATTATAATGTTTAGGGTTTATTAACTATTTTCACTGTGCATTCAGCCTGCATTATGCTTCAACCTTTGTCATAATGTGCTTCAATTAAATTTGACCTCAAGTGGTTCTGATTGGTTGAGTCTAGACTGCAGGCATCATCCACATCCCCTTTTTAAGTCCTTGACTAGCATCCAAGCCTTTTTATGCAAGATCAGACATCCTAGATAAGGACTTGTTAAACACAGGATAATTACAATTGCTTTATTTCAAAAGTCTGCAGTAAAATCCCTCCATGGTTGATATGGGAGTAGACTTCACCATCAATAACTATATTACACTGGTTTCATCTAACCTTTTGAAGGAAATATTTTGATAAGTTAAACTGGACAAATGTGAATAAGTGCAATATAACAAAATCATAGGCATAATCAAATCAAATACTAATTCAAAATTCTACACTAAAATCCCTCCATATTCAATATGGGAATAGACCAGACCATCCAGAACTATATTACACTGGTTTCATCTACTAAACTATAAAGGAAAGGTTTTTATGCAAGACCAGACATCAGAGATAAGAACCAATGCAATACACAAGATAATTACATTAGCCATTTCAATATTCTACAGTAAAATCCCTCCATATGTCCTATTATACCCTTGGGGGTATAATAGACCATCGAAAACTATTAGACTGATTTCTTCAACAAACATTGAAGCATTATGCATGTCCACAAATCAGAAATGCATTATGTGTGAGATGCATATGTTATGTAAAGTAGCTATTCTTCAAAGTTCCACAGTAAAATCATTCCATATTTGATGTGATAGTAGCTATTCTGGTTTCATACTCAGAGAATTAAACATGTTTTTATGTAAGGTCAGACAGCAGCAAAATTAATGTAATGTACAATATTCTGTCATCGCATATCAACTCGATCCAAATCACACTACATTTTATATAGTATTACTTTATATACTATGCCAATATATTACTATTGACTACACGTACATTACTTTGGATAATTGTCCAGAAATGGGCTACTTTTATACGTGATAATGTTAGAGATCATTTTGAGTATAAACTTGTTCTTAAAGGGATATGCCGAGATATCTGTAAATTCAGATTCAGACGAGTTGTACAATTCATCATTGTACATGGATAATTCTGCACCATTTTTGCCACTGTGATTATTAGGCTACCCTAATAATCACAGTTATATACTACTATATAAGTTATATACTTATATACTACTGAAACTGCAAATCAATAGAAGCGGCTAGCAAATGGTGAATTCAGAACTAATCTGAATCTGGGTAAGACTGCAAATGCCCAGCTGATGTAGAACTATTTTTTATGAATCAGGCTGGATCATTGAAATGTCATAAAAAGGTCCTTCATTCAAGTTTCAGTACGATTAATTGGATGCTATTTCTGTGTGGAGCATCCATCTGTTATAATACGCCACACCCATGGGTCTATAGAGTAAGGTAATTGCATACCGGTTTCACCAAGTGGGGCTCGCTGCAGAGCCAAATGGGTGGAGCTTGACCTAGTCCAGCGCCACCACTCTGGACCCAGTCCAGCTGATTGGGTTTTATGCTAGCCAATCAAAATCCCTTTTACAGTTTTCAACAGAAAAAAAAGAAAAATGCAGGTACGTTTTGGGCTGATTTGGTAAGGGACTGCATTTGTTTGTTTAGGCTGCAGGTGTCCGTCCTCATCCCTTTTTAAGTGCTTGCAAGTGCTTTTAAGTGCTAACACACACACACACATATATATATGATACCAAATGTAATGGACCGTTACCGTGAATACATTTATCTGTGTTTGAATATTGTTGGAAACAATTGGGATAATGTAATTATAAAACTTAACAAAATATTTAACACAGGTCTAGTCATTTTGAGATTATAATGCGGAAACATTTTTGCTCATCATTATTTGTTTTAGGAAAATAACACGTTGTGAATGGGAGACAAAAGAAAAGTGTTCTTGCAATGGCCGCCCGTAGGGCCTATGGCTCTTCCACCCAATGGTGCTGGCGCAACCCGACTCGAATCAACTCGCTTTGGGTACCAGGAACTTCTTTTTTCCACTGCAGATAGAACCACCTCAATGTCAAGTTGTCATAGGAATATTATAGGTCCATGAATGTACTTTACCACTATTGATGCAATGAGATGACTGTGTTGAGGACCATAAACAGGCTATTACCTATAGGCTATTACCAGACAGGTACAGTGACCATGGGGCAAAGATACCTGATTGCAATTGGTTAAACACATTTATTCGCAGGCTAGAGCCATCCAAAATCACCTGGGTGTGATTCTAATTAATGCCGCTTTTTGGCTAAACAGAAATTGTGTCATGTGCGTACAGTCCTATTCAGCTCCATGATTTTGTGGGAAGAAATCGCAATGAACAATCGCGTTCAGTGTAAAAGGCCCTTTAACATGAACGTGTTGACTTATTGTGCAAACCGAACAGAGGGACGTCTGCACCTCGTCCACTGACCCCGTCATGGTTTAGCGGATAGGCATTGCGGACTACTGTGAAGTCAAGTGATAAAAAATTATTTGTGGCTCCAGTAGCCTGGCTATTTAAAAATGGCGGGGTTGTGCAGGACGTCCCGTGTCGCGCAACGATGACGCGCTGATTCGAGTGCCGATTCTCTCTGACCAATCAGTAGTGTGAAGTGTTTTCACGTCACTTTTTGGGATCGCCTCAGCTCGCTTGGAACCTCGATGGAGGTGATACCAAAAAATTAACGGGTACAAGGTGCCAACCACAACTTCCCCGATGGTCAACCAAAATGGGGGAGTCGAGTTGAGCCGTTACCATGCAGTTGAAAAGTGCCACTAGTGCCAGCTGTATACCTTCCTTTTTTTTTGTATACAAAACTACTAATCTTAATCTTAAACTACTAAAAATCTACACATGACTCACCAATTTGAGTCTGATGAGCATGTGTTAAGAGTATGCCACAGAGCATCACTCTGAAAATTGCAGACAAATCAAATCCTCATCTGGTATGTGGAAAACCTGATGCATGCTTAAACTTTTGTCATAATTGGCTTGAACTACATTTGGCACACAGGTCAAAAATGGTTCTTAAAAAAAAACAACCTTTCACCCATTTCAAGTTGAATTGCAGTTTGTGTCCCACATCTGTTATTCTACGCCCCACCCATGGCTCTGTAGACCAAAGGTGGTCTCATACCAGTTTCACAGGGTTCGTAGCAGAACACCCGAGGCCGCTCGTAAAGACATTATAAACGCTTTGTATCTTGTTGTTTATCCCCTGAGTAGTTTTAACAAGTCATTGACATGTAATAACAAGATGGGAGTGGGTGTGCTGACCAGACCTTATGGTCCTGCTGTCTAGTATATTTTAAGAGGTGAATGACGATTGTACTGTGATTTTTAGGTTGTTGTGTTCATTTTGTATATATTTTGCAGACAGGAAAAGACCAAATAGTGTTTGTGTTTCATGATATATTTCCGGTGTTAGGTTTTAACCTTCGTCACAGGAAGCCTAAATGTAATTTGACTCGCAGTTGCGTGTGTGTGTGTGTGGTTTATCCAAAGAATCCCTTTCACCCATTTCAACGAAAACAGTGGAGCAATGATGCAGGGACGTTTTGCGCTCTGATTGGTTAACTCTAGACTGCAGGCGTCATCCACATCCCTTTTTTAAGAGCTTGACTAGCATCCAAGCCTTAACTGCAGAGTTAGAAACGGTAAGAGATCGGCTGCAAAGATGGTTGAACAGTTTGTCGGGACATGGAAGATGGTGTCCAGCGAGAACTTTGAGGAATTATTGAAAGAAATTGGTAAGTTAACATGGTAGGCTTCCCCCCCCCCCCCTCCCCAATATGTAAATGCAGTTCAAAACATTTTTATGATTTGTTAAGCATTACACTGCAAAATGATGTGCTGTAACCCCAATGCAGGAATTGGATTGCCAAAGCGGAAAGCAGCAAGCATGGTTAAACTTGAGTTGATCGTGAGTGTGGCCGAACAAGATGTGATCAACATTAAGATGAAGAGTTCTTTGAAAACAAGAGAATTCCAGTTCAAACTCAACGAGCCTTTTGAAGGAACAACAATAGATGACAAGGCTGCAACGGTTGGTCAAGGGGGAAGAAAGAAAATGAAAGGGTAATTCATTTGACTGATGGTTATTCATTCATTCATTCAATTAACCTGTCTCCTTTTTTACTCCCCAGAATGTGGTGACCCTTGAAGAGGGCAAACTTGTGCAGAAACAGACCTGTGATGGCAAAGAAACAACATTTGAGAGGGAAATAGTAGACGGCAAGTTGATAATGGTAAGGGTTTTTTCACATTGTTTTGCTTGCAAATTCACGTTTTTCTCCTTTCGTCTTTCAAATTAAGTGCATGGTAAGGAAATAGCACATGAGCCATTTATGGAAAGATGTGTTGAATATGTTTAATGCATGGCCTTCATTGTAATAACTATAAACAAAATGTACCACGGACTGTGACCACTCCCTGCACTGCCTTGGTAGCCTGTTTTACCTAGAGTTAAAGCAGATACAAATTGCCCGTCCTCATCTGGTCTCTACCTATCACTTTTCACTGCTGAACTTTTCCCACACAGACATGCAAATCTGGGAATGTTGTTGCCAAGCGAACGTTCCAGAAGTAGGCAGGATTGGATGTCCGGGGGATGACGGATTCAGTCTCAAACTGAGTTAGTGAGGGTGACTCACTGATGCTGTTCATTCAATCCCATGCATTGTTTTAGTGGAATAAACTGCAATTATTAAAAAAAGTTCCCAATATAATTTTGTCTTGGGGTTTGGCTATTACCACATAGTTATCTGGCTACTACCCTAAAAAAGCTTGTTTTGTTCAAACGTTAAACTCGGAAGAAAAACACAGACCCCCTCTCATCTATATCATTACATACTTTGGACAGAAGGTGTCCCCCATAGGGAGGAAATCATTCACTAGTGTAACCTTGGGGAGTTTGAGGTCAAAGGGCGAGATGTTCCTGCAGTGCTAGGCAGATCCATGTGTGTTTAAATTAGGCAGATCTATTGATACGGCTGGGTTTTCCTACCTGGTTTCCAACGTTACATTCAAACAGAAGCATAGCCAGGAATTGGACTTCGGATGGGCCCAGAGATAATTGGGTGGGCAATAGAAAGTTAATAATAATGAATATTATAACATGTATTATTCAACTGTTCTGATTTGGTGGGCAGATTCCCATGTGTCACTGCTATGTCTCTAAATTCAGATTAACCCAGCGGGTACATCAGTGATGCACTTGCTCCACTTGCCAAAAGAGTGGTGCAATAACTACACAGGGAGGATAGTCCGGTGGGAAATGTAGTTTGGTTTGAAGCCATCACTTCAGGTCTGGGACAACACACCACAACATAACACAGATGCCTACATTGCCCACCAATAAATATACATAAATGATCATTGGGTTTGATGTGGCTATATTACGTGTCTCTCGCTGCGTGCATGTATACGTGCAGCAAGCTCTGCTCTACTTCCACTATTTGGGGATCCGAACGAAACAGCGGTGGGTAAAGAGTATTTATTTGCAAAGGTGACGGGGACACCGAGTGCCCAACCTCCACGGACAAGACGGACACCAACACTCTTGTGCAACGGTTCTGAAACGTTGCAAACGATCGTTTGTGGTCGTGTGCTTTTTTTCAGAAGAGTTCAGCCCGAAGTCGACAGAGAAGGATGAGGGTGAGATTTATTACAGTGAAGATATAACCAGTTTAGACGGTGGTAAAAGTGTGGTATGAATAATATTGTAGGTCAGTGTGACACATTTATTTCACCTTGTTGTGTCCACACGCGGTGCATTGAGCAGTACTGAGTGTCTGTACTGATTGTGTTTACAGCTGCTGAAAGCAAGGCAGTGTTGTAGCTCCACATGATGTGGATTAATGGGGGGGGGGGGGGGGGGGGGGGGGGGGGGGGGGGCAGGCGCATCACAATTGAATGTCCGATGAGGAGGACGGCACCTTTGAGGGGGTGTCTGGGTGGATCGTGAGACCTCCATCCTTTCGCAGCCAGGGGCTGGCCGACCTGTGTGCCGCACTACAGGCAAAACTGGAATCGAACCCAAAGTACACGGCTACACACCACAGACGTTTGCAAACTGGAGCACCATCGGACAGAATGCCGCAAAGCACATATGAGCCTGAGGCGGCAAAAATACATTTCCAGGGTCATCTGATGCCCAATGTTTTTGTTCCAGGCAGTGGCTCATGTAGCAACGTTTCGTTGATCACATGGAGATTGGCCATATTCCCAGTCTGCCACTAGTGTTTTTATATTAATTTTTTACTGTTTTGTATATTGCTCTTACTCATATTTGCTTTACTATTTTGCTTTTTTGTTTGTATTTACTTATTTATATTGTATATTATAGCTGCTCTTCTGGACATATTTATTTAGCTAGTTTTGCCCTTGTTTGACTAATTGTAATAACTGTCAATAAAACGTTTACTTGTTATGTTCCCTGCACATTTTTCCCCCAATCAATTTATATTCATGTAATTTGTTGTAGTGTAGCCCATAAGATAACAATAACAAATATATATATACAGGCTTGCTAATTATGTACAACATACATTTATTATTATTGTTATTAATATTAATATTGTGAGGGGTGGGTTTACTGAAGCCCCCAAGCCAGGTTGACCAATAGCAACAGATCAACGAACCAAACACGAGTGTTTTTTTCTTTTGAAACGTCTGTGGTTTCATCCAATCCTGAGTGAGGTCAATTCTAGCCAGGCGCGTTGGAATGCTATTCAAACGCCAATTACTCACTAGCTAGCTAGGTGTGAATGACTCCACACCTCCTCACCTCCCACAGCTGCGTCTGTTCCCCCGATTGAGCCCCCCGCCCGTCTGTAGCCGACGCCAAGCCACGCCCCCTTCACACCACAATAAGTTTGTGATGACTTATTTTTTTAAGGATCCTGATCCATTCAAATAAACAATGTGTAAATGATGTGGTTATAGTCATTTTTCCACAATATTTTGAAAAGTTTATTGAATGGATGAGAAGGGAGAGCAGTGTCAATGTTTATTTTCATTTTCCCTTATCTAGTATTTGAGGAAACATTACACAAGCTCCAACCTTTGTCACAGTGGGCGGAATTTAACACACAGGTCAAATGTGATTAAAAAAAAAAACTCCCCCATTTCAACAGAAATAGCGGAACATCATATTTGTGACGTTTTGGGCTGTGATTGGTTTGGCCGTCATTCACACACACTTTTTAAGTGCTTGACTTGCATCCAAGCCTTAAGTGCAGAGTTGGAAAAAAGTAAGAGATTGGCTGCTTAGCAAATCACAGAGGCTGCAAAGATGGTTGAACAGTTTGTTGGGTCATGGAAGATGGTGTCCAGTGAGAACTTTGATGATTTCTTGAAAGAAATGGGTCAGATGCTTTTGTATGCTTTGATCAAACTGTAATTTGTCTCAATTGAATATACCATTTTCAGTTTTAAAGTGTTCCCATATAGCCTACATAAATATGTTATTGCATTCTTCTGAGCAAAATGATGTGCACTAACCCCCGACGCAGGTGTTGGATTCGCAATCCGACAAATGGCAAGTCGGACTAAACCCAGTTTGACAGTGACCGTGGACCAAGGAACTATCTGCCTGAAAATGCTGAGTTCTTTCAAAACAACAGAAGTCAAGTTCAGGCTCAACCAACCTTTTAACGAAACAACGCCGGACGGCAGGGACACAACGGTGGGTCGGGGGGTGGGGGGTGGGGGGTCGGGGGGTGAAGGACAACCACAGCGCCGCAATTCATATGACATGGTGCAATAGCTCTTTTATTTTATTTTTTTACTTCCCAGAACATCGTGTCCCTTGAAAATGGCAAACTTCTGCAGATACAGAGCTGGGACAGCAGGGAGACGACCATAGAGCGGGAAATAGTAGATGGAAAACTAGTTACGGTGAGCATTCTTTCTTTTTGTTGTTGGCACTAGGCTTTCCATATTGCACAAGGCATGAGCTGTTTGTGGAGCGATGCGTTGTATGATGAACAACATGATTCATAGGCGTATGATGAGTGTTATACCTGTCCCAAATCTCTGTTGCCTAATTTCATCGTCACATGGCCTCCAACTGCATCACTTTTCACTCCTCACATCCTCACTTGCCTTTCCCTCACAGAAATGCAAGATGGGTAATGTAGTTGCTGTGCGGACGTACGAGAGGGAGGCGTGATTGGACGTCCCAGAGGGAGGCGTGATTGGACGTACCAGAGGGAGGCGTGATTGGACGTCCCAGAGGGAGGCGTGATTGGACGTCCCAGAGGGAGGCGTGATTGGACGTCCACGGTGGATGACGAGCTCAGACCCACGAGCACAAACTGCATTAGGCCTACAGAAATGGTCTGAAGGCTATACTGCTCCTATCTATTTCCTATGCTGTTTTCTATTGTGTTGCCAAAACAAACACGTCTATGCTCCACAAGGATATTCATCCGATACCAAGCATTGCTGTGGTGAAATAAACACAAATGTAAGAGAGACAAATCGGATAACTTCATTAATAAAAGTTGTATGAAAGTAATAAAAGTTGCCTAATTTCATTTTTGTCTTTTATTTTGGGTTGTTCTGTACTTGTTACAGACAACCCAATGTTTTGCTGCTTCAATCACTCATCTTTTTGAATTTCTCTTCTTTCTCTCTCTTTTCTCATAATATGGCATTGTTCATTGAATACAGATGATAGTAATGATAACCACACGAGTCATCACAACTACACCACATGAGTCTCCTTTCCTGCGAAGGCCTTCACATAGACAGCTACTGTGCTAGAGTGCAACAAAACAACACATGCATGTCAACATTATTTAATCACTGCTGACAGCCTGAGGCCTACATGTCAAAACTGATTCTGAAAGTGCAGTCATTTTAAATAGTCATTTTTTCTTACCAAAAAATGCAGTTCAAACTACATTATGTATTTATATTAGCATGTTTTTTATTTTCAATTCCTACTGGAGTTGTGAAGGTGGCCATACTGGGTGACAAAATAACATGGCAACATAAACATAAGGGGGCTGGAAAGTCTAGTGGTTAGGTTGTTTGACTCCCAGTCAAAGGTTATGGGTTCAACACCCAGTTCCTGACCTCCAGCGGCTCATTAATTACATCTCTCTGTAGTTATATGTAGGTCACTGTAGGTCACCTAACTGTATAATGGGGTCTGCTAATGACTAAAATAGTCAAACAAAATATGTTTATAATTGTTTGACGTGATGAGTGAATGATGTTGTGATAGGCGATAAAGTAGCCAGAGTGTTTAGCTCTGGCTACTCAGTTTAGCTCAGTTTAACTTAAATTGAAACAACGCAGTCTAAAATGTGTGAAAGCTAAGTTGGTCCACAGCACAAAATGTATTAGTTAGTTCGGTTTTAGGGGCTAGGTTTTTGGTTCTATGGTTTGATAGGAGGGATGGGGTTTCATATTAGGGTCAGGTTTAAGTGTTTGGTTTTGAGGTTTTAGGTTTGGTACTGGAGTTAGGGTTTCCTATTAGAGTCTGGTTTGGTTTTTGGTTCTAGGGTTTGGTAGTACAGTTAAGGTTTCTTATTAGGATCAGACTTTAGGGTTTGTTTTTTTGGTGATAAGGTTTGGCAGTGGGGTTAGGGTTTCCTATTAGGGTTCATGTTTTAGGGTTTGGGTTAGGGTGTCCTATTAGGGTTGGTTTCAGATTTGGTGTTAAGGCACGAGACAGGGGACCCAAATGCAGGACACAGGAGACAGAGGCGAAGGTGGATTTAAAGGGACTTATTACGGGGAACAGACAGGGGCTGGGCTAATCGTGGTCAGGCGGGCAGGGGTTCGGCGGCAGGCGGACAGTCAGGCAGACAGGGGCTAGGCGATTGGCGGGTGGTCGGGCAGGCGTAGGTTCGGTAATCAGGCGAGTAATCAGGCAGACAGGGGCTAGGCGATTGGCGGGTGGTCGGGCAGGCGAAGATCACAACGGGAGCGGAATCCGGAGGGAAGCTGGACACGGGAAGAGGGTTAAGTTAGGGACAGGCGGGGAGAAATCGCGAAAGTCAATATTGCGGGAACAAGATACTACCGTGTGGAAAGTACAACGAACTGGCGCCGGCTGCTAGGAAGTGAGGGTGAAATATAGGGTGCGTAGATTGCTGATTGCTGACAGGTGAGTAAACAGAAGCACGTGGGGAAGTGGCAACCGGCGCCCACTAGATGGTGGCAGTGGGCGGAGTACCGTTTGGTTTTGGTTCCAGGGTTAGGATTTCCTATCTGGATCAGGTTTTAGGGTTAGGTTTGGATTCTATGGTTTGGTAGTAAGGGTTCTTATTAGGGTCAGGTTTTAGTGCTGGGTTTTGGGGTTTAAGGGTTTGTTACCAGGGTTATGGTTTCCTATTAGGGTTCATGTTTCAGGGTTTGGATTTTGGTTCTAGTGCAAACATGTTTATTTGTTTTTAACCAAAAAACTTGGTATTTGATATTTACCATAGAAAATCTGTGGAGGGAGCTGAAGGTTCGAGTTGCCAAACGTCCGGCTCAAAACCTTAGTGACTTGGAGAAGATCTGCAAAGAGGAGTAGGACAAAATTCCTGAGATGTGTGCAAACCTGGTGGCCAACTACAAGAAACGTCTGACCTCTGTGATTGCCAACAAGGGTGCTGCCACCAAGTACTAAGTCATGTTTTGCAGAGGGATCAATACTTATTTCCCTCATTAAAATGCAAATCAATTTATAACATTTTTGACACACGTGTTTTTGGATATATTTGTTGTTCTGTCTCTCACTGTTTAAATAAACCTACCATTAAAATGATAGACTGATCATGTCTTTGTCAGTGGGCAAGCGTACAAAATCAGTAGGGGATCAAATACTTTTTTCCCTCACTGTATATATATACATTGTATATATATATATTATAATATGAATATTTCTGAAGTTATTTTTCTAAAAATAACATCTTAAGGGAAGACTTGATTAAATGTATGTCATAAGGGTAATGTGCCTCTTGGTCCAACTGACCAACACGTTGAAGTTAAATGGAAACATTTATTACACAAACTATAGGAGAACAAACAAGATTACAGACGGATTGGACAGGAAATACAGAAATAACATCACATGCGCAAATATCCATACGCTGTTAAAAATAGTCTGTCGGCTTCCACGCCGTGGCGCTTCGTAGCGCTACCATTAGTACAACCGATGCAATGTGACGATCACTTCGTCACACTGAAGTTATTTATCTAAAAAGAACATCTTAAGGGAAGACTTGATTAAATGTAATTTTATTAAATACATTTTGAAAATTGTTCCCAAGTGATAACTAATCAATTCACACACACACACACACACACACACACACACACACACACACACACACACACACACACACACACACACACACACACACACACACACACACACACACACACACACACACACACACACACACACACACACACACACACACACACGATAGAATGCACCAATACATCGGTGGCTGCATTGGCTCTATGATGTCATAAGAAGGCCCATTCCAAGGCAGCCTTATAAGAGGCGCCTTCCATTTGAGACATTTCATGTGAGACGAGCAGAGCGATAGGACGATAATAATTCATCTGTGAATTATTATTTCCAGAGGAGAATTAATAGTTTTAACTCTTCTCCGTGTGCGAAGCAAGCATGTTTTGCTGCCCTTGTATTCGGCGTAAGGTACGTAACCAGAGAACCACCGAAATAAATCTGCATACGAGATTCAACAGCTTTTACAATTTCTTGTTGCTTTGCTGTAAAATTTGCTGTACAAATACTACTACTCATTTTAGTATCATACAAGTGATTTTTGTATAAATAATTGTTCTGTGGTATTTCTACTTTCAACAGAAAAAGAGGGCGAGTCCTGAAGCAGTTCAGGACGAACCGACAAGCTGCAGCCAACAGAGGAGGTAAATAAAAACCATCTTTATTCACATTGAATCTATATCAACTGTTTCACTGTGGAATTATGGATGGATTTATGAGAAGATACACTAATATGATGACTCACCATATGTACTAGTAATATCCTCCAATCAGATCACAGCGTAACATTAGCCACATGTATGAGTGTGAAACACATCCCAGTATATCAATACACATGATGAGGTTTATCTGTGTTTCTCTGTAGCGTCGACACACTGAGCGACTCCATCCGGAGTGATGGAGTCGCAGACTCTGTGGTACCCTTCTCCTCCACCCTGGCATCCCCAGACTCTGTGGTCTCCTTCTCCTCCACCCTGGCATCCCGAGACTCTGTGGTCTCCTTCTCCTCCACCCACGCAGCCAGAGACTCTGTGGTACCCTTCTCCTCCACCCTGGCAGCCAGAGACTCTGTGGTCTCCTTCTCCTCCACCCACGCAGCCAGAGACTCTGTGGTCTCCTTCTCCTCCACCCTGGCAGCCAGAGACTCTGTGGTACCCTTCTCCTCCACCCTGGCATCCCGAGACTCTGTGGTCTCCTTCTCCTCCACCCTGGCATCCCCAGACTCTGTGGTCTCCTTCTCCTCCACCCACGCAGCCAGAGACTCTGTGGTCTCCTTCTCCTCCACCCTGGCAGCCAGAGACTCTGTGGTCTCCTTCTCCTCCACCCTGGCAGCCAGAGACTCTGTGGTCTCCTTCTCCTCCACCCTGGCAGCCAGAGACTCTGTGGTCTCCTTCTCCTCCACCCACGCAGCCAGAGACTCTGTGGTCTCCTTCTCCTCCACCCTGGCAGCCAGAGACTCTGTGGTCTCCTTCTCCTCCACCCTGGCATCCCCAGACTCTGTGGTCTCCTTCTCCTCCACCCTGGCATCCCCAGGTCCTCCACCTGAGACCGGGCACCAACCCAGGAGGTGGTTGAGGTGCTGGGGGTGGCTGCGCCGGATTCGCCTCCCCAAGGTTGGTCTCACTCGGTTACACTGATCTAATAAGTCTTATTTTGGTATCATAGTCCGTAGTGGTCCTCCTGACTCTAGCTCCTCCTTGTAGAGCATGGTGTTCACACTGCTAGGGTTAGGGGTTCGATTCCCACACATGTGTGAATGTTAGCATGTTAAATCTGTTCATTGTGTCGCCTTATACCATATCAAATAGCATATACCATAGCATACCATATCATATTGTTTCATCTCCATTAATGTATTACATAATGTGTTGTGTATGTCATATTTTACTGAAATCTCTCCTACTCACTATGACTGTTACATACTATTATTACTTGCAGCAGCGAAAACAGGAGCTGAAGTTGGCCGGAGGAAATGACCCTCCTGGTGGTCAACAGCTCAGGTAATACATGATGTCACCTACCCATCATTCACACACACAAGGCCCATCCCCACTGTAACAGTAGTGGGGATGGGCCTTGTGTTGCTATGCTGCTAAGTTGCTATGTTGACCTAGAATGTGACATATTTATTTATAAACATATTCTTCTTATGTATTGGTATTGGTTTATTGTATGCACATTTCTGTGTATATACATTTTGTTTCACACTTTGATATTTTATTGCTATTATCTTTCACTTATTCTTTTTTCATTATTATTATATGTTTTCTATCTTCAGGAGACCAATGGTGACAGTCATTTTTGTTTGTTCTCTGAATCTGAACATGTGTTTGGGTGTTTGTTTGTGTTGTTTTGTCCTTACCAGTGATAGTTCCCTGAACATCTCTGCATTGACCGCCTTCCCCTACGAGGCTGCCCCGATCACCCCAGCGACCGCCCTGATCGGCCCAGCGACCGCCCTGATCAACCCAGTGACGGCCCAGATCGGCCCAGCGTCCGCCCAGATTGGCCTGGCGACAGACTGCATCACCCCAGCCCCACAAGCTCCCACCAAGGCATTGCGGCTCCAGGAGGATGGAGCTGCTGCCCAGGGGTAGGTACAGGTGGAGATGACCTCTGGTGACCTCTGGCCTCAACGAAGATCTCCATTCTCGAGAATGGAGACCATTCTCAAAGATGAAACTTGCGTTGTTAAATGACACCTGAATGCTGTACTGTACGACATTTGAGTAATCTAGTGGTTAGGGTGACTCCCAGCAGAAAGGGTTTGAACCCCAATGTCCACAGTCTACCCTTACGCACCTTTGAGCAAAATGCCCTAAACCGTGCCTGCTTATTAATGTACCTCCAGAAAATCCACTGTAAGTCGCATTGGATAACAATGTCTTCAATAAAACGACTAAACAGTAACTGTTTGTCTGTGTCTGAACCCGTAGGAACTCTAGGACCCCTGGGGGGGTGCATGCCGGACCCTCCAAAGACGGCGCCCTCAACCTGGGGGCCTGGATCCCAGCATGGTGGCGTCCTACCCAGGCTGCCAGCCCTGCCTCCCCTCACAGAGCAGCAGCTGGAGTTCTTGGGGTGAGTTCTGGAGGGAAGGGCTCATACCCCCCCCCCCCCCCCCCCCCCCCACTGTAGACACACCAGTAGCATCTACAGCAGGGGGTCATTTCTACAGCAGCCGGTTGGTTTCATTAATGGAATATAACTGTGCTACAGCTGAAATCCACTAGATGGTGATCACACACACACACACACACACACACACACACACACACACACACACACACACACATATATATATATATATATATATATATATATATATATGAAGGAGGCTGCACCTAGTTTGTAGCTCTATATTGGCATATTATTCATATGAATGCATGTAAGAATTGTACTTTATATTAATAACGCCTATTACACTGATAATCAATATTCAAGACATAGTACTTACATTTAAATAAAGTATTTTAAAAGAGTCAAATGTGGTCTCAAAAATGAAGTTCTGTAGTGAGGTGAAGCCTTGCTGCTTACTTCTTTTGGTTTGTGTGTTGTGTTTCTCAGGCTGCCCAACCTGGCACAGAGCTGCTACCTGAACTCCACCCTGCAGAGTCTCCTGACCGTGAGGATCTTCAGTCAGGAGATCAAGCAGATGCAGTGGGCTTGGAGTTTAGTCTCCTCTGCAGGGCTGCTCAGGTACACACACGTGCACGCACGCACGCACGCACACACTCACACATGCATAAGCGTGCACACATGCTAACACACACGCACGCACGCACGCACACACACACACATGCATAAGCGTGCACACATGCTAACACACGCACGCACGCACGCACGCACACACACACACACACACACACACACACACACACACACACATACAAACACACACACACACAGATTGACAAGCTAGCTCCTACATTGAAGTACTTTCTTTTCCCCAGGGACATTGTGTCAATCGAGGCATTACGTTGCTCCGACAGCATTGCCCACAAAATGTCCGTGCTGAGGTCGTTTAAAAAGAGTGTCGCGCTGCAGGCCCCACAATTCTGGGACAATGGACAAAAAGTGAGTCCCCGCCCCCACCACCACACAACCGTTTCCTTCACACACAACCACATCCTTCAAAATAACAAACGCACAATTAGATTCATCACATCTTCCCTCTTTAAGTGATTTATCCGTATGCTTTGCTACAAAATATGTAGTAACTGTCGTACATATATGTGCATTTATCTGGTGTTTTCAACGTGTGTATGTGTGTGTGTATGCTTGCTTTAACCATGCGTGTGTATGTTTGTGTGTGCTTGTTTTCAACGTGTACTTGTGGGTATGTCTTGTGTGTGTGCTTGTTTTGAACGTGTGTGTTTTTTTTATTTTTATGTGTGTGTGTGTGTGTGTGTGTGTGACTGCATGCCTGGGTGAGTTTGTGTGTGTGTGGGTGTATGTGTGTGTGCTTGTTTTGAACGTGCTTGTGTGCCTGTGTGCGTGTGCGTGTGTGTGTGTGTGTGTGTGTGTGTGTGTGTGTGTGTGTGTGTGTGTGTGTGTGTGTGTGTGTGTGTGTGTGTGTGTGTGTAGGATGCCCATGAGTTCCTCACCTGCGTGCTGGACCAGGTGAGGACTCTGTCCTCCCTGCTGAGGTCAACAGCTCTGTACATGGGGGAAAGGACCTATACCTGCCCCGTGGAGGCTCACCTGCTCTTCCACATGCTGAGCGCCAGGACCTGCAAGGGGTAATTCAACCTCAACACACACAGACACACACACACACACATTTGCACTCTGTGGCATCTCTTGCTATTAGCCAAATCATTTCCCCTGCAAAACTGAAAGACAATGTGCTTTGACCAGTTTAAAATAAAAATAGAAAAAAACCTGAGAACCACAGAGAAACATTTGTGAGGTAGATGTTAGCACAGAAGGACTACCTTATACTGGATTCGAAGAAAGTTAATCAAAAAGGTTTTCTTAAAACAGCATTGACCCATGCGTGATGCCAGTAATTTCTCTGGCATGCTGTTCCAGAGGCAAGGAGTGTAGACATTAAACGCTGACTCCTCGTAGGCCTTGGTCCTACCTTTGGCCTTGGTCCTACCTTTAGGTATTGGTCCTACCTTTGGCCTTGGTCCTACCTGTAGATCTGGGTCCTACCAGTAGGCCTTGGTCCTACCTGTAGATGTGGGTCCTACCAGTAGGCCTGGGTCCTACCTGTAGATCTGGGTCCTACCAGTAGGCCTGGGTCCTACCTGTAGATCTGGGTCCTACCCGTAGGCCTTGGTCCTACCCGTAGGCCTTGGTCCTACCTGTAGGCCTTGGTCCCACCTGTAGGCCTTGGTCCTCGCCTTTGGCCTTGGTCCTACCTGTAGGCCTTGGTCCTACCTGTAGATCTGGGTCCTACCAGTAGGCCTTGGTCCTACCTGTAGGCCTTGGTCCCACCTGTAGGCCTTGGTCCTCACCTTAGTGGTGAGCGAAACGGATGCCATTATGTAGGGATGATGTCGGCCCCAGCAGCAGTATAACGTGCCCGCGGCCAGCCGTCTTCTCGAGTGTCTCACGTATGTCGTCCCTTGTTAGATGTGAAGGCCAGTCCTCGTCCAAGGAGGTCTTCACCAGCCTGTCCCTGGACCTGGAGCCTGGAGGCTCGGTGAGCCAGGCCCTGGACAGATACCTCAAGGTCAGCGATCCGACTGGATGCCATGGCTCTGTCTGGTTGTCCCTCTTCATCCGCTTGGATGCTGCTGTACGTCGAGGATGTTGTTGTTGTTGTTGTTGTTGTTGTTGCTCTGCGGGAGTGTAAAGCCGAGGCGTGTGTTGTGTTGTTGCTGTGTTATAGGAGATCTCTCTGAAGTATGGCTGCCAGTGCGGAGCCAAAACATCTGGCATGCAGCCCTGCTTCCTGACCCTACCTAAGTGAGTGACACTAACTTGAGATAATGATGAACAGTGTGTTTTACTTCCAGCGGTTGTTGGAACAGTAAGGAGGATAGTGCACTGGGCCAGTGGGTTTCCATCTCCCAGCCATAATGCGTTAGAATTCACCCTAACCCGTTTGATAGAAAGTGTCAGATCCTCTTTTTTTTTATTCACTCTACTCGCTCTACTCTGGTCTCCTGCAGTGTTCTGGTTCTCCACCTCAAGCGCTTCCGGTTCACCCTCACCGGGAGGATGGAGAAGGTGGACGATGAAGTCCTCTTGTCCAGAGAGCTGGGACTAAGCATTGGGACAGGTGCTGTAGCTTTGTCACTGTCCTGTTAAAAGTAGCTTATAGTTATATATATATATATATATAAGTGTTTCAGTGTTATGTACACATGACATGGATATTCAAGGAGACATTGACATAGAGTATATGTTGATTTGAAGAACTGAATTGAGCCACATGCCTTTACTAACCATTCAAATTATTAATTTACTAATACAGAGCCAGGGAATGAGGAAAGCAACGCCATGGTGAGACAAAGACAGAGACACAGAGAGAGAGAGAGAGAGAGAGAGAGAGAGAGAGAGAGAGAGAGAGAGAGAGAGAGAGAGAGAGAATAAGCTAAAAAGTTTGAAGAATTTGTAAATTCGTTAACATGAAGCAAGATATACGTGTAGAGTACTCCAGCTAATATTATAAACACCTCCCACATACCAAATTATATAAACACCTTCACTTACCTTAACTTAACTTGAACCTCAACTGTAAGGAAGATCAAATGAGAAAAGTAGCAGCAAATGTAAAGTGTGTTTACATGTGTGTCTTTTTCTGTTAACTGTTCAGTGTTATATGCCTTTATTTCACAGGTGAAGTACAAACTAGCTAGTGTACTCAGCCACATTGGCACCAAAGCTCACTCAGGTGAGACACACACGCGCACGCACACATGCACAAACACACACACACACACATGATTGATTATCGTATGATTGATTGCTGTATGATTGATGATTGGTTACTGTATAATTGATGATTGATTATTGTATGATTGATAATGTACGATTGATTATTGATTATTGAATGATTCATTAGTATATGATTGATTATTGATTATTGAATGATTCATTAGTATATGATTGAATGGCTATTGAATGATGATTATTGATGATCATATGATTGTGCACGTCACAAATACATCTTTGAATCTACGAACCCTCTCCCAGGACATTACATCAGTGAGGGAGCCTATCAGGAGAGTGGCAACCTGGAGGACCAATGGCTGTGCTACAACGACCTACAGGTGTCACGGACCACTGGCAGGGCGGTCTGTCGCCGGCGGCAACGCACAGCCTACCTGCTGTTCTACCAGCGGCAGGTAGGAGGATGATTCGTATTCCCATTCAAAAAAGCAGTCCATACATAGATAGCCAGCAGACGAGGCTTCAAATCAATACTCTGTAGATTGGCCACTTTACACACTTCATGAATGAATCTTCTCAAAAACCTCGGAAAGCTTCATCAACTCGCACAAATATCTAGCATAGCTCTGTAACACAACATTAAACAACTCCGCCCCTTTCTGTTTTGGTTTAGGACCTAGGCTCTGTGCAGTCTCCTCCCAGAAGTTCTGTCATAACATAGAAGTACACATTAGTTAGTGTACTCAGCCACATAGGCACCAAAGCTCACTCAGGTGAGACACACACACACACACATGCGTGCGCACACGCACAGACACACACCTTTCCTCCAGTCTGTGCTCTGAATGCGTTCTGTTTTGATGTCCATGTAGCGTCACTGTGTGGGGGCCTTCGACGGGGAAGAGGACGTGGTCAGCGATGGTTGAGGCGTTGGATGGATCCAGCTCATCCAGCGGCCGAACCCTGCACCTGAACCTCCACCCGGGAGAGAGGCTGCCCCCTACCCAGCCTTGGTCACCTGGCGGTCCACAGGAGGATAGGAAACCCCAGAGAGCCTGGTTCCTGCCAAGGTTTCTTCCTGCCGGAGGGAGTTTTGCCTTGTCACAGTCGTCCCTGGGTCTGTCTCTAGCACTAGATCCGTTTGTTGAGCGTCAAACTGATCTGGTGTTATGGTCACGCCGTGTGCTTGCTCCCTATAAAAATACTTTTTTTTTTATTCATTCCTTGGCTTGAAGGGTAGGGTTACACATGAACACACATTTCAATCACCGATTTCTGAATAGCTGAAATTCAGAAAAACAATAGCGTGTTTTGGCAACTGAATTGGGAAAACCCTAAACCCCATTCTCTGAATGCAAAAGTTAAACACAACTAAACACAGTTATCATCGTTTACACACAGACCCAAAGTGTTCACAATGGTTTCTAATGATGTGAACAAACCAATTGTACAGAGTCAGAGCCAGTTAACAGGGGTAAACTGAAGGCCATTCTGGTCACGTGACCTCACATTCGCTGGACCTCTCGTTGCCCACATCGATTTCAGTGGGGGGAGTACTTGCCTTGACAGACAAACTGTGTCAGCCAATCAGCATAGCAAAATATTTTTCGCCAGGAAACTCCACTAGTGCATACTCTTGTTCTAGTCTATTAGTTGTTTTTGTGTCTGTTTCTGCAGTAAGTGCACTGCGTTTACTCCACTAATGTTAACGTTACCGCTCGTTGCTTCGGGAGACGCCATTACTGTTTTTCCAGCGGCGTCCTGTGTTTTATGTCAAACACCCCAACACAGTCCCTGATTGGCCCGTTTAGTCATCAACCACGACACAGTCCCTGATTGGCCCGTTTAGTCATCAACCACGACACAGTCCCTGATTGGCCCGTTTAGTCATCAACCACAACACAGTCCCTGATTGGCCCCGATTATATTGTAATTTCTGGAAATGGATGTGGGCGGCTCGGGGTCCAGACTGATCCATGTAGAAACAGAATGTGAAGTCACCTGATCAGGATGATCTCCAGGCTGCACAGGTGGCACAGGAGCGTTGAATGTTGATACCAATCATGGATGGAAACAATCGAGAAGACCAAGACCAAGAACAGTCATTTCAGATTAAATGCAATGTCATTGGTCTCTGGAGACAAAGGTGTGGAATGTTGTCAAGACCAGATCCAAACACTAGAGTGTTTTTCTCTGGTTGCCTGGCAAGGGACAACGTTGCGTATGATGAGGACAAAGTCCTCTGGCCGGACCCAGAAGAAAGACATGATGTTGAGCGGAATGAAACTCTCATTGACTTCGACTTTGTAGTTGCACAACATTTTCGAGGGAACTGTCATGTGCTTGTGCTATGTATAACCAAACACGCCAAGGGAAATCAAACGGATAAGGATAAGATGGAAGGAAAAAGAAAGCTGCCAGGAAAAAAAGAGACCGGAGTCATGCAAGACCTGCATTTGTGGTGACGTGCGGAGGAGGGAGGGGAGTGCTAACTGCGAAAACGGACAGGAAGTTAGCCAAAACATCATGATCACTTACAGCGCCTGAAAATGGCTTACTAAACCAAGGATGTAATGATCATACAGGCCGCAGTTTCAGGTTCCGTAAAGCGTCGTCGTAGAAGAAGCGAGACAACGGTTCTTCTTCCTCCACAGGCCGAGGAGGTTCGGCATGGACTCCAGGGCAGGCGTTTCAGCCTCGAACCTTTCACTCTGCTACTATCTGGCAAACGGTACAGGAGCATCTGCACCCAAACAGCCAGGTGCAGGAACAGCTTTTTCTCACAAACCACAAGTATCCGGAACTCTGACACCATAGTGCTACACACATTCCCCTCCCCCCCCCCCCACCCCCAACAAACACACTCACACTGTATTCTATTTTGATGTATATTGCGACACACACAGCACACACCGTACTACTGCTTGCACTGTACAATCCTAACACATCACTTTATGTAAAATAATTAGTTTGCACTATCAAATGGGAGGCCGACAATGCAATGTACTGTAATACTGCACTATATATATTATCCTTTGTACATATATTTAGCTTTTATTCACACTTACCTTTTATCCTTTTTATTGGATTTTAGTATTACTCTTCTCTATTTATTTTGATACAACTTTTAATTTGACTTGTTCATCTTACTTAACAGCATTGTTGAGCTTGGAACACAAGAATATCATTGGCAGTAATGACTGCTACTGCCTGTTTTTGTTGTGCAGTTTACAAATAAAGAACTGGAACTATGACAAATAAAGAACTGGAACTACAATGTACTACCCCCAAGTGTGTGTGTGTGTGTGTGGGGGGGGGGGGGGGGGGGGTAACCTGTCATCATTTGGATTCACATGTCTGTACATTTGTACTTATATTACATTATACATGGCTTAATGATATTGTAATTATATTTATATATATAATATAAAATCTAATGTGTGACTGCATTAGGATCTTGACGATAACAATATGGATTCTACAATTTCGTTTAACAGTTGAACAAAGTAGGCCTATGGCGAATTACGAGTCATGGAAACAGGCCCTTCTGAGTCTGACTTCCTGACTCCGTTTCAGCCATTCCAGTTCAGCCCGCAGCTCGGCTCTGTATCCCAGCAAAAAAGCTGATTCAGCGAAACAAACATTCCGGCTGATGATGGACTTGCTCTCTGATTGCCTGGGTCTGGCTCCCAATGGCACAGACCTGCCCTGTGTCGCTCGATGTGAATATCCATGTCATGTTCAATTTAAGCACATTTTATTTTCAGACCATTAATAACAACCCGATTGGTGTTTGGGGACTTTAAACTGATGCCTGTTTGCACATCCTTTGGCCCAATATTGCCCTGGGGACCAATCGTTTTTTATGGCTATTTTAGAGGATGGTTACCATTTCAATCCACTGTGATTACTTTATCTTATTGTATTGGCTCAAATAGTGTCACGTGATTGAATACTTTTATATATAAATAATTATACACCGCATTACACAGTTACCAGCTCAGCTCTATCTCCTGGGCAAGAGGGGGAACCACTGTTTGATGAGACGGGACGCTCTTATCGCAGGCCTGGGGCACTGCTCTGCAACTTAGAGGCTGATCCTGCAGGGCAAAGGCCTGTCATCACCAGTTACCAGTTCTGTCCAGAGCATAGATGCTCTGGCTAACGTCCTTTGGAGTGGAGAGCTTTTTTGACACGGTGTACCGCTAAGGGCGCCTGTACGGTCGTTGATTAGTCTTAATCAACGACGTTGACTCCGCAGGTCGGCAATCGAAACACGGCCTGCACTTTTTTCAAATGAATTCTAATAGGTGCACTGTCTCTTTAAGCGGGTCAGCCAATAGCGACATCGGTGTTGCTAGCGAGCCGAGGGGGATTCTAGGGGAAGACAACTGGGCGACACAAGATACACAAAGGGATTTCGAGATCGGCAACTATGGGAATCAAGCTGTACTACACCACCGTGACTGCCTCCCGGGAGGTGAGTAAAGTGGCCGTGAATGTAACAAGTCATCGATGGTGTTATTGTGTCGTTTCAGTGGAAGCGAACGATGATGTAGTTCAATCGACACACCCAATGGGCTGTCAATGGGTTCCTGCTGAATCGACACCCACTGCACAATATTTATGCGAGTTGGTAAAACAACGCAACCGTGTGCATGAGCATTTAAGGGCCATGTCTGTAGAGGACTAACGGTGATGACTTATATTGAGAGCAAAACGTTAAGGTCGTGCAAAAACAGAGGCAGATTGTACGGAAGTAAGTGGTTCAGTCCCCTGTCTTGTTCTGAAGTTGATTGTGTCCGCCTGGTTGGTGTTACTGTTAGTCATACACGGGGCCACTAAGCTTAGTGCCACTTAGCACTAAATAACGATGACTAGCTGGTTAATATCTAGTCCTGGTCATTCTTACATTGCCACTAAGTATAATCGCTGGATCTCTGAACGTTGAGCTGAATAGTGAATAGTGCGCCATACTTTTAAAGATTTAAGATAAAACTTCCTGGGATACGTAATATAAAACTATTGTATTAGTAAAACACAAATAAGCAGATATATATATATTTTTTTTTTCTTTCTTTTAATTGCCAGAGTGGCCTTAAGGGAATCATGAAACTGCAAGTCTCTGTCCAGACATCTGGTATCTATTAGGGCATTGTGGATTCCACCTAGTTGAGAACAAAGCAGGAGAATGCTTACTACTGATACATTCTTTTTTTTGTGTCAAACTGCCCACTAGCCCTTTGCCAATGTGTGGTTACTATACAAATATCCCCTCCCAATTTAGTTAATCCTGTAACCATAAAGATAACAAACCTATGAATCATCAACCATGAACCAGATATGCTCACTTTTTTTTAAAGGTACAGGCATACACTATTTACCAGGCATTTACTGTAGCACTAAAATATAAATTTCCTTGCATATCCCAGCATTCAACCGATTACAGACCCCACCCCGTTGTCAAGGAGAACACGCATTGAAATTGTGCAACCCAAAATTGCACAACAAAGATTACTCCAAGTTGTCTAATTTCTTCCAGTCATGTAATGGCTGGTACCATGTTGGTGTGTTAATGAGCCCAGTGATATTGGTTTTCCAGGTCAAGTCCCAACAGGCAGAGATGATGCGAATCCTTGAAAGCAAAAGCATCAAGTTCGAGTTGATCGACATCTCGGTGGGCGGGGAGGTGCGGAACGAAATGAGGAACAAGGCGGGAAACCCTACAGCGGTCCCGCCCCAACTTTTCAACGACGACCAGTACTGCGGGGTGAGGACACCAGCCTGGTGTTGACGCTATATAACTCATTTCCTCTTTCCGCACCACAGTTTGTGGTGCATGTGTGTTATGCACTCGTGTCCCGAGCTATCTAGCAGCCATCTTAGTAAGCGCAAAGGACTAAATGTTGTAAACATAGACTAGAATCCAATGAAACATGGAAAAATACGTTTTTATTGATAAATACTAACAATGGTGTTAAGGCTGCAATGTTTTAATGGATAAAATGTGAGCATACTCATATCTAATGTGTAAAGCGATATAGGTTAACAATTCTTAATGTACAGACTGCATTGGTATATGTCTGTACATGATCCCTTTAATAAAAAATAAAAACTTTTGTAAAAAAAAACCCTTTTCATACAAAATGTTCCTCAACATATCCTAGCCTTCCGGTTGGTTCTGCACAGATCGGCCCTCCGACTTACATTCTCCTCGTTACTCCACAGAACTACGAGATGTTCTCTGAGGCGGTGGAAGCTGATACGGTGGAGCAGTTTCTGAAGATGGCGTGAGGGTAGCGCTCCCTCTCTCACCGCATTGGCCTGTGGTCCCAGTCCCATCATGAAGGTCTGCAAGCCACTCCAGCTGTGTTTGTGGCTTGGCCCTCCCATCCCTCCCAACTTCAATGCCACAATATGCCAAATATATAGATAGATAGATATATATAATCACAACATTATCACAAGCCCCCAGTTATCAGCCACTTATTAGACTCAAACCATAACCACAGATGGCATTATGTTTAAAAATGATCCGTCACATTGCCACCGATGTATTTCTCACCCTGACCTATTTTTGTCAGTAATTGGGTTGGTGTCTCTGGAGGACTTCACTATGAGACGCCATAGAACCAGTCTATCTGGTCTATCGGTCTATCTGTTGTTCACATACAACATCGCTTCCCAGTGGGATGTCGGCAGTAAGAAAACCCCAGAATTACATCAGCCTTTTCTACAAACCATTGATTTGATGCAAACCAGACCTAATTCTGACCAAAATAATCAGTCTTAATGTTCTCATCTCTGACTTTTTACATTCCGATGTTGATTAAAGACCAGTATTGTTACCACGTTATAGTATATTACAACCTTTTTATCAGCTACTAGAATTAGGCCTTGGTTACACTTTTGGTTACATTGTGATCAGATCACAAAAGTTGCATTGAAACAGGCACGTGTAACCAAGGCCTTGATCTACTCTACAAGAGCTGCAGGCAATCCATCATGGAAAACAGCAGCATAGGGATGCAACAAAGCACTTAGCTTTGCCCAGGTGCCAACACATATCTCCTAAGGTGACTTAAACAGCTATATCTATTGTAGTATTGACTTGCTGTCCTTTACATTAACATTTTCATTCCAACAAACTGAACATGACTGCGGTATTGCACACACTATGTGATTCTAAACGTTGTGGCCCGATGGGACAAGAAAAAGGCCCGTTTGAACAAAAGTGATTTAAGCAAGACCTGCAACACTTTGAATCTTGTAGCACCCCACGTCATAGAAAACCCTCGACCTTTTTGGGGTTGCTTTTGTAACTATCGGACCCAGCCCAAAGATGCAGTTATGTGTTTCTATGCACTGTCAAGTCAAGTACAAACATTGCAGCACCGTGTTCTATGACGTTTCAAACCTGTGTGAAGAATTGAAGAAACAAAATATTGGCCTCCTGGGCGAATGGGAAAAATGTGAATGCTTTCCATTCTGCTGCTTATTAAATGCATTCGTGGGCCTTATTCACCTAGCGGCCATCTTGGTTCTAAACGCTAGCTTGGTGAGGGAGCTCAATCGTAATCTAACCAAGGTGGCTGCCAAGTGAATAATTTCCACAGGGTTTTCCGAATAACCTGTGTGTTCTGTCTTCACTTTGGTTTCCCCTTCATATTGGGTACCATATCATTCCTGCATTTGCTTTCATGTATTTTTCTATCCATACACGTTTCCAATTTACTGTTAAAGTTGTAGGGTCCCTTATGTAAGGCCTTTACTCATTGGCAGTCCTCACAGACACAATGTTTATGCACTGTTGTGTTGATTGTAGTAAGCTGTGTTTTTGCCCGTTATTGATGTGTAATTAGTATACCCTGTATGCCCAGTTTTAGACATTCCATGTCTATTTTGACCTCCTCCTTTGCTGTTTGGACCAATTTCCCTTTGGCCAAAAAATTAAGAAAATTGGGAATACTTTGCTGTTGTCTTCCAAGAAGATTGTGAAATGTGATGTATGGGCTACATAAATAAAAAAATAATAAAACAAATGTTGATTATTCATTAAGTCTCAAAAGTCCAGAATGGCAGTTATTAACCAACTCTGCTGTAACTATTGAGCGTTTGCCATCAAAGACTCATCAAATCCAATGTAGTATTTAGCCTACTTTTAAATAAAAAAGATGTTCACCGAGTGTGGAATTAAAATACCCAGGCTATTGGTTTCTAGCATGTCGGTCTGTTGTGTTATATGTAATTTAAAAAAATTCTCATTTGAATAAAATGTGAACACAACTGCTTGTTCCTGGTAACTCTATTTTTATCCTTGTACTATAAAGACATGATACAAGTTTGGTTCATAGCCTAGGCGCTCAAACAAAAGCACCTAAGGTGTGGAAACATGGATTTATAAAAAGAAAATCATCAAAATGGCATCTGACACCGTATACTTTCTTATGGTAAGATTGTCGGTGGATGGATTACCAACATTGGTTTCACATAAAGCGCCACCTTGAGTTTAGTTTAGATATTTTTTTTGGTGCAAAACAATCTTTGCTTTCTTTTATATTATCCAAATAACTTACTTATTGGTGTGTGGTCTATCATCCTGCCAGAGAAAAAAAAAATTGTCATGCACAAAAGTGTTATTAGAGTTTTGGTGAACTATCCCTGGAAGGCGGAATCCCCACTTTTCTTCTCAAGATTTATTCTTTTAATTAAGGAAGTTTAATTGCCATTTGGAGGGCTAGGGTTAGGAGAGGTCATACATCTATGGCCTGTAAAGCCCTTTCAGACTGTAGCTGTGATTAAGGGCTCTACAAATACAATTTACTTGACTTGAAAGGCTGAATAATGATAACCAAAATCAGCAAAAACAATGACAGTAGGGGTGTGTTTCTGTTGAGAGGGACTTGTATACAGACTTCACTAAAGCCCAAACACACCAATGAGATGCGTGAGAAATGGTTGAACATGCGTTACCTTCTGTCGCCTGTAGTCGGGGCAGTTTTGTTATTTAGGAACGTAGCACTTGTGTAGAAGAAGAAAGGGACTTAAAAGGAAGCTCTACAATTTGACAGCTTACTAAGGTAACATGCTTGCTTATTGATATTTGCAATATATGTAGCACTGAACTGTTTCTGTAGTTCAACACAGAACCGTACACAGTTGTCACTAATGTAGTTAAACGACGAGTCCGAAATCATTTCACGGAATGGTGTCGCTAAACTGCCAAGCTACTGTTTAGCATGCTAGTTAACTTGGCAAAAAACAACAACAACAGAAACAACAACGTAACAAGGGGAACTCACCTATTGATTACATATTTGGATTTGGACCGGTTTGTTTGCCACACCGACATTCTGTGTACTGTCACCTTAATCTGGTTCACCGGGGCAGCCTTGATTATGAATGGGGTTCACGTCATCCACTGCAGGTGCACAGCTGACGTCTGTTGTTGCAGGCCATTTACTACTGCTGGCGCGACACACCGCCGTAGTATTCACTGCGTAACAGCTTTAGTTTAAAATGGTTGCTGCTTTCAGTCGCTCTCTCTTGAGTCGTCACTTTGCCGGGATTTCCCGTTTTATGCAGTTTTAATAGAATGTAGGAGGAAAACGTCAACACTTTTCTAAAAGAGTCAAGGGCGTGCAACACTGACTGATGCGGTTTACGGATGAGTAACATGTCATGTTTGTTTACCACCAGCTTTGCGCCATTGGAGGTTGTTGACACAGTGCACGAGTCCTAAATACATGAATATAATAATAATAATAATAACAATGAGCTGCGTTCAAAGTTGTACTTCCATTACGCACAGCCTGATGAGGAGATGAGTGTCCCGGACTACATGCAGTGTGCGGAGGACCACCAGACGGTCCTGGTGGTGGTCCAGCCGCTGGGCATCGTCCCCGAGGATCAGTTCTTCCGCATCTACAAGCGCATCGCCAGCGTGAGCCAGGTGAGCGTGCGGGACTCCCAGCGGCAACTCTACATCCGCTACCGCCACCACTATCTGCCCGAGAACAACGAGTGGGGCGACTTCCAGACGCACCGCAAGGTGGTGGGCCTGATCGCCATCACCACCTGCGGCGCGGCCAAGGAGTGGCCGCAGACGTCGGAGCGTTTCCACGGCCAGAAGGAGGCGTTCGGCGCCACGCTGTACGACTCGCGCCTCCTGGTGTTCGGGCTGCAGGGGGAGATCGCCGAGCAGCAGCGCACGGACGTGGCCTTCTACCCGGCGTTCGAGCAGTGCCCCGACGTGGAGAAGCGCGTGGAGGACTTTGTGGAGTCCATTTTCATCGTGCTGGAGTCCAAGCGGCTGGACCGGGCCACCGACAAGTCTGGGGACAAGATCCCCTTGCTCTGCGTGCCCTTTGAGAAGAAGGACTTTGTGGGTCTGGACACAGACAGCAGGTGAGTTGGTGACCGCGTTGCGGTCCAACGTATGCAACACAGCATTTGAAAAATAATCGTTTGATTGGACTTTTGAAGTGGCCGAGGAATTCTGCAGCGCTAGTGGTGTACGTGATGTCTTCGTGTGAAAGAATAAACTGTGCGCGTGTGTATGTCATGGATTTATTTTCCTCTCGAACGTCGTTGTTTTCTGTTGTTCTTCGTTTCTTTGTTTTCCTTGGTTGTTTATTTGTCTCTCTGCTTTTTCTTTCATACTGTCCCGTGAGTTTGCTTTTGGGTGTGAAAAGGTGAGCTGTAAGACATCCTATGAGTTAACATACGTAATGGACCAATCAGCTTTTAGCTCCTCCCCTAAGAGACACCCAGCTGTGCCTCAGTGCTGTTGTTGTGCATGTGTTCATAGCTTCAAGCCAAATGGATCAATCCTTTAAACATGACCTTAAAAAAAAAAGAGAGCCTGTAAAGCCTATACAAAAAGTTATTTGTCCATTCAAGCTTATGAAGTAACACATATTTTACACTCTTATAAGCAACCATATGGTTAAAAAAAAAGCTGTACTTCAGTAGCTATATGCAGTTTGATATAATAAGTCGTCCATCGCTGCTGCTCTCTGATGGTATTTCTTTTTGGAAGCGATGATCATATGGTCCTGCTGAACACATGCACCGGTGCCTGCAGCTGAGGTCAATCCAACACATTCCCCATCCTGGATCTGGAAGGTTTTGTTTCCCTGTCAGATCAAGCAGCATGCTAATCACACACACACATCTCACTATCCTCATTCATGGGAAAATACAGTACATTATTCAGCCTGGCACAGTAACGGACCCAATAGTTAAACCATCAATTTGATGGATTCCACAATGTATTCATCGAGTCATATTATTGACGTGTTGCGTTAATTATTATAATTGTTTAATGTGTATTTCCCACAAAGGAAAATCTGTATTAATATCACAATATATTTATATTGTAAATATTGTAAATATTGTAAATATATATATATATATATATATATATATATATACTATGACACATAGTCTTTATTACTTCTTTGAAATGGGACACAGTTCAAGTGCTGTGGTTAGATACCATTTTGACTTAGCCCAAGGAACATTGATAAGCACTGAAACAGCAATCCATGTTATTCATTCTTAAGACATCCATGGGTGTCTAGACATTGGCATACCTAGACCACCACTGCACCATATCACCTAAAAGGTTGAAAGATGTCAGTCGATTACCATATGCCTTTTTACACACATTGTCAGTTGCCAAGCGTGCTTTCATATCTGAACTTGACCTTCCCAGTCTTGGACACTGACCGTGTCCCTCTCCCCGCCCCTCAGTCCCTGTGTTGCTGAGTTTTAGGATAGCAAGGCAAGCTCCCAGTGTATGGCCTTATTGTTCCCCTGCCCTCTGGTTGCTTTCTCCTCGCGGCTCATAGTCCCATAGCTGATAAGACTCATTTGACACTGACAAGTGAACGTCTTCCTCCGCTGCGGCCCGGCGCGCCTCCCAGTAAGATAAGAGATGACAATGTCACAAAGGCGTCGCTGCTTGCACTGTGAAATACAACAGCTGCACATCAGTGAGAAAAGGAAAACCTACCCAGACTATTTAGTGAGATAAACGGTATAATACCGTGACAATGGGTGTTCTTGTAATAATGTACATATTTGAACTGAACAGAACGTCGCTAATGCCAATTCTATTTACCTTTTTTAACCATGCAGTATCTTATTGTTTAAATGTATATGTTTATACTATTCAATATTTTATAATGTTTAATTCATTGGATAATGTGATAATAAATAAAGGCATGTACTAGTCGGGTGTAAATAGTGGCGATATTAGATCCAACTCATTACAACTGTCTTATTGATTGGTAATAGGGTTGAGTAGCCTTTCTGGAATGGCAACGGTGAGCGGTGAGACGATTACAAAGCACAGTCTGTGAGAAAACCAACAAACGTGCGTCTTTGGCGTCCCATTTCCGCCAGGCATTATAAGAAGCGTTGCCAGGGCCGCATGAGGAAGCACGTGGGGGACCTGTGTCTCCAGGCGGGCATGCTGCAGGACGCCCTGGTCCATTACCACATGGCCGTGGAGCTGCTGCGGGGGGTCAACGACTTCCTGTGGCTGGGCGGTAAGTCTGGAGGACAGCAGCTCACCTAGCGGCCACGTCGAGCCACCGAGAGTCCCTCAGGCACGCAACCTCTGCTGGAAGTGTTATGCGCGTCCTTTTGGCCCTCACCCCTCTTTGGGGAGGCTGGAAGTACACGTAGTAGTATTGGAAGAAAGGTCCAAAGTGAAGCTTTTGTCAAATCTTTCTTTATTTTATTTCTTTTTTTCACTGCCGGAGTGGAAACATCGACTGGCCAAGCAATTGTTTCAAAATGTAACCCTGAATTATTTTACAAGCCAAGTGGTCAAATATAGCCATCATTGGCTGGTGGCAGGTGTGTCTTTTTGTTAGAAGAATGTACATTTTCATTTTTGTATTCGTTTTCCTACATCCAAATTGCAATTGGAACTCGACATGACGTGTCGGTTTTCAAAAACAAATATTTTAGATAGATATTTTGAGGCGAAAGATTGAAGAACGATTGTTGATTGTTTTTTCAATCTGTTACTGAGTCTGATTGATGTTTTGTCCTCACATTCCTCTCCCCATAGCTGCGTTAGAGGGCCTGTGTTCAGCTTCAGTCATCTTCCACTACCCTGGGGGCACGGCAGGGAAGACCGGGGCCCGCAAACCCAAACAGTCCCAGCCGGCAGATGCTGGGAAGCGCCACAGGCCGGGTAAGCGCCACCAGAACACAAACGTCTGCTGCTCGTTTGCTTTGGTCCGTGGGTTGATGGTAGACGTCTCGATGTCTGCGAGTCAGTCATGACATGATTTGCGGCTCACGTGTGAGGCAATCCTTTTCACTAACCCACAACTCAAACTTACCTTGGTAACCTAAATATTCCTTTTTGTTTGTATGCATGTAGCTTGTGGCAGACATTGTTAAAGGCTTTGCTTGTGTGGCATTCGACAACAATGCGCTCGTGCGACAACAAATTCCACGAATGAAAAACATTGGACAGTGTTGATAGTCAATCTCTTAGTGTTTAACGTGCCATTAGTGGCATTCCAACATACCGTCTTCGACACAAAGCAGGCCAACAGCTTCACAGTTTACTTATAGAAAATCCCATTGTAACAATGCATAGTAAGAAAGCGAGTAGAAGAATAACAATGCATTTGCGTTGAATGGAAAGGACCGTTGGCTCGCGTAGTTCGCCAGCAAACAGATGGGAAATAAATGCCAGTTGATTGCAACATATCAATAGTCAATATTGTGGACGTAAACGTATACGTATAGTTGTAAAACCCGTCTGGGCACAGCTTGTTGCCTTGATACTCAGGAGAGTGCCACCACAACCACCATCACCAACCACAGCTACAAGCTTCAACCAGCAGCACCAGTGGTTTGTTGCGTCTAACATTGCTAACATTGTCATGGAGTGAACTCTGCGTTCTTTCTCTCTGTCTGTCTCTGTGTAGGGGCACAGGAGGTTCTCATTGACCCAGGTATGGTATGCCTCCCACTAGCTAACCAAACTAGCCGCCCTAATGTCAGCCACGCCTGTCTCTGTGTTTGCTTTGTTTGGGGCGCCCTCTTGTTGCACGTTCACCCCTTTCATTCTTCATCCACACTCTACACTTAATAAATGGTGTTTTATTTGTTATTTGTTTTAGGTCGTCTCCATTGTGTTCTTTTGTGAGCAAATATTTCCAGAAGTTTATGTATAGCACCTCGACTATCGATTCACCCTAGATGACCCCACTGAGATCATTTGGTGTAAAAGCAACGGCTTCTAATCTCCCCACCAATCGTAGCTGGCATCCCTCTCTCGCAGTAAAGCCGAGTATTTCACCAGGTGACTGGCGGTAGAACATAATGTTAATGCAAATGCAAATTAAAGGACATGTCTTGTTACTAGACTACTTTTGCCACATTAAGATGCATCTGGATCAGATGAGATATCAGGTCGCACCAGGAGGTGGCAGTGTTGCTACATTGTTGTATATTGTAACACTTGCTTGTATGGTGGAGTTGTAGTGAGACGTGAGCAGAAAAGCTATCCAATGGAATCATACTGATAGAGCAGATAAAGGGTTGTTATGGAAGCGTATGCGTAGATCTCGCCAATGCATTGCTGTCTCTAAGTTGCACCTCCGGTGATGTGCGGCTATGTTTACAACGTAACCACCTCATCATTCACACACTCGTCACGGTGACGGTGCCACGTTGTCGCTATGGACCCAGCGCCGTTGCTAGGCAATGCGCTCTCAATATGAAATTTGTATTCTTATCAGATTGGCAGAGAGATGCACCTTACAGTTTAACTTCTTTTTTTTCATTTAAATTGAAATTCGATCTCTGAGAGTCATTGTGGCCCTGTGTAGGGGAATCTCGACATCACAGAATATTTATTACAGCCCTTCGATTGGTGGGGCACGGGAGGTGAAAGGCACGCTGTCTTTTTGTGTTCAACGTTATTTAAGAAGGTAAGGAACAAGCGGGGTGCTGCAGACAAAGGTGGAAAATCCCATGATCCAGAATCTATTCCAGCTCACGTAAGAAGCTAGAACGGTCAGACCGCCCTGAAGAATGACCTACCCCAGGAATCAAGTGTTGAGTATGAGGCAATAGGGGAATAGGAAGCCAGCATTCAGTCCATGGGCGATGGAGGGTGTTGTCTTTGAACACGTTGTGAATCATTCTCCTTTGGAGACCCATGAGTGAATGCCCAGCAGAAAATATGTGATGCTGATATTTCTTTTAGCATTATTTGACCCCGTATTCTTTTCCCCCCCCAATGGGATTCTACAGTGAAAAACTCGTTTGTTTGGTGTTTATTTATTTTTGCTTGCCATCCTAGGAGGAAGGATCCATCGGATCTCTGTGGTTGTGGAGACCCTAAGGTTAAGGGGTTTTGCTATGACGATGAACTCCTTTTGCCTTAGCTTGCAGGTGATGGGTACAATAGTAAGGGTTTGGTTGTATAGTATCATCACCATGGCCAATAGAAGCAAACTCTTTATTTTATTTTGGCTCCTCATTCCTGTAGTCATTGGGATTCCTTCGTTTTCTGGTCGAGACTAGCAGGAGGCTATCCTTACAGGGTGTTGCGTTCTCTAATCCCTATTCCCTCCCTCATTTGAGCGCAGGCGCCCTCACAGCCAATGGGATCAGTGCAGACACCAGCACTGAGATCGGCCGCGCCAAGAACTGCCTGAGCCCAGAGGACATCATAGAGAAATACAAAGACGCCATCTCCTTCTACGGCAAGGTAATTCATTAACAGCTTTGGCACTATGTTTTTAACATGTAGGCCCCTCTGTACACAGGTCTAACATGCGGGCCCCTCTGTACACAGGTCTAACATGCGGGCCCCTCTGTACACAGGTCTAACATGAGGGCCCCTCTGTACACAGGTCTAACATGAGGGCCCCTCTGTACACAGGTCTAACATGAGGGCCCCTCTGTACACAGGTTTAACATGTAGGCCCCTCTGTACACAGGTCTAACATGAGGGCCCCTCTGTACACAGGTCTAACATGAGGGCCCCTCTGTACACAGGTCTAACATGTAGGCCCCTCTGTACACAGGTCTAACATGAGGGCCCCTCTGTACACAGGTCTAACATGTAGGCCCCTCTGTACACAGGTCTAACATGAGGGCCCCTCTGTACACAGGTCTAACATGAGGGCCCCTCTGTACACAGGTCTAACATGAGGGCCCCTCTGTACACAGGTCTAACATGAGGGCCCCTCTGTACACAGGTCTAACATGTAGGCCCCTCTGTACACAGGTCTAACATGAGGGCCCCTCTGTACACAGGTCTAACATGAGGGCCCCTCTGTACACAGGTCTAACATGAGGGCCCCTCTGTACACAGGTCTAACATGAGGGCCCCTCTGTACACAGGTCTAACATGAGGGCCCCTCTGTACACAGGTCTAACATGTAGGCCCCTCTGTACACAGGTCTAACATGAGGGCCCCTCTGTACACAGGTCTAACATGAGGGCCCCTCTGTACACAGGTCTAACATGAGGGCCCCTCTGTACACAGGTCTAACATGTAGGCCCCTCTGTACACAGGTCTAACATGTAGGCCCCTCTGTACACAGGTCTAACATGAGGGCCCCTCTGTACACAGGTCTAACATGAGGGCCCCTCTGTACACAGGTCTAACATGAGGGCCCCTCTGTACACAAGACTAACATGAGGGCCCCAAGTCAAATTATATTTTGGCCATGCATGGAGTGCCGTTAATATATTGAAAATGCTGATAGAAATAAATGACTATTAAAGTTCACACATTATTATTTAATATTGGTTAGAATCTTGAATTATTAAGAACATTTCTAACACAACGATTGTACTGTCATAACTGGCTGACTCAACAGGGGTCAGTGTTTCATCTTCTTTCGCGTAGATCGGCACTGTCCTGGAGCCACAACCTATTGATTGCAAAGCAGATAGAGATGTAGTAGGCAGTACATTGTGTTTAACAAGCTCCACATCACCAAGGGATCTGCAGGGAACCAGGCTGGTTAGCAAAGGGAATCTGCTGACTTTTAACAAGCATTATATGAAGCATTATATTTATTAAATCTTTGCCCCGCTTTACCGTTTTGAAGTTAAATTGATACAATAGGATGTCAAAATAGGGCCCATTGTTGTACCCAACAATTCAAACGCAACACTGCTTTATCTTCATTATTACAATTAGTTGTGTGCTCTCACTTTCCGCGGTCCTTTAACCTGTTACCAGTTCGTTCAGAATTAAATTGCATCTCACCACACAGCCATTCAGATATTAATTGGATTTTAATGAAGAGCCTGAGTGCAGTGGTGGGCAATGGAGGGTTGCAGAGAACTGGATTTAAAAGTGTACACACACACACACACACACACACACACACACACACACACACACACACACACACACACACACACACACACACACACACACACACACACACACACACACACACACACACACACACACACACACACACACACACACACACACACACAGATGAACTTAGGTAAGGCTTAATTAATTCCTAATAAACCCAGCGTATTCATAAATAATCTGGGGTTTCCTGAAGAAAAAGAAAATAGTAATAAAATAAAAATGATTAAAGTATTCACAAGCCATTGGCGTGAGCCATCTCACATCGCTGCACTGACTCGTGACTGATTAGCACGGGCATACGGGTCCACGGCAATAAGAACGTTGACACCGATTTAAAGCGTGTGCTTTTGTCCGCGGCAGTACAAGAACGCGGGCGTGATCGAGCTGGAGGCCTGTGTGAAGGCGGTCAGGGTGCTGGCCATCCAGAAGAGGGCCATGGAGGCCTCCGAGTTCCTGCAGAACGCCGTGTACATCAACCTCGGACAGGTAGACACTGCTGGGCATGGCTTTGCTGGGGAGACATGGCCCCCACAGACCTTTTGGAGGAGTTCATCGTTTCTCTGGGTTCGCCGGCTAATTCATGCCGGGACCCCACGGTGCAGTCCCACGCTGACTGACGGTCGGAGGGGCTTTGAAGAATAGCGTAGAAATCCAATTAAGTACGGTTGTACCCGCGTGCATCTACTGTAACTGTAATTAGGGGATCCTCCGTATGTATGCATGTCTTTCCTTTTGACTTTCTCGACAAACCGTTCAGCCGATCGCCTTCCCACTTGGTGGGTGTATTGCTGAGGAACCCCAAGGAACTGCAGCTTTGAGTGTGAAGTTGTTTGGATGAGCAGTTCTCCAGAAAGCTGCAAACAGCAATACCGGAGGCCATGCAATTCCGAACACGCGGCTTTTGTAACGGGCACTGCACTAGTGTATATAAGTATACATAAATAAAAATAAATGTATATTATTTCGTTTGTTTGTAATGTTGTTTTTATTTTATAGTTATTTTAGTTCCATTTCCCAAGCTGTATTTGTATCCTTTTTTCTTTTTATCTGGAGATTACTTTTCTGCACGGCACTCCTGCTGTTGCAATAACCATAGATTGCCAAGTAGTATTTATATTATTATGATTTTATATCTTGCATAATTGTCAATTGACAATCACAATTGTCTTATGATCGTCCTCCTGCTACTCCTCAAGCTGTCTGAGGAGGAGAAGATCCAGCGCTACAGCATCCTGTCGGAGCTCTACGACCTCATTGGCTTCCAGCGCAAGTCGGCCTTCTTCAAGCGTGTGGCGGCCATGCAGTGCGTGGCGCCCACCATCCCGGAGCCTGGCTGGAGGGCCTGCTACAAGCTGCTACTGGAGACGCTGCCCGGCTACAGCCTCTCCCTGGACCCCAAGGACTTCAGCAAAGGTAAGCCTCCTCTTCTGGTCGTGCAGCCACTCCACAACTTAGCCAACCTGGGATGTGCAGACAGCCTCTTGACTATCAATGAAACGAACGTTCTCTTGGTTTGTCAGCGTGACATTACTAGTGTCAATTAGTCTAGTGGACTAATGGATTATTTATTTATTTCGCCTTTATTTATCCAGGGATCCAAGTCTCGTTGAGATTCACAATCTATTTTACAAGAGTGTCCTGGCCAAGACAGGCAGGAGCACGATTAACTCGGGTTGCAGACATACATATTAAAATTTACAAGGAAATAAAAGAAGCAATTACAGAACCATAAAATATCTAAAGTATTTGTCCCAAGTCTCAGCCCTCACTCGAACACGGACATGAACATATTATAATCTATAAAGTGTCCGAGAAGCTTGGCCCTCTCTCGGATGCCGCAGTCCACCGCTGCCCAGCGCGCAGAGCTTAACTCGACAACACGCACCTTACCGCATCCCTTGGATGTTGACGTCGAAGATTATACTACAAGTCACTTTGGCGCCACAAAAAAAAACACGTTACCTGCGTTCGAAGAAAAAATGGAACGTTCACTAATTGCTTGGTGAAGACATAGGATTTTACTCCTGTTTTCTCTAAATTGCGGTATTATTTCAGTAACAGTAATAAAATGGCAAAGATCACTATATTGACGATCATATAAGACATTACCACATTTAAAGCAAAAACAAAAAAAACCGCTTTGGGTTCACTGGGTCTTTGAACGCCCGTTTTCCTAAATCCGATCGGGCTTCAGGGACAGAAAGTAGGAAAAAGTAGGCAAAGACAATCATTTACCCATATTTTTTTTAAGGATATAGATCCATAGGTAAGATGGAAGCAGACCTAAAGTAGCCTTCTAAACAAGACGGTTAAGTCTGCGGGTGGACAAGGCAGACCATCCAACCTGAGCATACGACAAGCAATGGTGAGGGAGGGCTTTAGCATTTGTGATAAACCTCAATGCTCAATGCCCAATGGTACATAGTATCCAGCATGTGTTAGCATTGCAAAGATTACAGACTCAATCTCAGAGCCCGGAAAAGTGGTGATCGAAGGAAGGTTTAAGGGCTTTGATTTAGCTTTTGAAAACCTCATTAGATTTGGTTTGTCAGCATTCAAAACCAGTTTAAATGACAAAAGCGAAGCTTTTTGAGCTGAGCATCAAATCACAGTATCATCTGCATAAAAGTGAACCTTTGTGCTGCAGAAAGGTTGATGGAGACTATTGATTTATAATATAAATTGGAGTTGTCCCAGGACATATCTCTGGGGCAAGCCCTTGAATACACTAAGGGAGCCAGAAGGGAAACCTCTGCCTGATGTCTTTTCAAACAAACGGACAGTTTGTTCAGACAGTCCTAGACTGATAAGTCCTTGCTTCAATAGTGCATGGTCCACGGTATCAAAAGCCTTGGATATGACAATAAAAAGGCCTGAACAATCTTGCTTGTTATGCAGCTATTTTTATTGACTTATCTAAGGCTTTTGAATAAAGGCCAAGCAAACCCGACCCCACTTGTAGATTGGTTGGCATTGTAGAGGACTCCCTTTACAGGTTAAATGCATGCTGTTGCCTGCATCACCTCTTATTGGCTGATATGGTGACCCGGTCACCTGCTGATTAAGCGTTGATAAGCTCACCTGTCCTCCTCTGATTGAAGTGAATTAAAGGGGCGTTTACAGGGGAGTCGGCAGCCCTGCCCCAGAATAAAAGAAACCTTAAAGCATTTTTTTTAAAAGGCTGGGTCAGTGGGCTTGGTTCTCATTTTAAAAACAAGAAAAAAGCCACGCATCCGTCCATTTTGTGAAAACAGTTTTGGTCGAGTCTATGTCACGGCTGGGCGTAGCATGGCCAAGCGTTGGGTCCACATCCCGTTCTCCGATAGGACTACACCAGGATTCACTTCTCAGGGAAACTCGCACGCGGCAGAGGACACGAGGCGAACCGGAGAACACGCAGATCCCCGGATTGCTCCCACGCGAACGGAGCGCCACAGCCAAGATGCTCCACATTCCCCCAGCGTATCCCTTTTGAGTCCTCAACGAACAGGCTGCCCCACATCAGCTACAGGCCAGCGTCCAGAGGAGCCCCATCCACATAAAAAAAAAAAAAACATCTGTATGCGTAAATCATCTTTATTGATTCCCACCACAATTAACATGATCATTTCCTTTTTAAATAATTGGGCGTTTGTTTTCTCAAGTTCCGCCCATCGTTTATTGGGTTGTATTCCAGTACTTTACAACCATTTCTATTAGGTAAAAAGCCCAAAGCACAAGGCCGTGTCAGGACAGATGCAAAATAGTATTTTCCTTTTTGGGTCATGCAGTTCATTCATTGGATTGGATAAATCGGCTTTTAACAGTTAACATTGCAATAATGTTGTAAATATTGAATTGTAACCCTTCATTGTGATGCATATCATTTTGGTCGATTCTCGTCTTTTTCATTCCCCTTTCAACTTCTGACCCTTGGACCTCTTGAGTGGATTAGCGTTCCATCAGAGGATCACGAAGCCACACAAGTCAAAAAGATTGCCAAAGCTCCACTTTGTAAAGACAAAGCGGTAATCTCTCTGCTGAATTGAGAAATACTACTACATATTGAATAAATGCTAACCACCACAACACCCAACGAGAGGAATATCCTCACCATCATATCCACGCCATCATTCAAAACGCACTCTTTGGGTCTCTGCCTTTTTTTGAGAGCTCTCCTTGCATTCTTTTTCCCATCGAGGTCCACCACTCTGCCCGCAGAGGAAACACAATTCAGGGTGCTTGAGCCTGGCTGATGGGCTCTCTGGCCGAGTCCTCAGCAGTAGTATCTGTGTATCTCTCAACCCTCACCTGATGCCCCCACTCCATGTCCAAGTGTTTCCAGTGCAGAATACAACAATCCCCACCCTGATTACACACACACACACACACACACACACACACACACACACACACACACACACACACACACACACACACACACACACACACACACACACACACACACACACACACACACACACACACACACACACACACACACACACTCTCTCACTCTCTGGTGCACAACATGTGTTTATCTTTGAAAAACACTCCACTTGGGATCCTTGTCCTTTCATGAGCCATGGATGGCGAAGGCTAGACTATCTGCGGCCTGATTGCTAGCACTACAGCTCAGGGGAAAAAGGTTATTCCTTTGGTTTTTAAGAACTTTTACTCTCAGATCCCCCAGCAAAAGCAGACGTCTAGTCGAAACCGTGAGATGCACTTTGTTTATAAGCCAGTATTGATTTATTTCTTAAGCGTTCGGTATTTTAAAAAGGTAGTTTGTTGAATATTCTCTTGTCCAAAGACTTGAATAAATATTAAGCCATTGAGGTTTTTTAGGGTCAACAGATGGGACTGATTTGTCATTGATTTCCAAAGAAATCTCCTGTTTATGTCCGTTGTAGATGCTTTTTCTTCGTTGTGGTGAAAACAGCTGCTTCAAAGAACATATTTACAACATTCTTGCGGATTGCCTTTTTTTAGTGCTACAGTTTTTAGTGCTACATTTTTCTTTCTATAAGGTCAATCTTAAGCTTCTGATTTTAGAGCAAAATAAATAATGGCAACATGTCAAATATTGTCTAGTTCAGTTTGCTCCAAGATTTAGAGGTGCATGCGAAGGTTACTGACGGCGACAAAACCACTGCCATGGCATTGGGCTTACATTACGAGCATCTTAAAGCCAGCATTAAGCATTCCCATTGAAATGCACTTTGGGATAATGTCTTCGCACAGCACAACACTCAAAGAAGCAAACACATAAGTGACTTGAGTGAGTCACTGGGCGGAGCGGTTAAATGGCCTCCTTATTTATAGCCTGGACCGATGTTAAAGTTAATGAGGGCGCTCCTCTCATCAAACATAACTGCCATAACCGTAATCACTCAAGTATTCCCCCCCCCCCAACAATGCTGTCGGGACGGGAGGCGGGCGGGAGCAAAGTGCTCCTAAGGGAGTGGGGGTCGAGTCTGACTTTTGTGAGAAACACAAACCAGGGTGGCGCAATCCAATTAGGCTCTAGTTGTTTCTTGACTTTTCCCGAGAACAAACCCTGGAGAAATTCTTGTAATAAAAAAAGAGTGGGGGTTTATTTTTAGGCCATTCTTTTATTTTTCGTTTCTTCTTCCAGTCTCTCCTCCTGTCCCCTCTTTCCTCCATTCACTCATTTATTTTTTAGGCCACTCCAGTTCCCCCACCCTATCCTATCCCTTCTACCATTCATCTTTCTTCCCCCTCCATTCAATCTCCCTCTGTTTGCACCTCTGTGGGCCGGGGGCTTGGAGGGAAGAAGCTACATCATTGCCACACATCCCATCTCCCACTCAGCCCCTCTCTCTCTCTCTCTTTCTCTCTCCCTCCCAGAGAGGTGAAACACACTTCCATCGGTGGAGTAGCATAGTGTACGCTTTTCTCTCTCCTCTGAGCTGGAGGGCAGATTGTTCAGAGGTGGCACCTCTGTGATTATCTTGGCGGTGTGCTAATTAGATTGAGCTAGACACCTCCACTCCTGGTTAGGAAATACCTAGAGAATAGAGAGAGAGAGGTGGGAGAGCTGGAGAGCGTGGTAGACAGGGTTTTTCCTGGCCCAAAATGCCACGCATGTGGTACCATCCTGATCATGTGCACACACATGCATGTGCACTTCTGGCAAACTGGCAAATTGCAGCTTGTTTCTTCCTCTTTGGCAGCACGTTTCCCAGTGCACTGTTCTGATTATGACACAGCGCCGCCCCCTCGGCATAGCGCTGCAATTGCAGTTACAAATGACAGAAATCCACTGAATGCAACTCCTGTTCTAAAAAAGTGTTTTGTCGAGAGCTTGCTGCGGAGGCAGCTGCCTTGTTATTCTCGAGGCAGGAAAAAACCTGAGAGAGAGTGTGAGTGTGAGAGAGTGTGTGACATCCAGAGAAGCCACATCCACTGCGTCCTCTGGATTACTAACCTCCAGATAAGCACTATTTTATTGCATGAAATCACTGGCAGACAGGTACAACTCGCCTCTATTTTTAGACTGCTTAGTGCGCGCAGCGCCATGAAGTGGTGGAGAAAATAGCTTAGAAAGGATTTGCATTTTACAGTATGTGGTTTTTATTCTTCTTTGCCACTCATTCCGAATGCTTAACAGTCACAGTTTTACATATTTACAGAATTCACAATGAGCATCGTAGCCATGGGTTGAGTTGAGCATTAGTGTGAAGCAATGGGCTTACGTTAGAAATCTTTTTTGTTGTTGTTCTTCCGTCATCTTCTTTAGCCTCCACAGGATCTCAGGTGCCCGTGCATGTCAGAAGCTAGACTGTTATGAAGGCCATTTGTGGATCTCTGCCATGCAAACCAGGTTCTGGATGTTTTTAGAATTGTCCGTGCAGAGAATACTGTGTGTCCATCACTGTATGTGTTAGTAGGTCAATCAACTCTGGTTATGTCATTAAAGTGCAGCCGCGTGTGACTACAAATGGAGCTTTCCAATCTATTTGTGAACCCCCCCCCCCCCCCCCCCCCCCCCCCCTCCTCAGGTACCCACCGGGGCTGGGCGGCTGTCCAGATGCGTCTCCTGCATGAGCTGGTCTACGCCTCGCGCCGCATGGGCAACCCCGCCCTCTCGGTGCGCCACCTGTCCTTCCTGCTGCAGACCATGCTGGACTTCGTGTCGGATCAAGGTGAGTTCATCTCATGGTGGGATAGCCCAGTTTGACCGCGGCCTTTGTTTGTCGTTTGTTCTGTTGATTTCTTTGATTTGCTGCCTGGTTCTGTGCATTGTGCTCATTCTCTCTGGCTCGATCATGGGTGTAGAAACAGATGGGATGCTCTCCATCTTTTGAACTTGTCTCCAGTGGTGTATCATCCACAACAAAGAGGACCCCCCCCCCCCCCCCCCCACCCCCCCCTCCAGTGATTTCCTTTTTTGACCATCCAAAAGTCCACTGCACAAGAGAGACTGAAATTGTGTTAAATTGTTGTATTATTTTGCCACGGTGGTCACCCAGACAGTCCACTGGCTAGACAATAGAGGCCATTGTTATCCTTGGTTGGCCACAGGCACACAAACACACTCAAGGACATGCTGCACATGATTGGGGGGGGGGGGGGGGGGAAGGAGAAGGAAGATGGAGAGAGAGTTGTAAGTAGGAGCTAACTGTATGAAATATTGAACACTCCTCAGCGGAGGCTCTGGGGAGGGGAGGGGGGGGGGGGCTGGCAATGTTCCCATTGCCAGCGTCCATCTTGCTCCAGTAACACCAGCAGCCCCACCCTCCCCTCTCTCCCCACCTCCGTCAGGAGACATTCTGCCCACACAGCTGAGCTTCTGTCCTTGACGTCTAAGAGGCATCAATTAATAAATAACCAGGCAAAATGTTGACCGTTCGATTGAGCACACCTTTGACCCTGCGTGCTGAGCAGGGAAAATCGAGTACAGACTTAGAAATTACGGGGGGGGGGGGGGGGGAGCCTTGAGTTAACCTTTACCACCCCCCACCCTTCAATCTCTTAACCGTTGGCTGGTCGCGGTTGCTGTGTAATGGGCCATGCACATTGCTCTCTCTCTGGAAACAAGTGAAGGGAATGTTTTTGCTCGTGTGCTGTTTCTCTCTTCCTGTGTGGAGAGCGCACAGTGTCACAAAACATTCAAGTCACGTCAAGTTTTCCACCGCGGATTCAAAAGTGTGCTTTGTAGGGAACAGACACATATTTATTGTTGGCGTATAAATAGGCACGTAGCGTTAATGAGTTCAAATCAAATAATCGGCGCGACACTATCCATCGTTATTGAAATTGCTGGTTCTGATTGCTTGAATAAAACAATGTATAAGTAGGACCTGATAGGGAACAATGTTCTGTGTGTGTGTGTGTGTGTGTGTGTGTGTGTGTGTGTGTGTGTGTGTGTGTGTGTGTGTGTGTGTGTGTGTGTGTGTGTGTGTGTGTGTGTGTGTGTGTGTGTGTGTGTGTGTGTGTGTGTGTGTGTGTGTGTACGTCTGCAATAACACTGATGGTGCTCAACTATTGCTGCCTGCGGGTCAGGTAACTAGGGGGCTATGACAACCATCACTCCCCACGTTTGTTAAAATACAAAACTAAGTGGCATGGACAGGACCACCCGAACGGTTCGGTAGGAGGAGCTGTCAAGCGGGGCCTACTTCTGTCACCTTGGTGTTTAACAAGGATGCAGGAACACACTGCCTGACACTTCATTCACATTTTCAAAAAATCTTAGCAAGCCATTGTAAAGTTTGCTGTCCATACACCTTGAATTATTTAAGATGCATGGATGTGATCAGCCTGCACTGTCAGGAGATTGGCTCTTTCTAGTGGAATGAGTTTGGAAACTGCTGTGAGGTTTATCTGAGAAACGAGAGACTCATATTTGTTGACCCACATGTATTTCTCTGATTGGCTATTACCCTCTCCCTCTCAAGGCTCTGATATGGTAAAGATGGGACTTGTGTGTCTCACACACACACACACACACACACACACACACACACACACACACACACACACACACACACACACACACACACACACACACACACACACACACACACACACACACACACACACACACAGTTTCTCCTTTGTTTTCCTTTGGTAGAACTTGAAGAATCATTATCTGGTCTGGACTGTTTGTTCCTGTCGAGGGCGTAGCGCTGAGGCACAGTAACAAAAGCACTTGGAGGAAGTGGAAATATAATCACACACACACACACACACACACACACACACACACACACACACACACACACACACACACACACACACACACACACACACACACACACACACACACACACACACACACACACACACACACACACACTGAGTGGGATGTGAATACTCGATCCAATCCAATTTTCCTTTGATTGAAGGATGATTTAAAGCCCCCATTTTAGACTTTGCTGATCCAAGTGTTCATAGTCAGATGTCACCTCAGCGACAGATGATCCCTCAGCAACCACACGATCGGACGCTAGACACGTGGATCACACAAAAAGGGAACCGGGGGGAGGGGGGGTATCCTGAGACAGGCCTGGGGAAACTGCAGTGAACACGGACGATTGCCTCGTTTAAAACGCTGCCCGTTTTCTCTTTTCTTTTTGAACCGTCCACAGAGAAGAAAGAAGTGACCCAGAGCCTGGAGAACTACACCTCCAAGTGTCCGGGAGGGATGGAGGTCATCACCCTGCCCGACGGCCTCAAGCTGCCCCCCGTCCCCTTCACCAAACTGCCCATCGTCAGGTAAGCGTGTGCGACCCCCCCCCCCCTCCTGAGTCAAGCCAGAAGCCCAAATAAAGCATTTTGAATTATGGCGTCCAAAGTATACTCGAGTCCTGTACAAAGCGAGCGGGAAATAAAAATACAGCCCTGCCCGTTAAAACATGATTCTATTTCTTTTTTGGGTTGCGCTGCAAATATGAACTGAAATGAGCGCTCTGTGTGCTTTGGGATTCATACAGTCTGCTTTACATGGGCCTTACTCACCCAGCGGCCATCTTGGTTCTAAACGTTGGCTGAGTGGGGGGGAACTCAATGCCGCATTCACTGCCCTCCACCCAGCTAGCATTTAGAAACACGTTGTGGGCTACCTAGCGTTGAGAATCAAGTTGGAACCAAGATGGCTGTCAGGTGAATCAGGCCCATACAGCAGCTCAAAAAGTTAGAGACGCTCCTGATCAAGGAGCAGTATTGGAGAATGCACCAAAACACAGCCCAATCGATATCGAAACTATTTCCCAATATTTGAGAACTATATACTAAATGTCCATCCATCTATATCAAATGTATGGCTCCAAACTGCAGGTGTCGGTAAAAGTAACTGTATAGATGCTTATACCAATATTGGCAATAAGCACAATCTATGTAATGAAAGTGATAGATTTGTCACTTAGACCTGGTTAACCATGGTAGCCACCATACAGGGGCGAAGCCAAATCATAGTCTTTTGATTGGTATATTAATGCTCTCCAATGCCACATCAACTCAAGGCCAGCAACATCAACTCAAGGCCAGCATGTTGTGGCAATGGAAAAAAATTGCAATGTCCTAGAAAAACGCATATTAATATCTATCCAAAGTATCTGTCTTGTTCACTTTGCCACCGACCGACTCTGTTACTGAAGTGCCATTTGTGTGATTTGCAGGAAGCCACGAGGTGTCCCCAATCTAAAGCCATCACATGGAATTCACTTTTTTATTCGCTGATCTCCGGCAGAGTTTTAACTGCAGAGATAGAGGCACACTTTAAATGGAATGCGTTATGTTACTTGAATGTGTCGTCGGGTGTCTTCCTACAAAGTATACAGATGTGTGTATGTGTGTGGCGGTATATTGGTGGACCTGAGTATGGGGAGGGGAGGGGAGGGGGGGGGGGGGGGGGGGGTGAGAGAGAGTGGTGGGATGCGGGCAGCCTATTAGCCCACCCTGACTAAGCGAGGGTGCCAGGAGGCAGAGGCACCTGTCTCTCTCCCCTCCGCGGCTGCTCGGTAACAGGGGAGAGATGGATGGCCTCCCCCACCCCCGCAGGTGATGAATGGGCCACTTGATACACCTTCCCCCCCAGAGCCGTCTGGATGTGGTGGTGGTACAACAACAACAGCATCATTCACAGGCTGTGCTCAATTTCTGTCCCCCTCTTCCTCATCACTCCCTCCCCCCTCCCCATCATGTCCTCTCCCCACCAAAATAGATCGGTGAAGCTCCTGGATCTACCGGCCATCCTGCGGCCCCACAAGGGGAAAGGGCTGCTGGGACAGAACGTGTCCACCGCCAGCCCCTTCATCTACTCGCCCATCGTCATGCACAACCGTGGAGAGGAGCGCTGCAAGAAGATAGGTGCGCACACACACACACACACACACACACACACACACACACACACACACACACACACACACACACACACACACACACACACACACACACACACACACACACACACAACATAGGCTAGGGTTGTTTTTTCTCCCCCCTTTTTTGTGTATTCAGTGAGCTGACAGATTGTTTATTTGTTTATGGAAAAGTGAGTCACCGCATCAAAAACCCATTGTTTTTCTTTCCCAATGTTGGCACACTCAAATATGAGTTGGTTCACTGTGATTGATACTTTGTGCTATCAGTGAGCAGAAGGCGGGCCATTGCTGATTCACGACATTGAAGCGAATCGATTGATAGTGTAAATCACTGATGAACAGTTTTCGCTTCGTTTGCTGTAGAATTAAAAAAGAATATCGGACTAGATTCGTTTCGATTTTTCCATTTCTTTGTATTACTTTTGGGGAAGCTCTTTTATTATTTGTCTTTTCTTTTGCCATTTTTATTGATTTATTTCAAAGTTAAATAGTCTGTAACAAAAAAGTCCCAACTAGTTGTATTTTCTCAGGGGAATCTAGTGACCATTTCCAGGAACCAGGGGGTCCAGAAGTTAATTTAATGCATGCCTCCAACCTTCCTCATCATCCAATTGAATCTACAGTCTCTTCCATGAATCTAAATAACTAGAGTAGAGGAGTGTGCACTTCACTCTCCATTACTTTTGAATTCATCATGTACACTGGAAAAGGGAAGGCTTTTGTGTGTGTTCGGGCGTGTGTGTCTGTCTGTGTGAATCATGTCTGTGTGTCTCGTTGTACACCTGTTTCATCTTGGATACTCACAGGACCTCCAGCAGAAGTGTGTGTGTGTGTGTGTGTGTGTGTGTGTGTGTGTGTGTGTGTGTGTGTGTGTGTGTGTGTGTGTGTGTGTGTGTGTGTGTGTGTGTGTGTGTGTGTGTGTGTGTGTGTGTGTGTGTGTGTGTGTGTGTGTGTGCGCGTTTCCGCAGGAATAATAGCCCCTAAGTCTCATGACAAGCTGGCGGAGACCTCCTAAATATTAGAAAATGTGCACCGCTCTCATGACATTAAGGCATTTACATTAGACCTTGTAGATTAGGTTTATCTGCTTTACTGCCATGTTATATCTATTGTGATATTTTATTTATTTTACATTTAAGAAAAAACCCCACCTTTTGCTGCTCAGGGATATCGGGGTTGCCCAGGGGACCAGAGATGATGGTTGGTATGAGGCAGACCGGAGATAGGGGTGGAAAGCAGCGATGAAGAGCCCCAAATAGGGGATGCATCGGTTCACAAGATGCACTGTTCGGTTCATATCCCGGTTTCTGGGTCACGGTGCCTATAAAATATTTATATATATATATATTTATATTATTATAGGGTTCTCCCCTAACAATGTGATAGTGGCACTGCGCCACCATGTAACACTTTAAAAATAGGGCTGTCGCAACGAAGACATTTCATTTCTGAAACGGTCAAATTTACTTCATGTGAGTGAGTCTTTTAAAATGAATGTAAGCCAATTCTGCTACAAAGCGGCGAAAAAGGGGTGCAACCAAATTTGTTAGGGTGCCACCAAACGAAAAAGTTAGTAGAAAATGTTAGTCTTGAGCCTTGCCCCCCCCCCCATCCGAGACTGAGAAGTTTCACTGGGTACCGTAATCCCGGCGCAAAACCTTTTTTTGAACTGAACAAATACGTACATACACACAGCCGTGACTAGCGAACCGAACGGTTAGGAATATTTACTTGAACACACTGGAAGTCCTCAGCATATGAGAGAATACTGCTACAGTATTAGTTTCAAAGCACATACCTTTGTTCATCCAGGAAGCCCCCCACACATAGCTCATCCTCCTGCATGTCTTCCTCTCTCTAACATGTGAAATGCACCGTGTTCCACCTTGTGCTGTTTTGCTTCTCCTCAGACAAGGGAACTTCAAAAATGCTTCTGTATGTAATGTCTGTTTCTTTTATTATTATTTTGCACATGGGTTTTTATTCAACCAGCGCAGCTGTAGTTTGACGTTTAGAAAATATAATCTAACCAAAATAGCAGTGTGAAAAATTCACACATAATGCCGGGTGTCAAATTCCCTCTTAAGACCCTTTTTAGAATGATCTAAAAATGCAACACAGATATACTCAAAATGCACACAGAGCCATGGCACATCTCTTGAGTTTTAAGTGGTTCCTCCAACAGCAGGACTTTGTCTTGTGGTCACACACTGTCATTGCTGTCAGTTCTCTGGGCAAAAAGGAGGCCGATATAATATACAAGTTATCCCAGAGTAGCTTTCTAAATAAATGTAAAAGCACAAATTTGGCAAAGCAGCGCAACCAGCTTTACAGTTCACAACACAACACAACACAACATGATTAGATCAGACGTCTTGTGAAGTGGGATGTATTTTCTAATGGAAGTTAGAGCTTGCGTCTGGTTCACCATATCTGGCATGATTATTGCCTTTCTCAACAAAACAATAACATAAACAGTATCTAAAAATGACAAAAATTACCAAAACATATCGCAGAGGGATGGATACACACCTACCTAATATCTTGTCAGGAAAATGTCAAAAAGTATATTAATAGACATCTCAAAGTCATCGTAAAAACTCCCTCCTGCAAAGACTCAAAAAGGATTGTAGGTGTGTGGTGTGAATCCCAACCCCTCTCGCTGTTTCGTGTAGTCTGTCCTCGACGTCCAACACGCTTTTGCGTCCTACAGATGCACTGTGGCCGTAATCTAAGTGTAAAGCAACTGGTATTTGGCTTCTAACGTAAGTGTACGGTAATTGGCCACCCGCATGGCTACGTAGCAAGGGGGGGGGGGGGGGGGGGGGGGAACTAGCCTACAAGTAAACGTGAAATCGAAAGTTGGTTGCAACCTCACACCGCAAGATGCCACTAAACCCTACACACTCCACCTTTAATGCACACCTTGCTATCCCTTAATAACATAATTAGAATTCAATTACAGATATCCGTTGTCCATCACTTTAAAACCATATATCACCTTTCCTCATAATTCATGAATGTCAGCCAGTGTTTAGTGCTACATCCTCTGTTCAGAGTTATGCAGAATGGCGATTATTAACATTTGTATGATTGACATTTTTGTTGCATAGAAGTCCAACTTTCTTTTTCAGTTGCTGTTATTTTTTTATTTTATTAAATTGGCCTAACAATGCGTGGGTTGATTTCACACTGTATTGTAGGCTGTGGCCACGAGCCACAAGTGTGTGTCACTCCCCTGAGTAAAAAGCAAATGACTTGAAATGAGTACCGTTTATTTTCTTACAAAAGGTGCTGTGCAATCAGTGAAGTCTGAGTCTTGGACTTCCAATCTTCAAAACAGCAGAGCCGAAATAGAAGTTCCCCCCTTCTAAGTGTAGCTGTATTAACGCAGAGAAGAAATCCCTCGCCTCCTACTATATACTTTTTGCTGATGGGAAATCCAAGCTATTGACTCCTCTTGGCTTACAAACGCCCTAAGTGTGTGCTCTCAGAGAGAGTGTGTGTGTGTGTGTGTGTGTGTGTGGGGGGGGGGTCTTGTGCCTTTTGTACATTTATTTACCTGCTCTTTTTGTCGGTCATACGCTATGACTCATATTAATGCTGGAGCCATAAAACCCCAGATTCTGCAATGGGAGATTGTTTTCCGTGCAATTGCTCTGAGACTGTGTGTGAGGAAAGAGAGGAAAGGCCAGGTTTGAGCAAGACATTGAGATTAATAGTCATGGCTGCGGTAAGCCCATGCAGAGCTCCGTTCCTTGCTCCCGACACCTGCTCTGTGGACTGGGGGCTTGGGTTCCGCGGAGCAGTTTCTGTCACTTTCACTGGTTCTCTTTCCCTCTTCCAGTGCAGTCCTAGCATTCATTTTGGCCGAGGCTTAACGCCCAGTCCTGTGGTTAGTTTTAGTTGATTGCGTTTTCTTCCGATTTGGGAAGAGGCTCTTTTTAAATAAAATATCCAAATACAAGCTGTTGCGTTGGAAAGCCAATAGCATTAGGCAGCTAAAAAGCCAAAGGAAATATTTGTACTTGATCAGTCCGTACTAGAAACATAATCATGTCGGCATGGCGTTCTGACTTCCCGACTCCCGCACGCCATCTGTTGTGAGAAGATATATAATTTTTGAGCAGAATTCTGACCGAATAGTTTCAGGTAGTAGTATGTCGACAGAATATCTCAAGTTTCTGGTGGGCAGAGAGCAAACCGGTGCTAAATGCAACGGGACACTTCTTTTCTTATTGTTCTGTCTTGGATTTAGAGTGGCCCCTGGGCAAAGCGCCCGGCCCCAAAGAGCGGTGGATGCAGACGGAGGCACATAGCGGGTCGGGGAGACTTTACAGCCGTGCGTCGAAAAGCCATATTTTAGATCTTTCCAAATTGTGTTGCGAGCCTATCACACTAAACCAGCAAAACCAGCAAAACTGTGGTGCTCACTTTATGTTCTGGAAGATGATGATGATGCACTGTACCTGCAATATTATGAGCAGGAAAACGCAGACTTGCTAGGATGTTGACTTTACGTGTTCAATATATATATGCTCAAAGAAAAAAAAGAAACTGACGACTCTGCAGTGTGCAGAAGGTGTTGGGTGGAAGTTGTAAAAAGATAGCTAAACCAAATGGACGATGCGTTGTTCTCTGCCCGTTTCATTGGGTGGTCAATGGAGCTTGGATATTGCGGTTTCATTTAATGTCCCCACCTTCGATCCTCAGAATCCATCTGCCTGATAGGGGACCCCCCTCGCAAGCAGGAAGACAAAAAGGAACTTTCCCTTTTTGTTTCTAATTGGTTCCGGATCTTTTCATCCTCTTGACACTTAATTGTTTTCTTTTTGGCTCCCGGCGTTCAGTGCGGGGCTCCGGGGTCATTGCACTCCAGACGGACCTCCATGTAAACCTTGCTATCGTTAGCTGTAGAAGGAGGGGAGTGGGGCTTTTATGGGCGGCTATATGCTCGTAAGAATGTTTCTTTTAGACAGCAGAGGGCTGGCTGTACCAAAGCCTTACAGGGCAGAGGCCGGTGTTCAGGAAGAAACGGGGGGAAAAAATGATATACAAACTTGACAGATGCCCAGCTGTTATTCGAAGGCCTCCTAATGGGACACATGGCGGTCCGCAAGTGTTTCATTGAGCCAAATCAAATTAAAAGCACAGTAATTGCACATTTCGAGGTGCGGCTATCTTGAGTATAGACGTGAGACTCTTTCCATGGGGAGGCTGCTGTGTGTAAGTAATGGGCGCTTTCCCACCTATCCCACATAGGAAACTGATGTATGCATTATTCAGTTTGGGACATTTCCAGCATTTTCCCCCCGAACAAATGCCCTTCAGCCCTTTTCATTTTCATCAGAGCTGGGAATACTGTTGTGTTCAGACACATGAATTATCCTTATTTGTGAAGTGGAAGCAAACCAGGCGCATGCGTTTAGCTAACCATGCAGTGGTCTGAAGATGTGTGACGTTTGTTTGCTTGTTTGTCTAGTGGTTTGTTTAGTCGTCGTCCCCCCCCCCCTCCCCCGGCGAGTGTATAAAAAGTATGTTCTTCCTCACGTTTTGCCAGCGTCTCTGAAGCCTCACTAAGAGTGTGTGTGGGGGAGCGTGACTCTAAAAAAGAATACATGTTTTTTGTTCTCGCATCGGAGGAACGTTCCATTTGTTAATTGGCACCTTAATTGGCACCTCGAGATACTGTGGGGCTTTTTTCTTGTTCTTCAGATATCTCCAGTTCTTCACCTGCCTTCTTCTTCTTTTTAATTACATAATTTACATCCACAGTCCCCCCCCTCCCCAATCACCTCCCCCACAGCACCGCCAATTATTTTGGCCTTGGACAACAGTATTGCCATAAGACACGAGTGTAAGAACCTGTCTGAGTGAATTAACCACAATGCAGTCCTGAGCCGACGCTTCATAGCACGAATCCCCAGAACCGTTTAGTTTCACCGGCAGCCTAGTTAATCTCACTCTGTGAAGCAACGGCGGTTACATCACCCAACACCATAAGCCACCACAGCACCAACCCATTCAAATGCGGATTTTTTCCACTTTATTTCACCCTGGGCTGGGGTAATCCACATTGGCGTTTGTTCTTTTAAAGGACGTATGTATGTTTACAGAGCGCAAATTAAAAAGCAGAGGACTTGTCTGCTTGAGCTGACGATAACGATTTGGTTCTACATTTCATTTATGCCTTGCTGTGGTATTATCATTAAAATGCCATTTCTGTGTGCAGTGTTATGAAATGTTATGGTGGGGGATATATAAGCACTGTTTTTCTTGTTTCCTAAAAGGTTTTTCTTTAACATGTGTCTATTTGATTCCTTTGGTCACATTTTCTCAACACAGCTCAGTGATTTGAGGCCAGTTGCACTGACCAGCATCTTACATACATACATGTAAGTGTACGGAGAGAGTCGTGGTCAATCCTCTTTCAACATCTCTCATAGGCCTTTTCACACGTGCACCGAAAGTCTGAACTACATCATCCCCGGTGGGGCTGTATGTGTGAACGAAAATGTCAGATTTAACCCTCCGGAGTTAAATCTACCCGGCCCCTAGTCTAAAGTCCGGAGAATCGGAGAGTCTGAGAATTCCCAGCGAGCGAGTGGGCGTGTTGCTGACGTGTTGATGACGCTTCTATCATGCGAGACCGGGAAACTCTCCTTGCCTGCATTTTGCGTTCACACCTGTTTCTGCTGTCGACTCTTCTGTTGATGCGGATGCGTCTTAAGAAACGCAGCGTTGATATCGCCTCCGAAAGAGTCGGCATTACGGAGCAGTCCTCGGCCGCCATCTTCGATGTGCATACTGTGCATTGTGTGCATACGATGTGCGACAAGCATACTACACCCCTCGCCTAAAGCATACGGGGTATCTCCGATGTGTGTGAACCCGTCGGCCACCGCCTCTCATCCTCCTGTTGTGTGTTGCATGTGTGAAAGGGCAACTCCTGATCCTCCAGAGTTCATCCTGAGTTTGTGTGTGTGAGAGGCCTATCGGTGAGTGGTTTGACACGCCCCAGTTTGCACACAGGAAGGGCCTAGGCACCTGAGACACAACTTTGACACTGGTGAATACGGTTAGTAAACATATACAGCAGTATAAGAGTTGTGCCAGACTTATATTTATTTTTGTTTATTTTTATAGATTTGAGTAAAGCTTTTAATTGTATGCAGATTAATGCTGTGATTCAAAGACTTTGTGACATTAATGTGAACAGCCACCTTATACAAAGGATTAGAGCTTTCCTCACAGATGGATCTCAGAGAGGGAGGTGCAGTGTTATCACCTCGGATACATCCTCTGTTATCCTTAATACAGCAGCACCTGAAGGCGCTGTGCTCTCACCTGTTCTCCATATACACTAATGAAATGCAAATGATGAGTTCAACCTTCCAGTTGTATACATATGCTGAGGACATGGTGCTAATCGCCACTATGCAGACAAGGGACACAGTTCTTCAGTCTGCATACGTCCACCATATTGGTGAGCTAAGTGGTGTGAGACGGTGTCCTTTTTTATTTACAAAAGTACAACTAAGGAGCTGGCTATTGGGAGTCACCACAATACCGGTCATAAATCTCCATCCGTTTTGATTAATGAGCCGTGTGTTGAAGCAGTAGAGGAGCTTAAATATTTAGGAACCGGCACTTTAAGTTTTACAGCCAACACAGAATACATTTAAAAATAATCAATGCCGGGCTTGCATCTAATCAGGAAATTGGATCCATACGATACAAGCAAGAACATTTTAGAGACTGTACTTTCAACAAGACAGAAGCCTTGTTGAAAGTGTTTAAACTTTTAATGTGTGCATGGTATGGGCTAAGAACAAAAATAGACTGTCCAGAATTACATCAGGAGTGTATATATAAAACACTGGTGTTTCTGACCCTGTTCATCCCCTTTTTAAAGAATTCCTAAAACCGCCCTCTGTACGATGCTGTAGAGCTGCCTAAGCAACCAAGAACATTTACAAAAAGTATTTCATACCAAATGTTATAACTTTGCTAAATTCGTAAACACCGTTCACACTTGAACCTTTCCTGTTATTGTTGTCTCTACTGTGCTTGTTGTAATTTATTATTGCGTTTATTGTGACTTATGTATTTTAACCAACCTGTATTTATTTATGATTTACCTTGATGTGTTTTAACCAACCTGTATTTATTTATGATTTACCTTGATGTGTTTTAACCAACCTGTATTTATTTATGATTTACCTTGATGTGTTTTAACCAACCTGTATTTATTTATGATTTACCTTGATGTGTTTTAACCAACCTGTATTTATTTATGATTTACCTTGATGTGTTTTAACCAACCTGTATTTATTTATGATTTACCTTGATGTGTTTTAACCAACCTGTATTTATTTATGATTTACTGTGATGTGTTTTAACCAACCTGTATTTATTTATGATTTACCTTGATGTGTTTTAACCAACCTGTATTTATTTATGATTTACTGTGATGTGTTTTAACCAACCTGTATTTATTTATGATTTACCTTGATGTGTTTTAACCAACCTGTATTTATTTATGATTTACCTTGATGTGTTTTAACCAACCTGTATTTATTTATGATTTACTGTTATGTATTTTAACCAACCTGTATTTATTTATGACTTACCTTGATGTGTTTTAACCAACCTGTATTTATTAGATTTACTGTGATGTGTTTTAACCAACCTGTATTTATTTATGATTTACTGTGATGTGTTTTAACCAACCTGTATTTATTTATGATTTACCTTGATGTGTTTGAACCAACCTGTATTTATTTATGATTTACCTTGATGTGTTTTAACCAACCTGTATTTATTTATGATTTACCTTGATGTGTTTTAACCAACCTGTATTTATTTATGATTTACTGTGATGTGTTTTAACCAACCTGTATTTATTTATGATTTACCTTGATGTGTTTTAACCAACCTGTATTTATTTATGATTTACTGTGATGTATTTTAACCAACCTGTATTTATTTATGATTTACTGTGATGTGTTTTAACCAACCTGTATTTATTTATGATTTACCTTGATGTGTTTGAACTCACTGAAAACAAATATCCACATTTATGGACGCTAAGGATTACTGTCCTTATCTTTTTCACGATCCAATCAAATCCAGGAGTCTTCTTGTTGCGATATTATTCCGTCATCAGCTCCGTCAAGTCGGATCCGCTCATCACTTTTGAACCCCCGTCTATCCCATCGTTTGTGTTCCTCTCCTGCAGAGTTCCAGTGGGTGCAGGGGGACGTGTGCGAGGTGCAGCTCATGGTCTACAACCCCATGCCCTTCGAGCTGCGCGTGGAAAACATGGTTAGTAAAGCCCCCTAAAACAAAAGGACACACACACACACACACACACACACACACACACACACACACACACACACACACACACACACACACACACACACACACACACACACACACACACACACACACACACACACACACACACACACACACACACACACACACACAAGCAATAGAGACCCCACCAGGTCCCGTTGCCATGTCCGTAAGAACCCCCTTGACAAGTCTACAAATGGGCTGTAACCATCCTAATGCATCTGCAAGGCAGTGATTTCAGCGGCCATCAAGGACATGGCTGTTAGCGCCGGACAGCTTTACGATAGACGGCCGGAGGAGTGACTCCTCGGTAATATAAACCTTCCCTTTCTCCTCCACTTCCCCAGGATGTGCAACAGGGCTAAAATGAGAATGTGTCGTAGTTATCTTTGATAGCCTAATCTGAGGAGCCCCTTTTTAAAAGCTTTTTTGTTGACACTTTAATACAGTCATGATTGCATGGGTTGTGGAAACGACACCCCCCCCCCCCCCCCACACACACACACACACCTTCCCGTCCCCCCTGCAGTGTCATTACTGTTTATGGTTTCACACATTGTGAAAGTGCTAGGCCTTTCTCTTTATTTTACCTCTTTATACTTTTTCTTTTTCAGTACTGAGGTGGGTGAGAAACTCAGACTTCATTTCCTCCATTCTAGTACATTTGTAAGGGTGTGAATCACAAATTATGAAGCAGACCGATGTTTATTTTAGATGACTAAATATATATCTCCACAAAAATCCATTGACATAAAGTCTTTTTTTTATGTTTCCCCACTTCCTTCACGCGTCGCCGCTCAAGTGCGAAGCTAGCGCTACCATTCACACCTGATAGACGGCTGCCCGCCGTCGACCAATCACCACAGGTGTCTCATCGCTTGGAGTTATTATTGGATTAGTGACTTCGTTGAACTGTCTGCCGTCCCAACGCTCCGCTTTTTGATCTGAAAGTAACTTCATATCCAACTAGGACAGACGACCAGCCGCCGTAGATACGAGCGACAGATTAAAATAACAATTGATCACACGGATATTCTCCTAATTCGGGAGAACTGTGGGAGAAGGTTGTCTCCGGGTGTTGTAACGAGGCAGGACAGGGAAAACCGGCACTCATCCGGCAAAATCGGGAGGGTTTGCGGGTATGTGGGCAACAGCCCTCGCTCATGCTCCTGTGGAACGCGATGCGTCTGTCGTTCCAGCTTGAACGCATTTTCTGGAACTCCTAGGCAGAAGTTGTCCTGCTAAAACGGCTTTACTTACCCTATAAGCAATTCTTTGGAAACTCACCTTAAAAATGACATTCCCGATGACAATTCATACCACAAATATCCGCCTTGGTCTCTGCGGATGGATGACACCTCCAGGGAGAATGCAGATCAGGTGCTCATTGTCTTGCAACTTCCTGCAGGACAATTCTCATTTCCTTCTAAATTAGAGAGAGAATATGCATCAGGATCATTTAAAGCTCACTAAGTACAGAATTGCTTGAAAGTTGCACGTCATATGCGTTCATATCATACGTTTTCTCTGTGCAATCATGGAGTTTTCATGCTGAATCGTAAAGCAATGTTGTTAGATCTAAAAACAACTACATAGACTTGGATTACCAAAACAAGATGCAGTGATACAATTTTTGTCAGTAAAAAGTCAAAATGCCCCACCAGTGATCAGCACCGGAAAAATAATAAACCCCACAGCCTCAGCTTCAGGCGACACTAAGGCCAAATTGGCTAAAATATGAAAATATGATCTTCAAGGTGCGTCTCAAAAATATCCAGACAGTCTCAAGATTGATTTATCACAAGATGTCGCAAGACAATAGTGTTATGTTGTGAACACTGTTGTGCTAGTTTGCTAATGTTATGACCACTTAGGAAGGGGTCCTTTGCATGAGAACATTTGAGAACCCCTGTTTTAGTGAACGCAGCCCTGCAAGCAGCAGCAGTGAGTCCTTCATCGTGTCATGTACTTAGCAGAAGCCTAGCACTAAAGGCCACTATATACTTAAATCGGCATATTTGCATAGGCTAAACGCGACGATTTCGACATGGTGCAACATTTTTCCATTTATTTATTTTGAGTATAGCTGGGCCTTAACTCTCTGCTACTCTCCATTAATTTTCTGTCACTACCCATCCCATCCTTTTCTTCTTCTTCTTCTTTGCACCCACACACACACACACTGTACAATCATACTCACAGAAACCCATCCAGCTACTCTTTGAAGTGAACGTGGACGGCGGTAGTCAAACGCTAATCCCCGTCCACCTCCTGCTGTTGTTTATGAATACGCTGATGAAGTGACAAGAATCTCCACGTTTCCGAGCCGGCGTCTCGGAAGCCAAGGCTTCAGCTTCTGCTGCTTTGCATATCGGGGGGGGGGGGGGGGGGGGGGGTGTCGCATTAGCAGCCTGTCAGTGCTGGGCTCATGCTGTAATGGTTTCCAAGCTTTCAGACGCGAAAAGCTTATGGTCATGCTACCCACCCTGCCACACACACACACACACGCACACGCACACGCAGACAGACATGCATGCGCACAGACACACGCATGCACGCACACACACATTCACGCGCACACGCAGACGAAATGCACATGCGCATGAATACGCACGCACACACACACACACACACAGAATACAATGGTGTTTGTGAGTATGTTTTGTGTTGGGAAAAAATGCTTAGTTTACATTTAATGAAGATGATGCAGATGCAACCAATACAATACTATCATAAAACAATATGCATGGTCCCTGACTAATGGCTGCGGTGCAACTACATTGTCTGCAAAGAAGCCACCTATATTTAGTATGCTCAAACGACTTCATTACTCAGACAAACAATGTCGTATCTGCATTTTTGAAGTTGTTTGAATTAGTTAGTATGTTATCTGGACTTATGGATAATGGACAATAGAAATACACAAAACTCAAGGGCATTGTCCCTCACACCTTGGACAGGGGATCTCTCTCTCTCGCGCTCTCTCTCTCCCTATCTCTCTCTCTCTCTCCCCCTCTCCCTCCCTCCCTCCCTGAGAGCGCCTCATCAGATTGACTTTTGTATTTCATTATGAAAACATTACATTTATTTTCACTTTCAAGATGACTGTCATTCAGTCGCCATGTCTTTTTGAAGGACAACCACTGACGTGAATGGATATGGAGCATTAAAGTATATTATTAACTGATTGAAAAACTGCTTTTAATTTGATGTACAACGGTTGGTAGATCTAATTCATCATGAAGAGGTTGTTGGAAGGTTACATTAAATACAGCAAGGTAGTTCAAAGTGGAACCAAAGGATCAATCATACACTCAGTGATTTAGAAATAGGTAGCCACGTGCCAGTTCAAACAATAACAAACACTCATACACAAGCGCCCGCCCACACACACACACACACACACACACACACACACACACACACACACACACACACACACACACACACACACACACACACACACACACACACGGGTGCAAATCGTTATTGTTGGTAAAAAAGGCTAATTAACCTTTCATGGCTGATTGCAAACGGGTGATTTGAAATAAGTCAATGCTGCAGTTATTATCCCCATCTAATGGAAAGAAGTGTGGGTCTCACTATTCAGATCAGGGGGAGGGGGTGTGTGTGTGTGTGTGTTTATCCATGGCTCATGTTCCATCTCCTTTCTGTGGCACATCTTCATTTGTCCCTCCTCACCACAGCTATCATGCCTCAGATTAGCCATACAAATATTAAAAATACCCATTCTAATAAAAATAAATCGTTTCTAATCTGTTTGTTGCACCGTTTTTTGTATGACTTTGTTGGTTGGTTAGAACATCATTATCAGGAGGGTGACAAGTTGGTTGGTGGATCCACCCCGAGGAATAAGTAACAGCATCTCTCAAACCGAACATCCATTAGTATCTCCAACTTGAGAGTTATACCATATGTGACATTATTATTTTTGGATTTTATATATATTTTCATGATTAATTGTAATGAAGACTAGTTGATAGTACAGGACAACATCTGCCCTTGCTTGCACATTTCAATTTTTAAGATGATGTTTTTGCTTGAAGGTTTCAGATAGAAGACAATACAATTGAAGACTGATTTAATCTTATAGCAAGGGTAGTTCATTTATTGTATGCGTTGAAATTCTTTTAAAATCCCTAAACAAATAATATAGAGCAATCATAAATCAGAATTGAAACAATCAGGAAATTGGATGAAACGCACTACATTGAAGTGCTACTCCCGGCCCCCCCCTTCCTAACCCCCCCCTCCCCCCCACGACTATAGCTCCCTGTCCCAACCTCCTCCCTTCCCCACCCCATTTATTACCCCTCTGCTTTCTCATGTTACACCCTAGTCCCCCATTCCCCCTCCCAATTTAGGCTCCCATCCCCCTCTCCTCCCCCCATTGCATTTAATCCTTGACCGCTCCCTCCACCCCACTCAATCCCTACTTGCAGTTTTCAACCACGTGCCCCACAACTATAGCTAATCTTTGCTTGTCCCCATCAGGCACCATAAAACCATGGAAGCTCGACCCCAATACCCAAATGCATCTTACCCCATGCCCTCCAAACTTACTACGCACCAACCCCCCCCCTCCACCCTGAAGCTTCCTTTTTGACTCTCCCAAGCTGCATCGCTAACAAACCCATGAACTAACATAGATGCCACCAATGCTACCCATTAAATGGAATGATGCTCGCTGATTCAATGCGCATCACAATCCCTTTTGATGCTCCCCCCCCCACCCCCCACCCCTCCCCCCCCTCCCCCATCTCTCTTTCCGAAACTTATATCTTATCGAATTACTTTTAAACATCGGCGAGAGCTTAACTGTCCCGCCCCCCCCCCCCCCCCTCTCCACCCCCCCCCCCCCCCCCCCCCCGCCCTTGCTCTCTCCCCTCCCCTTCCCCCCGCCACCCCCCTCCCTCCCCCCCCCCCCCCCCCCCCCCCCCCCCCCCCCCCCCCCCCCCCCCCCCCCCCCCCCCCCCCCCCATCTCTCTCGAACTGGAGACTTAGCGAATTACTTTGTAACACGGCGAGAGCTTAACATTCTTTGATTCTGTTTCATCGAATGTGTGCTTAGTCCACAAGATTGGTGAAATTAAGGATTTACAGCGACTTTGTTGAAATAGTTTTGACCCAGGACAAGAAAGACGTACTCAAGTCGGTACGACTTGAGTTTACAAGCGCACGTGACTTCTGCATGTCACCGCCCCACTATAAAGACTGAATGGTTCTGCAAGGCATATCTTTTTTTTAAATCTCTCTCTAATTGTTTTTCACCCAGTTTTAGCAACGAAACCTGGGAGATTGTCTTTAGTTGAGCGATACGTTTAGAGACTGACATGTAAGTCTAACTCCAAATTGCCTGCCGTAGCTTTAACCGAAGTCGTGCCGCTTCTTTGTTCATGCTGACATGTTTCTGTTCCCACTTGGTCCTCGTTTTGAATCAGTTGGCCTCCCCTAACTTTGCAATCCGGTTTTAGTCAAAGGCGGGTCGATTGTAAGCGTTATTGACTTAGTTTTTTTCTGAGCATATTATCAAAACGGATGTAGAAATTTGTTCTTCTTGAGCAGGCGTTTTTTGGTAGGAAATACTCCTTGGGAATTGCTCTCATTCCATAATTACAAAGCTCCACCCTGCAGCCCCTCGTGATCGCTGCTCCTTGTTGTTACTTGCAGCTTCCCAAGAGAGATCTAACTTATTCATTCACTGTCTTTCAAGGTCGACAAATTCATTGTTTTGGTGCCTGACTGGTTAAAAATGTAGTAGTCAATGTTGGCTGTGATCTTAGATTGAAATCTATTATTAAAGTTTTTATTGGCTGTCATTGCGTGTGTGTGTGTGTGTGTGTGTGTGTGTGTGTGTGTGTGTGTGTGTGTGTGTGTGTGTGTGTGTGTGTGTGTGTGTGTGTGTGTGTGTGTGTGTGTGTGTGTGTGTGTGTGTGTGTGTGTGTGTGTGTGCGTGCACACACACACAGTGAAGTACATGGGCGGGGGGGGCTTGAATTTCATATGGAAAAAGTGCAATTTACTGTATATTAAACAGACAGGCTATTGAATTTAAATGCAGGATAAATCATTGATTGTATGCATCTCTAAATCCCTCTGTCTGTATACCAGGGTTTGCTGACGTCCGGGGTAGAGTTTGAGTCCCTGCCAGCCGCCCTCTCCCTGCCTGCGGAGTCAGGACTCTACCCGGTCACCCTGGTCGGTGTCCCACGCAGCTCGGGCAACATTACTGTCAATGGTAAGCAGAGTGACTATTGACCGACCATCGCTGACTACAGACCTTTTTCCCAGAGGAGTCCTCTCGTGTAAAACACCGGTGTCGCTCGTAACACGCATTTGGGTCCGCGTGGCTTATGAAGCAGGGTAGGGGTAGTAACTAGCTTGGTCAGCCCTGGAACATTAAAGGAGCAGAGCCACGGTAGGTGTTATGAGCGACACCCAGCTACGATGACCCCTCCCTCTGTGGGGGTCTCGGTCTATTGGCTGACCAACCTATTCCACATTTTAGCAAGTATTCCAATATATATTGGCATAAGATATTATAATAATACATAAATAATACAATAAATACTATGTATAATGTATAATATGTAACTGTAGGGAAAAAAAATGAATAGCTTGCCTCCTTGTGGCCATTTTGATGCAATCCTAGTGGGAGAAGTGGGAGTTTGCCTTTCTTGGAAAGACTATGTTCATTGCCAAATCGGACTAAATCTAAATATGGCAGCCTGCGCGTTCAGTCCTAGTCAAACACTGATATCGACATGGGTTGTTAAACAATCTTTTAAGTTATTTTGCCATCTGCTAGAAATATTGGCTTATGCTGTATTGTTGAGCCAGATATTTGTTTAGATCGGAGAGAAAAGGGAATTCAGTTGTTTTCTCGTTTTGAAACGTAGGCGTACACCGCTGTCAAAGGCCAAGAATAACGTAACAAGCACACCTTTGTTCATTCTTTACTCATTCATTCTCTGGTCACTGTTCAGCTGGAACTGTGTAAATGAGGAAATACGGATATTTGCTAATAATTGAGTGGGTACTTAATACTTGAACCTAAATATATGTGTCTTTGTTGCAAGACGGTGTATACCATCTAAGTGTTACTTCACGTTGTTGCAGATCTTTAGTGAAGAGTGTTGGAAGATGTGTTGAGGTGGTTGTCCTCCTCCCCCCCCTTCCAGGTTACCACACGTCGGTGTTCGGGGTGAACAGCGACTGTCTCCTGGACGACCTGACCAGCGTGAAGACTGGCGGCTGTCTGGTGGAGGTGGTGCCGTCGCTGCCTCGCCTCCAGCTCACCACCTCCCTCCCACGGTCAGAACACGCCTCCTGAGTGCAGACCCACCCGCACTGCTTCTCCCACTTTCACGCTGGTTCGGAGGTTAAAGGGAAACTGTCACGCCCTGTTATTTTCTAACATGCACGCGCGAAACGAAATCTTGGTGTGCGAACATCAAAAGGGCGGAAAGCTTGGCCTGTTGCAAGGCCTGGATCAGTGACGTCAATAGTTCAACTTTTCTATGATTTTTTTTTTCTTCACGGAAACTGAAATTATGTTTGATGTCGCCTTTTTTTTTTTTTTCAACACGTATGAAGCTTATATTAGAAAATGGCTGACCGTGCCGGTGCCCCTTTAAGAAACGCCCTGAGTCATAATCTAATCGCACAAGCAACCCTAATCATTAATGGCATTTGAGAAGACAAATAAATCATATCAGATTTTCCAGGGCATATGTGTGCTAACGTGTTACTGGAGTGTTCAACTTCAGTAGCAAAAACTTGGGGATATATTTACCCATTGGGGAACATTTGTATTACTGTACACAGCTCTGTCAGTTTTTTTTATTTATTTAGATCAAATGTGCTTTAACACTAAAGCAGGCTGTCACAATTCTTCATAAGAAGTCACATTTCTCACCGAATAAGTTATTTTAGGTTTTATACTCAACGCTGTTTCGGTTTGATCGCTGAGTGCTCCATTAGCTAAGACCAGTGGAGTTTCCATGGAGACAGGGGGTCAGAGTTCCGATTGGTGAAGATAAAACGCATAAACCACACCTGCCTTGCATTTGTGAAAGATCCGGTATGTGTTTGTTCGTTTTCTCTCCAATCGCGTAATTATGTTCTTGCGACCTCGTCAAACATAATTTCCGCAAGAAATATGCTGCCTGCTTAAGTGCATCATGTATAAAGTACTTTAACTATCACAACGACTCAAAGCCCGCCACGCTCAATACGGCTCAAGACCTTTGGCTACAGATCGAAACCTTTATGTCTTGATCACACGGCGTTGGTGTGAAGACCTTTTTAATGGACACCTATCCTTTTTACACAGGCTCTCTCAGTTCCTGTTACCTCAATCCCATAAGCACCAAGTAAAAAACAAAAATAGCAATAGCAAGGATCACAATCATGGCTTGCCGCACAGAGAGAACAACTCAAAATATTGTATCTTATTCTCCCCAGAAACAATGAATATGGGGATTAGAGTGCCACAGTATGTGTCTGTGTCTCTCGGTGTGATAAGCGGAGCGATCCTTCAGGTCCACTGCAGACGCGTAAACACTTTCCTCTGAGAGGTGATGTGAGGCCGCTGCTCTGATGTTAAGCTAACATGGCAGACAATTATTTTACAGTTAAGTCAGTTGTTGTCGTTCCTCAATGGGATGCAAATCGGTCTATAGTAGACCTAGGTGATCACACCTAGTCTAGTCTTGAATCTTCATGTCCAAAATAGACTTTAGTCCTATACCAACGAGCAAAAAACAAAATCTTTTTTTCCGGTGCGAATATGAACCGTTGTTCGGCTCCGTGTGCTTTGGGCTTCACTAACGATCCAGACCTTTAACGATCCAAGACCTCACAGAGGCGTAGTAAAATAATTGCTAATTGTATGAAGAAACACTTCATACACTGACGTATTTGACCATGATGGGGGTCATAACACACCAGTGTTGGGTTTATTTGTGGGCGCACTTGAGTGACGGTAATGGCCAGTCAATTAGCGATACATTTACACTCCATCACACTGGATTTGGATGTAAAGCCATTCATTTGGCATTCAGCTCATCAAGGCAACTAACGAATGAAGCATCCAAAAAGGAAAAGCCACTTGCATCTTTATTAGTAAAACGGAATATTAGTATTAATGAATCCAGAACTCAAAACAAAGCAAATACAAATAGTATATTGCGGCCGAACAAACATGGATAAAAAAAAAAAAAGACAAAGATAAACAAGCCTGTTGTCATGGTGTCAAGTCACGCAGCAGATTTTGTCAATGAAAGCCAAGATCAACTGCTGTGATCCCTGACACGCACCCGTTAATCGTCAACCCCCACGTTGACCTGCTCCAGGTCGGTGAACGTGCTGGCGCCGCCGTCCAAGGAGGAGCTGTCCAGCCGCGTGTCCCTACAGCTGTTCAACGGAGAGACCCAGCAGCTGACCATCACCCTGGAGAACATCGGCACCGAAGACATCCAGAGCCTGGAGCTCACCTCCAAGATGGTCAACACCAAAGGTACAGGCTTTAACCTCGTCCATGGCAGAGCAGTCGACATCGCAGTCGAAGATGCTGTAGGTGGGATGAGTGTCACCTGTTAGAAATGCCCTAGCCGACCGTCGGCTATTAGTGAGTGAAGTGCTCTGTGAGTGTATCTGTTCTGGTTGACTGCGCCCGCCCCTTTTTGAGACTGTAAACATTTTAGTCTGCTCCCAGCTCGTCTCTGACCAATCGGGGCCTTTCTTCCCTGATTCCATTGGAGTTCCGTCTTGCCTATCAATCACATTCATGCTTCATGCATCATAGCTCCATCACAGGTGGGTGAAGTGCAACACTTCTCAATGGCGGGGAAACCTAGGGAAGGAGCAGAGATGGAGGGTGTTTTTTCTTTTAGGAGTCACAATTTTGATTACTTTCCAAATGTTGTTCTCGCTCTCTTTGCAACTCTCCAGTAGCTTACCTACTGCAGCTTTAAGTGCATATCAAGTCTGTTTTGCTAAACCATTAGTCACAAAACGATGTGTTGTGTCTGTACAAAGGAAAGCGCTTGAGGCTGAGGCAGTTTTTGGTGGACCTCTCCATCTCCCTGCTGGGGCTGTCCGCAGTCCCTTGCCCTCCTCTCCTTCTTCACCTCCTCCTTCTCCTCCTCTGCGTCACCGAGGTTTCCAGAGCCCGTTGTTTGGTTTTTGTCTGCTTCCTCACCTGCACGCACCCATGTACCCCTGCCGTGTTTCAAATCCCTTTGTTCAATACCTGCTCTGTACTTTAGATCTCTGCAGTCTGTCTGTCAAAGTGTCTCTCTCTCTCTCTCTCTCTCTCTCTCTCTCTCTCACTCTCGCTCCATCTCTCTCTCTCTCTCTCTCTCTCTCCTCTCCCTTCTCTCTCCTCTCTCACTCTCTCTCTCCTCCTCTCTCATCTCTCTCTCTCCTCTCTCTCTCTCTCTTCTCTCTCTCTCTCGCTCTCTCACTCTCCTCTCTCTCTCTCTCTCTCTCCTCCCTCCCCCTCTATCTCCTCTGCCACCCCCCATTTCCGCCTGGCCGAGGCAATATGTCTCTGACCAGTGTGTTTTTTTCCACTCGGTTATGTGTGGTTCACTGGTTTGTGGTTGAATGATCAAGTGGACGTTTGTGGGTTGTGTACTGTGCTACAATTTTGTTTGTAAGTGTTTGTTTTTTTTTTTTTTGTGGTGGTTGTTTGTGTTTTTTTCATACTTCTTCTGTCAATATTATTTTTGTGTTTTTCGTTTTTTTTTTTTTTACTTTCAGTCATTGGTGTTGTATCTAATCGTTTATTTGGTTTTGTCTTTTGGGTCAAATTTGTTTAGTTGTGCTGTAATGTTTGTTTTTTTTGTTCGTACATGAGCAGGGGTTTGGGGTGAAGGATGCCACATCACAAGCTGTGTGGTTCACTGGTTGACTTCTCCTCAAGTTAATAAGAAAGTAACTGGACGGAACCCTGATCATGCACCACCGCAACATTCCCATGGAAAAGATACATTTGACTGAAACTGTCATGAGCATTTTTATACATATGCGATACTAAGTAACGTCAACAATCAATAGCAATCATAAACACACGACTGATCGTTATTAAATTTAATCCAAGCAGTGAAGTCAATAAAATCTTTTATTCTGGTCACTTTGAACCACCATGGGAAAATCTCCTGACAACAGTAACTGTTGTCTGAAAATAATGTTGCTATGACTGGAGCTACAACTCAAGCCACTAGAGGTTCCTATTTGGAAAATATACATGATGCAGGTTTAAGAACGGACCAGTTGAACAACTACTGGTGACCCAGGGGAATATTCCCATGCCTACTCCTAGTATATCAACCAACTGTAGTTATGGAAATGTAGGAAGTTAGTAAATATAATGTAACCCTGGGGGTCTGCCAGAAGTTTAACAACTGGTCTTCTGGTCAACGAAGACCACCTTTGAGAACTGCTGCAGAGAGCAATTATCTTGTTAAGTTGTTCTTAAGCGGCTTAAAAGGATGTCTGGCAGTACGGGTTTTTAATTAACAAAAAGGTCAAAATGGCAAACATTAAATTTCACATTTAAACCATCATTGTACTTGGATTGGTGTGGAAACAAAATAAGAAAATCGGTGTTGGTTAGACACAGAAGGCTTTGCCGGTCAAAGAAGAGGATTACCTCAATATATTTCTAAATAGCCCTAACCCCCACGTATAGCCTTGTCACAGAGGGCTTTCCTAAGTGAGACGCGTCGTTGTTGTTCTTAAAATAAATAGGAGCAAGGTTGATGGTGGAGGAAGACTGCTGTTACTGTAATGGCTGCGCATCGGACTGTTTCTGCTCCCTTCGCCATAAATCATTCCAACACATTTTGTGTCTTGCGTCGGGAATCATTACACGGACATTGCCATTCTTCTCCTTGATGCGGCCGTTTGCCTTGTGTCGTGTTATCTGGGATGCATCGCAATTCACTTGTTTTTAATTCATCCAAAGCAAAAGCAAAACGGGAACGGGAACGCACGATCCGGCGCGTAACCTAGCAGGCTAATCCTTCTGCACGGCATGGGAGGTTGTTCCCATGCTGTTACTCATACTCGTTACATACTGCTGCTCCCATGCTAATGCATCAGTATAGAAACAACACAATTATGTAGCGTGTTTGCGTCACGTCACTATCTGTTTCACATAGGGAATTGTACGTTATTGAACACAGTTGTTCTGAGCAGGTTTTAATGGCTATTACAGTTGATAAGGCGCTTGCTTTCGCAACTGTAGTATAATAAAAAAGTTTCCTAACTTTAATTATAACTATACATCGCCCCGTTTGTCAGGATGATGCATTGGTTGTGGTGTCTGGTGACTTTTTGGAAAGGGCCGTCGAGGTTTGCTACCAATTGTTGGGAGCTAATGAGATGAATGGAGCAGGTACATACCATCTGTCAGCTTACAGACTATCAGTAATCCAACCCCCCCCCCCCCCCCCCCCCCCCCCCCAGGTTACTAAGGTTTGTTATAGGAAGGCAGCGGGGGTGAAATCCGCAAGGCCTTTGTTTAACAGGCCGCCTCAACACTACACCGCCGCCTCCATTGGATGCGATGCAGGTCTTTCCTCCATTTTGGACCTTTTCTATCGAACGGCCGTGAGACGGATGCACGGAAACGGTGTGATAAATCCCATGACGTTGCAGACCCGTGGCTGAGAATAAAGGGAGATGTAGTATTCTCTGCCACTATCCTGTGAACGCTCTTACACAGCGCTTCATTACCGCCTGAAGAAAGAGCCGCCGGCGGGCAATTATTGTGTACCACTGCTGAGCCCCGAGACCTTTTGAAGGCCATTTAATGTCACATCAGCTTTCTTCTAGCTCGCGGTGGGGGGGGGTGGGGGGGAAGGGCGGCTGTCTGTTTCACTGGAGGTGGCTTAATTTGGTTCTTCTCCTTTTTTGGGGGGATGTGCCTGGATAGTGAACCAATTCAACTTATTAAGAAGTTGTTTTGTGTGCATACGATAAGACTCTACTTTTGGGGGTTTTAGTATTTGGAAAAAATACAATTGAATAGCATGTTCAGTAGATTTACATTTTTTGTTTCGAGAGAATATTGGAGTCTTTGACCTTTTTAGTTAGAGATGATATAACAATGTCACAGAAATGAAAGGAAAGGTTGTCTTAACGCTTCATTTCAAAAGAATTTAAGGTTTGTACCCGTCTTTGGTATGGACATTTTAAAGTGTTAGTTCGTTTTTCTCTCTTTGATGGGAGACCAAAAATATAATTATTTGTCAAACTCAAAACGATCAATAACTAAAGTCACCAAAACTGTTAATCATAGTAGTGAAAAGACGGTAACCAATATAGACCGTCATAAACCATTGGCAATTCCAGCTAAATATAGAACAGAAACCTTCCAGACACACTGAGAAAAATGACAGTAAGTGAGACTCAATATAGAAAAAGCCTTGCAGCTAGCTTGCTTTTATTAACAGGTTTTTCACACACTTGTTGACTGTGTCACAAACCGAGCTAGCACTCCTGTGCAGCAACTTGCTCATTTGTTATTGGCTTATTAGGATGTATTGTTTGTCACCCTTGTCATCTCCAACTTCTTTGGGCTTTGCCTTTTGACAATTAAAAACAAAACAGTGTGCCAAACTTTCTCTCAAACTTGGGCTTTTGAAGCCGTAATGGTTCGCTTATTATTTATATGCTTTTAGGGCAACGTTCTCTATCTCCCTGTCTCTTGTCTGATGACTTTATTCATCCTTTCCTTCCCTAGCCTTGGACATTGTCTACTTTAAATCAAAGTCCAGCCCAACCCCTAAAATATGAGCTTTCTATAGGCGGATTCCCCTGTAGCAGTCACACACTGGATGTATAGTGGCGTGGTGCAACATTTGTGAAATCACAAAAATAATTTGCAGTGATCGTTGCAGATTCCCCAAGAAATGTTGGGTTATTAATTCGATAATTAATTTGAGATTTAAAAAAAATACAATAAAATATGAAACACGTAACAGGCACATTATCCAGACAAAAAAAAGAAGCCATACTTCTCTTTACTGTTTTATTGAAAGTGTAAAGAACATAATAAGATAAAGACCAGAAATAGGATGTCCTTATAAGGGCGTTTCCTTTGTGCCACGTGTGCTTTGCGCCGTTTTAACGCGTCGTTCTTGGTTGTGTCGCGCTACAAATACGAGGCCAAGTTGCTCCGTTGGCTTTGGGCTTCACGTGAAAAAGGGTCAACGCGGCAGCCAGTCGGGGAGGATCGGCGTTCCGCAACATGTAAACAGGAAGAAAATGCACCAGCGCGTTTTTATTAATACGACTAGTCTCCTACATATCCTGAAAGTACGGAACGTAATCAAAGCTGTTTTTGCTATGCTTAAAGGAACCCATCTTGTGAGACAGAACCAATAGAGAAACGGAGGCAGCGACCTCTAAACATGGCAGTTCGCCATAGCGTTCAACACCGGGTGATGTCAAGTTCAGGTTCCCTGTTGCTTGATGGATTAATCCTTGCTGGCTGTTAATGTATAATGTATACAAAGCAAAGTAGGCTTAGTCGCCACCAGGCCCTACATTAGCTTGGCACATCAAGTCACCCCTGTTATCTACTCCCGGTTAGGGACGCTAGCAGAAATGCACATAGCAGGGATATATTTAAACTAGCAATGCATACAATGATCATTTATCACAGCCCTTATAATCGGACAACATTTTTTGCTTTCAAGTCTCCAGAGAGTAAATGAAGTATTGCTTGCGACTCGCGATCTTCGCGACAGTCCCGAGTCCCAGGTCTCCAGATCTGGGCTCTGTTTGATAAAACAGTGCGTAGGATCCATACCAAAAGTGTACACGTGCACACAAAAAAAGAAGCAGAAAACGGCGTCTGGCAAATAAAAAAATCGGACTTATAAATCCATGCGTATGCGACTTTTAAAAGTCACAGTCTACTTGAAATGTGAGTAAGTGGATCAGCCTCATGTCCCGCCTTTAGACGCCCAGTTTGAACCATAAGTGGTCAATGCAAAGCACCATAAGAATCTTGATGCATATTAATGAGCCTTGTGATCAATGGGATTTTATGCTGAGTCATGGCAACAACCAAGAGGAAGACACAGATATAAAGGTGCTTGTAGGTGAGGGGGAGGCCCGTAAGCACATTGTTTGCTTGCCAAATCAGCAGGGTCCTAAACAAAAGAAATACAGCGAGTGGCGACACTTTGGTGGTAAATGCAGTGACTGCAACAGTCGAGTTCACTGCAGCGATTTTACACACACTAACGAGATGTGTTTGGTGATATATGCACAGTATTATAAGATATTATTACAAATCTACTAACGCTCTGTTATGAAATTCTTTAAAGCTATTTGATGTTATCTTGGATTTCTACAACCGATGATGATCATTTCATCAGTTAGTTACAAAACAGTCCGGCTCTCAAATGGTGGGGAATGTGGACTTTGATTTAATATTTTAGTTGGCTCAGGCTATATCTTTTCAAATGGAAAGGTGCTTATGGGATAGTTATGGCTCACTACAAGGACAAATAACACTGCTGGTTTGAATGTTTATGATAACTTGACTCTATAATTAATGTTTGAAATTAAGATAAATGAAATGTGTGATAAATAAAAGTTATATAAATAAATTGAAAATCTCCCCCCGGTATACTTTTTGGGTTGGACAACGGTTTCCAATATTGGGAGGGACACGTCCCCTCTGTCCCACTCCGTTTCTTCGCCAATGACTGTGGAAGAGGGAAATGGTCCAGTTGTCTGCTAAGCACCGGTTAGTTATTCCTAGGCATGGATAGGTTGAGGATTAAGAGCTACTGTGATTCGTTGGATAAAAGCAATGTTCCATGCGAGTTCCTAATATCCAAAACGTCTTACAGTGAATTCAGAAACACGTTAATATTAAGGAGTAGGTGTTGGGCATCTTGTTCAAGGTGGACATGGGGATATAACCCAGTACATTTTGGCTGTAAGTCAAAAACCCTAAACACCACACTACAGAGCTCCCACTGCTTTAAAGAAAAGAGTTCTATAAGCAACAGAAGACACACATTTCCTTCGCCCGTTAGGCGCCGAGTTGTAGGCTACTGTATGTTTTCCCCAGTACCAGATGTCAATGACACTTAGACGGTAGCCTAACCTTGCTCCAATGTGAATGTAGTGCGTGGAGAGCAGTGCATCTGCTTGGCCTGTGGCTGCTAACCACAGTGACTGCAGGAGCAGCCGCTTGCAGATGAGTCAACTTTGAAATAGCAGCTCTTTGAGAGGCCGATAATTAGCACAAATTGGTACGTGCTCCTTTCTGCTCCACAGACATAATGCCGCTTCTGCATTGCTGACGCTTATTAGGACGCACCGAAAAAAAGCCCACAGTGTTCTGGCTGTTGACTGCACAGGGGGACCAGTTCCTTAAGTGTCCCACAGAATATAACGAAGTGCCGGGGCGCAAGAGTGATGGCTCGCGCAAAGTTGTGCATTTTAACCCGCAAAGGGGCTACGCAGCGCGGGTTTGCTAGTTGTTAACAGACGTGTACGTTTTCCTTCCCTCCTGTTTACACTGTGTAATGTGTGCGTGAAAAGGCCCTGTGTTGGACATCACATGGTGACCATAACCGCTCTGGTAAGGGTTAGTGGCTGTTGGTGGCGTTATTTGCCATAGGATTGCCACTGTAATTATTTATTTGCATTATCATACTGTTTGCATAGTGTTTCTACTGGGACTCATATACCTACACCGTAACGATGAATCATTCAATTCTTAACTCAGTTAGTACATTTGTAAAAAAAAAATATATATATTATTCCGTATTAGTCCCTAAGGTGCCTATTCATTTTGTAGCCGACATTTCTTTACCTAGATATTTTCCACTGAAAGCTGCTCTGCGCTTTACCACTGATGTTGAATTTCCCCTCAGGGATCAATTAAGTACTTGTATCTTACCATATTCCATATCTTGGGAACTCCATAAGATGAGAGTGCCGAATATCATTGTTGCACTGGTACGTGTTTAGTTTTTCCCTTCCTCATGACATGTGTATCTTCAATAAATCCAGCCCCTCTGATCCTCCTGTGATGCTTTTATTATGGAAAAAATGAATGGAAAACCGGAATGCCCCAACACAATTTACAAGAGTAATTTGCCTGCATTCCCGTGAGGATACAGCCACGAATACCATCTGGGTTTGTTCATCGTGGGGCCTTACTTGATCAGCTGGCACAGGGCCAGGGTGACGAGGATGAAGATGATGAAGATGATGACGGAGGAAGAGAAGAAGAAGTCAGCCGCGGGTGAAGCGCTGCCTCGCGTTGCCGCGTGCGGTCTCAGGAGGAGGAAGAACCGCCGCCGCCGCCACCCGCCGCCACCGCCGCCACCACCACGGTCATTACGATGACCCATTGCCCTTACCTGCCTCCAGGACGTTGCCATAAAACGGACATCTCTGGCCTTTCCTGCTTGCTAGTTTGTGTCTGCCATGGCTCCCGGCGTGCCATCGGTGTTCACTCTGTCTGGGAAGCGGATGAATAAAAGATGAAGGGCGGTAATTGGAGGGCATCTGTGCCAAAGCAAACAATGCTATTTTTGTGTGACAACTGTCTTCCAAAAAGGAGAGCGTGTGCGTGTACGTGCGCGCGCTCTCTCTATAAGGTTTGGCAGCACAGAGGGACATTGCACTTCCCCCCAGCTGTCAACAGGGGGCAGTGGACGTAACCAAAAACAACACAGCGCAACTCGGATGACTTGGAAATATTTGGATTGATCGCTTTTTCGATTAGCGATTACATTAACAATGATGTGACGGAACACTTTGACTCATGATTATCGTCCGATTTCAGAGTTCTGTGTTAGCCAGGATTTTCAATACTAACGGTTTAAATGAATACATAGAAAAGTTCTTCCTTCTATGGAAGAAATTGTATCCCTTCGGTCCACAAAAGTTCCTAAACGTATTAGCATGCGATGATGGACATCTAACCACGGTGTCCAAAACGCTGACAGGCGGTCTTATGAAAGACCAAAAAATGACATGTGAATATAGATAAGAGCAATGTTCTGGGATTAGTAGATGTGTTTCTTAGGAATTATTTATTATGACTGCCTCAGTGATGTCCTGCTCACTCTCAGGAAGGGGATCCTCGCGAAAGAGATATGAAGAATGTCAACCAAAATGCACAATTCTGGCTACAAGCAGAAGGATTTACTCCACCTAGATTAGCGGTGTACAAACGACAGCAATGCGTTGGGGTAATTTCCCTTGGCCTGTGGCCAAGAGTTGATTTGGTTGTTGTTGTTGTTGATGTTGTCGCCATTGTGTTCTTTTCTGTGAGCTTGAGTGTGTGGTGCTGAAAGCGGAATTCCCAAATACACGCGTGTTCAGTGGAGGCAAACAATGAGAGCCAATTTGAGCCCATTGCTGACACTGTATTGATTGCGTCAATTGGCTACGCTCACCGCCCTAATTAGCTTGTGACTGAGGCTTAAAATGGAACTGGCAAGCTTGCTGAATTTCTAATCTTTGCTTCATTTGGGGTGAATTTGTGCTGTTTGCCTAGCTATTACGAGGTGGCTGGCTTGCTACATGTGTGTGGTACTTAGGTGGGGTTTTCTTGATGCTTTATTTGAGGACAAACATATCCATGTTAAATGCTACAATACAAAGTCCCTACACCTAGAAAGGAGTTGTATGCAAGCCATCACAGCTGTAATTGTCCCATTTCTACTTTACATGTGCGCCCAAGGGCTTTGCTTGTCTTCCCCCTTGCGCTCAGTGCCTGCATGCACCCCTCCCCTCGTTTTATTCAATCTAAAGAACATCATCATTTATACATGTTTAGAGTAATGGGTTTTTGCACAAAGTCTTTAGTAAATGCCAGTGAGTTGTCTCTCAAGGACGTTTTTTCTCATCATGGGACCGATAAATTAAAACTATCGAGCCACCCCCCCCCCCCCCCCCCAATACAGCGCTACCACACCTGCGTAGGCAGTGGAGCAGGTTGATGCAGTCATGTATCATTCATTTGATGTTCCCCCGGCTCGGACTGGGTGCAGCTGAGTCATGCGACTCAGGTGGCCGGGATTGAGGGTGTAATTTACACTTCAATTCTTCAGCATCGAGGAAAAATAAATGGAATGGAATGAAAAAACAACAACAACACTTCTTGGTTGGTGACCTATCAACAGGTTAGCTTTTAGCAATTTGCACCGACCCAGGGGGCTAATTGCGATAGAAGCGGCGTTACAGGCGTCATATTAACATCTGTGATGCGCAAGCAGCTGTGCTAGCCGTGGCTCCTGCCCCCCCCCCCCCTCCTCACCACCCCACCCCCTCCTGCCTCCCTCCACCCCACCACACCACCTCCTGCCCCCCTCCCTCCATGCCACCACATCCCCTCCTGCCCCACCCCTCCTGCCCCCCTCCCTCCACCCCACCACACCCCCTCCTGCCCCCCTCCCTCCACCCCACCACACCCCCTCCTGCCCCCCTCCCCCCTCCCTCCACGCCACCACACCCCCTCTTGCCCCCCTCCTGCCCCCCTCCCTCCACCCCACCACACCCCCTCCTGCCCCCCTCCCCCCCTCCCTCCACCCCACCACACCCCCTCCTGCCCCCCTCCCTCCACGCCACCACACCCCCTCTTGCCCCCCTCTTGCCCTCTCCCCCCTCCCTCCACCCCACCACACCCCCTCCTGCCCCCCTCCCTCCACGCCACCACACCCCCTCTTGCCCCCCTCTTGCCCTCTCCCCCTCCCTCCACACCACCACACCCCCTCTTGCCCCCCCTCCCTCCACACCACCACACCCCCTGCTGCCCCCCTGTCCACCATCCAGCAGTGACTTGGTTCTCTAAACAAAGCTTTAGTGAGAGGCTGAGAGAATTTGCATTGCCGAGGTTCACAAAGTACCCTTGTGCTTTGAGTCAATGTGGGGAAAAATGTATCTAATGTAAATGTCACAGAAGTAAAAAAAAAGTATCGTCATTGTTCTTTAGGTATCCCACATGCTTGCTTTACTTTTGTGTGTGTGTGTGTGTGTGTGTGTGTGTGTGTGTGTGTGTGTGTGTGTGTGTGTGTGTGTGTGTGTGTGTGTGTGTGTGTGTGTGTGTGTGTGTGTGTGTGTGTGTGTGTGTGTGTGTGTGTGTGTGAATTTGGACAAATACACCTGTCAGCCGCAATATGTGTGCCAGTGTTTTTGGTGTTGCTCTTCTTTGAGGAAGGCGTGCATGTAATGTTCTCTCATGAGATGAAGGCAGCTCTCCCATGAGTATCTATGTCTGTGATACTCCATTACCTCTCTCTCTACCGGTGTGTGTGTGTGTGTGTGAAAGACAGAGTAGAGAGAGGGATGCGCTCTTTACTCTGTCTCTCTCTCTCTCTCACACCGCCTGCTTTTATGGGATTCCGTCTGTTCTTGTTTTATCTCCCTCCCTCCTCATGTATGTTTAGTTTATTCCTTGTGTTGTTGTATTTGCAGATAAAATGTACGGGGAGTTTCTGAGCTGGGACCTGGCAGAGGCGGGCTCTCAGCTGCCCCTGAAGCCCAGCCAATCGGTGTCTGTAGCAGTGGGCGTCCGGGTCAAACTGGACTTCTCTGGCCAGGAGAGCCTGCTGCAGGAGCTCAATGACGGTGAGCCAGGGGTGGGGTCACGTGGACACGTATGCACGCGCACACGCACACACAGGCACACGCATACACAGGCACACGCATACACAGGCACATGCATACACAGGCACACGCATACCCAGGCACACGCATACCCAGGCACACGCATACACAGGCACACGCATACACAGGCACACGCATAAGCTGTGTCACTTACACACACACACACACACACACACACACACACACACACACACACACACACACACACACACACACACACACACACACACACACACACACACACACACACACACACACACACACCAGACACATTGTTAACCATGTGTTGCACATCCCTCATCCATCATCGTTAAAATCCAACGGTGGCTGTTCTGTGTTCAGTTTGCATGCCCTCCCTCCTCTCCAGTAAACACGCAGCTTAGGTTACTTAGCAGTCACAGAACATTTCAATGTCAGTGTGCCTGCGACACGGACATTCATTTATATGACACCACTGTTGTTTCATTAAACACAATTTGTTTCCGTTTGGCTAGTTCTATCACTGGTTGAATGTGGACCGTTTTAATGCTAGCACTGTTAATCACTGAAGTGGTCTGAAAGCACGTTTTACTGCCTGTCTTCTTAGGCGTCAGTGGTGGAGTAAATAAACGTCTGCAGCGAACAGTTTTCACGGGGCATTTGGGACGATCATAATGCAAGTTATATCGGGAGTGGTATTTGTAGTGTATGAATGAAAGGGAAGGGGGATCGTCTTGTATCATGTGGTCACAGTTCATTGGATGTTGTGTTCCATAATTATTTGCATATATACAGTAGTGTGTGTAAGTGAAAAGGAATGTATGTGTGTCCAGCCGCTTGGTTACTGCTGCTTGATTACTAGCGCCACTGCAATCAGCCATGCAGATTTATATTTATTTATGTATATATATATATATATATTTCTTTTATAACAGTACTTTTTATACTAATTACGTTGGCTGCCCCAAATGCTATGTTTAATTAAAAACAGATAAATCATTAGTGGCCGGTACTGAATCCAACAATCCAATTGTTACATTGTCATTATTGTCATTGGAGAAATAATGTCAAAAAGTAGATAGATTTTTCTGGGAAATCGGCCTTGCTGGTAGAGGCCCGTAAAGGATAACACCTGTCTGACGTAAGACGTGGAGATGAACAGTCCGCAAGTTGTATGGCGGCGGGCATCCATACGTTTCGCATTATCACTGTCTGCTGAACCTTGGCCCATATTCCGGCATTGCTATGCCGTGTGTGAAAGGGCGCAAGACGGGAATCTTCCAGAACTTAGCTGCATGTGTGAAGAGTGAAAAATCACTTGCCTGAAAGGTTATCCCAGTAATATACCGGGACCTACGTATGTGTGAAAGGGGCTATAGGGATTTGCCATAGAATAATAAAATATGCAGATACTGTAGGTCTCATTAACTCATTAATGGCTACTAGCCTACATATTTGATTGTGTAAAACAGAAACAACAGTATTATCAAACCCACAGTGGGACGGCTACAAATTGCAGACTGAAAACTCTTTTTGCGGTTAATTAATTAAGCATTTATGCTAATAAAATGGGCATATATATATATATATATAGCATGTGCTCACATGCTATATGTTCCTATGATCTGTTGTTATATCATTTCATCATTATGTCATTTCTGTTGGAATGAATGCACCAGAGGACTATTGGAATCACAGAGCACACTAAAACCTCTCTGTGCATGCGCACACCAGCATCGTGCATGCGCACATCATGCCCACGCACATCAACCGTGTGCGCTACACACGCACACATCAACACGCACACATCAACAGTGTGCGCTACACGCACACATCAACACACTCACATCAACAGTGTGCGCTACACCCACACATCAGCACCGTGCACGCGCACATCAACATAGTGCGCGCACACATCATCATAGTGCACTTCACAAGCCCCTTTCATATGCATGTGGAAGTGTGATGTTTGTGTGCGAGCGATTCCTCGTTTTCACCCTGATGTCCCTTTCCACGCTAAACACCTCCCTCTTCCCCCATTCTCGCGCCTTCGCGTCCAATTCGGTGCAGTTGCTCTCTTTTTAATTCAGAACCATGGATTGAAAAAATATAATAATATATATGTACTTTGGTCCAGCCTTGCTTGCTGGGATACTGTGCTCTTTTCTGTCTCTCTCTCTTGCTCTCGCTCTCTCTCTCGCTCTCGCTCTCTCTCTCTCTCGCTCTCTCTCTCGCTCTCTCTTGCTCTCGCTCTCGCTCTCGCTCTCGCTCTCTGTCTCTGTCTCTCTGTCTGTGTGTGTGTGTTCTGTGTGTGTGTGTGTTCTGTGTGTTCCTGTGTGGTGTGTGAATCCTCCTATGCTTTCCCTCTCTACCTCAACCCGCCTCACTTAAACGATTGTATTCCACAAAGCCTGACACTGGGTCTTGGTAAATATTAATGAGGAATCAATATGATCCGCTTTGTGGAAGGTCTGTGTGTGTCTGCATGGAGCAGCCTGTTTACTTGTGTGTGTGTGTGTGTGTGTGTGTGTGGAAGTAAACAAACAGGAGGGCTGCATATCTAGCGGTGGTCCGTGACACCGCTCCTCACTGGGTCATCTAAGCGGTGCAATGTTCTAATTAGCGCCACCATAATCGGGGGGCCCTGAATTAAGCAGATAAGACATATGCCCAGCCAACCCCCCCCCCCCCCCCCCCTCCACACACACACACACACACACACACACACACACACACACACACACACACACACACACACACACACACACACACACACACACACACACACACACACACACACACACACACTAGCCAACTGTGGCAGGAGTGGGGCCCAGCGCCGCTTCATCTCAGTTTGATGCTATCTGGGGCTTTAACCCCATCGTGTGAAACCATTAATAACGTGTTCATATGCGGGGGGGGCTCATTTGACTAAAGCCCCATTGTGTTGCTGCGTCGCACGGCCAGAGTCCTGTGTGCAGCGAGATACAGAGGGCCGCTACAAAAAATTAAAAAAAAAGCTAATTAAAAATAGTTTTGAGATGCACTCTGTTGCCTGCGGATAATTCTTTCCCGGTGTGTGCCGGAATTTATTAAATTTTCTTGTCTTTTATCGGCCCCCACCATGCTGGCCTCTTAACACTCAAAGTGTGTATATATATATATTTTTTTTTTATGAACTTAATTGCCTCATACACACAACATACGTAAAGTAATGTTGCGTCAACTTTGTAGCGCATGTTAAACACCACTGCATTTGCCACTCATGCACATCATGGTTGGCGACCAGACGGTGACCAAATTCTCGATCCAAGTTCTATCTCATCTCAGGATCTCTCCTCCCGGCATTGTTTTTTTTCCCATGAATACTATTACACTGAACGATGGCAGAGCGTCCTGTTCAGAATCATTGGATTGCTGGTGTTGAGCCAAGCCGTGTGTGTGTGTGTGTGTGTGTGTGTGTGTGTGTGTGTGTGTGTGTGTGTGTGTGTGTGTGTGTGTGTGTGTGTGTGTGTGTGTGTGTGTGTGTGTGTGTGTGTGTGTGTGTGTGTGTGTGTGTGAGAGAGTGCCTGCGTGCGTGTGTGAGAGTGAGTAGGATCTTCATGGCTGGGCCACTCGCCCCGACAGATAAGAGCCTGATGATGCTCTTCATCCTCTGGCTCTCCCTCTGCCCGACTGAGGTTTCAAACACATTCAATCACACTGATCTAAATGCCCGCTGGTACAGTGAATTAATGCAAGTGCCACCACGCTTCTGTACATCACACGCCACCGTGGTTTCTCAGTGTGTGTGTGCGTTTGACGGGCTGCACGGGCTCGTTTTGGAAGGCAAACCGGCTCACTGAAGTGTTGAACATCACACACGGCACTCTTCTGATGGCACGCAGAGGATGTCATTAAGTCACTGCCAGGCACATCACCGGCACCTGACATCATCGTTACATTACCATACATTTACTGAGCTGACGCTTTTGTCCTAAGCGACTTACAATCGTGTGTATTCGAGAATAATACCCAGTAATCCAAAAAAAGTGCAAGAATCCTTTGTCTGGATAACTGTCATAAATTAAGCATAGCAACAATATAGAAACAATAGAAGGAGGTTTTTCTTTTTTTTGTCATTTTTTTTCATGAGCCAAGATGCAGTCGGAACAGACGAGTTTTTCAGCCTGCGGCGGAAGATGGGTGGGGGCTCAGCTGTCCTGGTGTCAGTGGTGAGCTCGTTCCACCATTGTGGAGCCAGGGCAGCAAACAATCGAGATTAGTTGAGCGGCTGCTGCGGTTCCCAAATATTGAGGGTTGTTGTAGCAAGCCATTTGGCCGTCACAGCGCATGGTGGACGGGGCTGGGGTGTATGGTTTGACCATGTGCCCGATGTAGGACAGGCAGGAGCCGTCCGCAGCATGGTAGGCCAGAACCATGCCTGCCATCCAAATCCAGGATCCATCGTTGGGTTTGAGCAGCCAACAGTAGCCAGTGCATGGTGCAAAGGAGTTACTGTATGTGTGGGAGAACTTGGGTAGGTGGAAGACCATTATCAGTCAGGAAGCGCAGCCAATTTAAGCCCAAATGGGATCGACTAATGTTGCAATGAACAGCGTCTCAACAGTGATTTTGCTGCTGTGCTTGTGGCTTGATTTCCGCATTGTGGGTCAACCGTCTAAGCTTGGTTCTGAAATGGCCGCAGCCCCACAGTCTTACTCCAAATTTCAAACCGTGCATCCAGTGGAGGATGCTTGAATCATTAGTGCTGTGGATGAGCACATCCCTAATGTAAGCTATTTAAATGGCTGACCCCCTTTTATTTTATCTCTGCAGGACTTAACGGGTCTATCCATCAGCCTTAATTGGGATGTTGACATTCCGAGGGAGGGAGAGGGGGGGGGGGGGGAGAGGCAATAATGCAGGGTAAAGCTGAAAGCTGCGTAAGTGAAACTAAGAACAGCCTCTGCTTCATTGATTTATTCCCAAGCCGGTTCATCCCTCCATGGGGAATCCAGCCTGACCACCACTAAAACGAAACATATCCTGATAGGGGGGGGGGGGAGGGATGTCATCCTCAGCCAGAGCTAATGGGACGGGATTTCACGGCAAAACCTCCCCAACTCGCATGGTGTCCGAATCACACCTGATGATCATCAGATTGGTATTCCTGGGATTCCTTGCCAGCCAGACAATGCGGGCGCTACTTCAAGTGTTGTAATTAATCTTCGCTTCCAACTGTTTCTGTTGTGGGAGCCCAGCCGCGGCCATAGGTGGGAAGCAGCAATTATCTCAACACAAAATTTATCGGATTCAACAAGTTGATTTTAATAAACTCGTCAATGTTTCATTCATTCATTATGAATTGCTCTGATATTGGTCCATGATGACATAACTTCGTAAAATGCAATGGAACAAGCTAAAAAAAAGCCCCTGTTACTAGGCCTGGAAACCAGATAAATCTGCTAGCTCGTGTTTTATTAGCTCTGTCATATGCGTCTGGCCCCCCTCCCGTTCAGATTTCCAGCAGACCTGCACTGGGTCGGGCAAACTCAACCAGAGGACAGAGGAGCGCCATTGAGGCATTTAACCAAGATGGCTGCCGCTGACGTGTCACAAGTTTTGTTGCTCTGATTGAGTGTAGGTCTATCCAATTGCGTCCAGAGGGCAGTTTTGTCTGCACCCGTTGATAACGCCCCCTTGGAATTCGAAAAAGAACTGAGAGCTGACTGAGCTAATACACATTTGTGAATTGGTCAGGCGATGTCGGGCTGCCTGTTATGTGCATTAAATGCAAAAAGGAATTCCCCCAACCCTGCCCCTTTCATGTTTTTGGCGTTCAAGAAATAAAATATTTTCTGGTTATGCTGCATCCAAAACACAACAACAAAGACACTGGAGAAAAAAAGAAGCACTATCCATACCCAGAGGAGACAGTGCTTTCAATGCTTGAATGCGTGGCTTATAGATGCATTCAAGGCCCTGGTGTCTCTGTTCCGCAGACTGCGTCCACAGACCCACACATGTCTTAATTTGTTTGCCATATGATGTCAGGCAGTGGATTGCGTCATTTTCCTTGTATGAAGAAAAAAACGAAAACATAGATTGGTGGTTGCTTATCAATGCCAATGATATTATAATGCATTCATCATTTAGTTAAAAATGTAGATGTAAAACGCCACATCTATTTATTTAACTGTGGCATTTGGTTCGTCCTTTTTCTAAATGATGTTTTCAACTCGGATGTCCCTCTCCAACATCGACCGGCACATTTCGATTATACACATCGCCTGTGTTTATGCACAGGCTACATCGATCCTGCCCTGTGTGCAGCCTACGTGTGTTTTGTGCTTTGTTTTACGCTGACCACATGGTGTTGTCCCTTCCAGACGGGATCAGCGTGACCGGACTGCCCATCTCCAGCCCGCTGCGACACGTCCTCAAACCCCGCGCAGAGAAGTCTGGCGGTGCAGAGGGGGGCAAGACGGAGTACAGTCACATCAAGGTAAAGACGCACCCTTATCCTGGAGGACAACTCTCCCGGTACGCTCACCTCGGGAAAGGCCCGGCCACAGTCGATTCACTCCACCATATGTGTATATGAGCTCAAAGGAGGTTCATTTTCTGCTACTTCCTCTTCTATGCGCTGTAGCTTGTGTTTTTTTCTGATCAGATTTGAGCCTGTGCAAGTCTATTTGTTTTGTTTTCATTAGCTACAGACGTACTCCCCTCAGGTTTTGTGTGTGTGTGTGTGTGTGTGTGTGTGTGTGTCCCATGCTAGTCCCATTGCTAGCTGAAGTTAGCTTAGTTTGAGCGTAGGCGTTTATGCACAAAAATGTATTCAACTCTGCATATTATCAGGTTGGGCAAATATTTGTAGTGTGTAATATGTTGATTTATGATCATGGAAAGACATAGCCATATATCATCTTATTACTAGCAGGTACAAGTACAAGTTGCAATAATGGTAAAGCCAAAGAAGTTTGGTATAAGTGGCCTATAGTTAAAATATGTTCTATATAACACAACTTGATTTAATTTATGTAATTTCAGCCCAAATGTAAAAGGTTATTTGGTAGCACTTTAGAATAAATGCAACTTTGAAGCATTAGTAGAGCAGAATTAAGCAGTAATAAAGTGGTTAAGCATATATATTTAAGTATATATAGTCCTAATAAAGCAGAAGTAAATAGTGCATTTTGTCATTTAATATACAAACTTTTTACAATGTGTTAATTATGGTTTACAAACCCACAAATATTTCTGCAATTCTTAATTAGGTCAGGCAGTTAGAAAGCCTTTTGTGTGAGCTCATCCAAAGTGAGGACTATCTATGCCCTATTAAGCAATTTTAAATTACATTTAAAAGCTGAAAATGCCCTCAAGTACCATTGCAGCAGTACCAAGTAATTAATAAGTATTAATAAGTAATAAAGCATACATAGTCCTTACTTTAGTTGAACTCGTACAAAATACTTAATGGTTAATAACTACATAAAATCTCCTGAATTGCAGCATTATTGAGTGTTTATAAAGCATTATCAACACGTTGTAAAACTTACGCTTTATAAAGGATCTTATAAACCATTTTGTCACTATCCTATAAAAAATTTATAACTGATTATAAATGATTTACTAATAACTAGTCATTTAGGAACAATGCTTTACAGATGCTGAATACAGTTTGAATTCATTATTTACCACTACTTTATTAATGCTTCAAAGTTGCAGCTATGGCAGCGCGTTGCCGGGGATTCAAACCGAGCATCATCAGGTAACACAACTGGCTCTTGATGTCGCCTCACTAACCAAAAGCGCTCCTTCAAAAAGAGCGTGGACTTGTGGACAATCCAAACGTCCTGGGGCAGCGCGCACCCAGACCCAAATCTCCTGCCGCCGCCTCAGAGAGACACCAAATAGTTAAACCGCGGTCCAGGGGGGGCAGCGCGAGGGGTGGATGATTGAGGTGCGGGGGGGTCTCTCTTGCTCTTGCTCTTGCTCTTGCTCTTGCTCTTGCTCTTGCTCTTGCTCTTGCTCTTGCTCTCTCTCTCTCTCTCTCTCTCTCTCAGTCTCAGTCTCTGTCTCTGTCTCTGTCTCTGTCTCTGTCTCTGTCTCTGTCTCTGTCTCTGTCTCTGTCTCTGTCTCTGTCTCTGTCTCTCTCTCTCTCTCTCTCTCTCTCTCTCTCTCTCTCTCTCTCTCTCTCTCTCTCTCTCTCTCTACCTCAACCCGCCTCACTTAAACGATTGTATTCCACAAAGCCTGACACTGGGTCTTGGTAAATATTAATGAGGAATCAATATGAACCGCCTTGTGGAAGGTCTGTGTGTGAGGGATCCGGGTCGGTCCACGCCGTCTGCAGTGACTCATCCAGTGCGAGTGTCGGCGTCAAGAGTAGCAAAGTAGAGCCACCGCTGCCCTGAACCCACACGGGAGTTCAATGAACGACTCAAACAACGTGTCGCACTCCATGCCTTCATTCGATTCCTCATCACATCCACTTGTACCACACACACACACACACACCGAGTCTCACTACGCTGGGTAGCATATGGCGGTGGGGTGGGAGGGCGTTACAGGCTCTTTTCATTTAGTCCGTTAGTAAAAGACCAGGGTGACTAATGTCTTTAGCGACGGTTGAGAGCTAGGTCGTTTGTTTTTGTTTTTCCGTCGTTGAATGTCACGGCTTCCATATGCAGAGATTCAATAATGCTCTTTATGGTGAAAAGGTATGAATAAAGGCCCAGCCAGGGCATTAGCAGTGTTAGCCTGACCAGTCAGGTAGACCTAAGAGGTAAATAAGCAAACAAACTGTAAATACTTTCCGGATTTGCAATCGGCCAACGTTTAGCCTCTGCTCACAGAAAGGGGATTTGTGAAAAGCATTGGTGCAAGCTTTTGTTTACTCAGCCATATTTTTATGTGGATCTGTTTGCATTTGTTTTAATAATATATCTACAGTACAAATTGGATAAGGGTTCCAAAATGTAGATTGGTAGTCAACAGAAGGACTGGGTGGTGGGTGTGGGGGTGGGGGTTGGGTGGGCTGCATTAGCCGGCATCTGGACCGCCAACTCCCTCAACAACAAAGACCTAAAGCCATGGTTTCCGTCCCCGCAGCCCCTCGCGATGCAGATCTGTCCGCCGTAGTGCCTGTACAGAAGGCTTGCGGTCGTCCGTACGGGACGGCTACGGGCCTGGCGTTTTCAATCACCGACAACAGCCGTAGGACTGACAGCCCGGCGGATCAGAGCAGGCTATGTTCCGAGGAAAAGAGAAACTCAACTATGGTGATCACGCCGAGGAGCCAATTACTTTTGTTATTTGGGGGGGGGGGGGGGGGGGGGGGGAGACTTGAAAAGAGGACCCAGGCGTGAACCTCTGTTGTTGTTTTCTTTATCAAGCAGAATGTGCTGCGCAGACTGGCCTCTGCTGTAGTAAATAGAAGATAGAGTCTGGCCATCCATGACTCATCCTCTCTGCATTGTTATTGCCTCTTTAACCCACACGCCATCTGTAAGCTGTGCCCATCGCACTCCAACCACCGCTTCCTGGTGCACCAAATGTCGAAGCTAAACGTTAGCCTACGTTCGCTCCTACGATGAATGTCAGTGGTGATCCAACACTGAGGTTTACTCATATTGTTAAGACTCAGAGGCTGATTTTCGTTATTGCCTAAAAGAGTCCTTATGAAATCAAAATTTGATCCCAATGTGTTCAATTGTCAACGTGACCGTTACAGCACAGTAAACAATGACACACATTTGAGCATCCATCTGATAGAGTTTAAAGTTTCTCGGTAATAACGCCAATTTGCAGGGCTGTCTTTGCAAGGTCAAAAATTAAATACAAGGAAAGTCTGTCTCAAGATGCCAACAAAATATACTTTCATTTTGAATTAGTGAGGTAAAGATGGCACCTTTTCTGTGTGTGTGTGTGTGTGTGTGTGTGTGTGTGTGTGCACGCGCGCACCTTAACCGATCCTGCTGGTTATTAGAGAAGGCACAATGATGTCATGGAGACCCCCCCCCTTGGTGAACCCTGTATCATTCCTATGACAGCACATTTCATCCATGTCACTGCGTTCATTCGAGCACTTACATGTGTCCTGTCATGCCGCCAGACCAGACTGGGGCTGTCCCTGACAAATTGGATATGAATGTCTATAGAGAGCACATATTACACATGTGTGCGTGTGTCTCTGTGCGTCTCTGTGTGAGTGAGAGCCTTTTTGAACGAAGCTGTCACTCTGACAAACTGAGACTTTATCCAAGGGCTCTGGCTGGCAGTCAGACAAGGTCTCCCGGTTGTTTGGCTTTGGGTCTGATGGAGATGGTCTTTCATAGGACACGTGCTCTCACCGCTTGTCACAGCATTTAAAACAGTCACATGCGCACGCCCAGGCGACATGTGCAGAAAGAGACGGACAAAGTGCGCGCGCACACACACAGACCTCGGCAGATTCAGCTCAAGAGATGACCATCCTTGCCATTCTGCACACATGACATTCACGTTGGTATTTAGTTTTTAGTTTTCCTTCTCTTTCTTAATAAAGGAGAGTACTGCTTCATACGTGGGTTGGAAGCAAATCGCGGGCTGCAGCATCAACTCTGTTTCCGCAGAGAAATCGAAGAAAATTATGGACCATTGACGTCGTAAGTCTGGGATTTGCGTTCTCCCAATCGGCCCAATTTGTGACGTAAGTGGTCCAAATGTCTCAGCACGTTTGTGACGTTAACGTTGTGATGAACGCCGACCACAAATCTCGCAGGAGGTAAGAAGCGGGACTCTCCTAAATTGGAAAAGAGCCGAGCGTGACGGTTCCTAGCAATGGGCCTTTACCTGTGACCAAGAGGAGAGTCGTGGGGATATTCTGCACTAATGATGCGTTCCCCATCAGTAGACGCGCAACAATTGAACTGAAAACCCCAGGGCGCATGATGAATACACATGACGATCACAACCTGATCCCCCCCCCCGCCCCCGCCCCCCAGCCACCCACCATGATTGTTCCGTTTATGCGTCACGTTTTGAGACCAAGTGCCTTGCGTCGGTGTGCCAGCGGGGGGGGTTTTCTCAGGACACGTGTGTATGTCAGGATGTGAAGCGCCCTAAATCATCGCTGACCCAGCATCGCACCGCGGGAAGGTGTCAAATGGGTTTATCTGACTCCTCATCACTCACACGGAGCAGGCATCACCCGGCCCTGCTGGGGAAATCACCGTGTGTGTGTGTGTGTGTGTGTGTGTGTGTGTGTGTGTGTGTGTGTGTGCGTGTGCGTGTGTGTGTGTGCGTGGCGAGGCCCGCTGTATGCAGGAGTGCATTCCCGGCACGCTTTCATGGGGGTTTGCGACCTCCAGCCCAGTTCAACCTCTGTTAATGGTGCATCATGGGAATGGAGGTTGTGTTGGAATCACAACCCCTTCCCTCTTCTCACTGTCTCAGTGGATGCTCGACCATTTGGACTGAGTTTAGACTCACTCACAGACGCGGTGGTCTTCATGGAGGGACTTGAACCTGGTATCTCCCCAGGACAGATGGCATCAGGGCCGAGTTTCGAGGGAAGCTGTGATATTGAAAGTGTGCCGGGGCCCTCGGAGACCTCACCCCTCACACCATTATCTTCACAACCGCAAACATCTGGAGGGGTGCGAGTGCCGCGCTTTTACTTCCACTCGGAGCACCGATTCGCTCTGGCCGCGTTGGGGGAGGGGGCTGTTTGAAAGACGCGGGTCTCCCGGGTGGCACAAGGCAGAGTGAAATACAGTTTATATGGCAGGACGTGGAAGATGGAAAAAGGTTGTGTATGTGCATGCAGGATCTCAAGAGCACTTTCTATTGGCCCTTTAGATCACACACACACACACACACACACACACACACACACACACACACACACACACACACACACACACACACACACACACACACACACACACACACACACACACACACACACGACTACACGACCTGCTTTTTAATCTTTAATTCTCATTAGTTTACCTTGGCAGTTGTTTGTCTTAAAATGGTCTCATGTCTTGGGTCTGCTGGGTCTCGGGGAGAACGCACACAGACGCAAACACCCGTTTTCGGTCCGCTCCGCTGCGTCGTCCAATCGTTCTGAGGGGCAAATAATGCAACTCTGTGAATTGATTTATCTGGCCAGCGCTCGACGGAAGTCCCAAGTCAGCGGTTTTCTATAAATGATAAAGGAGAAGGTGCACAAGATAAACAAGAGAGGGAAGGAGAGCGGGAGAGCAGACAATGAAAGGGAGATGAAAGGACAGAGGGGGGAGGTCGAGAGAGAGAGAGAGAGAGAGAGAGAGAGAGAGAGAGAGAGAGAGAGAGAGAGAGAGAGAGAGAGAGAGAGAGAGAGAGAGAGAGAGAGAGAGAGAGAGAGAGAGAGAGAGAGAGAGAGAGAGAGAGAGAGAGAGAGAGAGAGAGAGAGAGAGAGAGAGAGAGAGAGAGAGAGAGAGAGGAGGGAAGAGAGATGGATAAAGAAAGATCTGGGGGGAAGGAAAGGGACTGTGGGGGAGAGAGGGGAGATGGATAAAGAGGGGGAAGGAGAGATGAATAAATATATAAATGGAGGGAGGGAAAGAGATGCGCGAGAAGGAGGGAGGGATGGAGAGATGGAGGAGATATTGAGAAAGAATGATAGAGAGGGAAAGAGACGAGGGATCGAGAGAGGGTGAAATGGAGAGAGAGAGAGAGAGAGCTAATCACATCCAGTGGAGACCGAGGAGGCGACAGTTGCCCACCGGCTGGCTCTCCCTTCTATTTTTAGCTCACCGTCGCTGGCGGCAGTAGCTCAGCCCAGCCCTGCCATGTTCTCATATCCAGATCCCAGCCACAGATAGATATATTTATATATATACATACATAAATATAGAGCAGTATGCATCTGCCACCGATGCCTGCTCATGTGTGAAAAGCCGGCCAGACGATTCTCCGTTCCCCCGGATGATAAAGGAGTTATCTCCCCCTGCTCCTCTTCGGTTCCACTGTTGTTCTTTTTCCTCCTCTCCCTTTTTGACGTGTTCACGATCACGACTTTCTTTTGCGCTCCGCTGAGCGGGGATCCAGTGTCCTCGTAAACTGTTAAACTGGAAAAACCCGCCCTCTTATTTGATGCACGTTGCAGCCGTCGGATCACACCGTGGAGCTAACGAGGACGATTTTATCAAGCAGCTCAAGTGGCAATATTAACTCTGAGATCAGATATGTTTGAACCTCACAACCCATTGTTAACATGTTCAGTTTTCGTCTTTTTTTTACCGACTAGCGCTCGAACGTTGCATATTAAAAAGCTTTATGATGTATTGTACAGCGTGTTTGTTGGCATGTACCCGGTGCATGCCACGGAAGTTGCTGAGTCACTTTTTGAACTTGGGCTTTCGCACAAGAGCATTGCGTTTGCAGCCAAGTTCAAACGGCTTGGGTTGGCGGGTAAACGTTCCAACATTCGGACCGGTTGTCATGCCAACAGAGAAGGATTGAGCCAGCATCCGGACCTTAATCAGTCTTTCGCATGGTAACGGAAAATGATCTAGATTTCATGTTTCTGGTTTTTCGTCTCATGACGCTGTATACTGCAGGTGTTAGCTAGCCTCTGGGAGAAATGCTACTTATCAGAAGGTAGAAAGCATTGACCACCAGGCCCACACATGGCTGTTAACTCAACCACGCCACTATGGAGTGGACACCTCGTAGAGAAAGCCAAAAACAGTGTAAGAATACCGTGACTCATTATATTACTTTATAGAGACTTTTGAAATATCAATGTTTTGTTCTCTTTCTTGTGTTATTTTCCAGTGTTTCCCATTGAAGACTTCTGGCAGGGCATTTTCTTGACTACCTCAACATCTCTTTTCATGTTTTTATTCATCCTTACCAGCCGTTGACCATCGCAAATGTTCCATTTGCTGCGCGATCTCCTTCTCCGCTCTATTTCACATCCCATAATAAGGTGGAGTTCAACGCGATGACACGCTTCCCCTTGAGCTTGGGGGCCTTCAGAGAGCGTGCCCCCCCCCCCCCCCCCCCTTGACACACACGCATGCCCCCACCGACTCATCACCCGTCCTAGCCATCCACCCATGTTAACTGGCAGCTCTGAGCGACGTGTGCATACCACTCAACACCCCCCCCCCCCCCCCCCACCCGATGGCATGGTTGCATGTAGGGCCGGTGGGGGCCCCTGTGGCTCTTTTTTTGTGTGCACGACGGACGTGAGTTGACCTTGTTGCCTACGACGCGCATCGTACACACCCTGGTTGTAGTCTTGGCATCGACAAACAAAAACAGAACACGGCCTCTGTGCTAATCTTTGTCTTTGTGTTGCCAACTCCCGGGGCGTAAAAAAGAAAAAGCAATCGCGATGTCCCGGTGTCCCGGGGACTCGTGTTGCATCAGTGCACTGGACACCACTCACTAAATAAAGGGCACTCGCACTACTTGCTCTCCCTCTCTTCTGCCTCTTTCAAACAGCAATATAGGAGAGAGAGAAAGATGACCAACATTTTCAGTCTGCCTCATTCTCTGCATACTCAACCACTTCATATCTCTGCGTGTAAAATGTGTGTTTTTTTTTTTTACTAAGAACTATTTATACAGGGGGTGCAGAAGCCCTGAGAGCCACTTCAGCCTAATGCTGTTCCTTGCCTCTAATCTTGCACACCTTTTTGGCTGGAAGCTTGACTCACTCTTGTTTATCACAATAGCCTTTTCACTGAGCTGCAACCTTTTATATAAAAAAAAAAAATGTTTTTAAGGTAATTCTCTGCTGCGGTGATGTGCGTTGCAGTCGGTTGATGGGTAGGCACTGAATATTCAAATCCAGATTAACATAAGTATGATATCCCCATCATACAGAACTGTTTATATCTGTTTATAGCAAACACACATTACCTCACAGTCACAACCGGTTCAAATCGCACATTAACTAAATATGATTTCATCCAATAAAAGAAGAACAATATTTATATTATACCATAAACAATTGCAACAAAATGTGGGTACTATATCACCAATATGAACAGTTTTTGTATATTATAACATTAAATCACAATTTCCATATCATTTGGATGAAAAACACACAGAAAGCTATGCTTCACATTGGCATTGTGTACTGACACTTTCCAGCCTCTTTTAGTGACCCATCGAGTGATGGAGCCGTGTCGTATCCAAGGCATGTGGCGGGCGGGCGGATCCAGGGCCTGCCCTGCGTCCACTTGACTAGGGCCGCAAAACTTGTGCATTCCACTCAAACAGTGTGATAGCCAAGGTCGGCACAGAGATGTGCCGGGCCAGGCCCGAATACATAGTTTCAAGCCTCGGATATTCGTCCGGTTTCAAAACGAATATCCGAATATTCGGTGAAGAAAAAAAAGAGAGAATAAAAAGCCCATTCATAGTGTGTAGCTTTCACGTAGCATGTAAACGTAGCAGGCGGAGACCACTGCTGCAGAATCGAGCTTTTATCAACTGATCGCTTTCTAAAGTGGTTCATTGGTTAAAACAAATGTGTTATTTTAATAACGCAAAATAGCCAAACAACAATATCACGTCAGTGGCTTTCGGATACACTCCTCTGTCCGAGTTTGACTTGGTTACGGCAAAGCTTCAATGCAGCGTAAAAGTGTCCGAACACACACATGGTTTCCAAAGTATGCGAGTAGGCCTACTTCCAATTATCACAAAGCAAATAGGTGGTTTAAACATTGTGGAACATTTTGAATACATGTCACGGCAGGAATAGTGCTACCCAGTGATAAATTACACAGGCGCTATTGTGGATCGCCATAAAAGGAGAAACATTGCTACCTGTTCTATTCATGCGGACTAAATAACCAGTACTTTATTATTAGTAGGTAGAGCTTTTTGGTGTCTTTTGAGCCCGTTTGAACCTAGAAAGAGCTGCTAAACACGTTAGTTATTAAAACCCTTCTGAAAAACAAAACGAATATATTAATACTGAATTGAGATTCAAATACCTACCTAACAAACATATATTTGAATATTCAGGGACTCAGCCCTAGAGATGTGCCTACCCTGTATAGACAAGAACAGTAATTTGTAGTCCACTCATTGTGCTGTGATCACTATGCATCTCTCACAAGGTTTTTGCGCTGTTGTAGACATTTTTGCCTTTTTGAGCTTAAACAACACAACAATTGTTGAACAAAAATGAAACTTAACTTAATGCATTTTGAATTTCCATGGGACTTGGAGGGGAATGATGCAGGGTAGGCAGGATACCCTGACGCACACCCCTGCTCTCCTGTATTTTGGAGCCTAGAGGCCTCTCCAACCTTTCTCTGTCTCTCTCTCTCTGTCTCTCCTCCTCCTCTCTCTCTCTCTCTCTCTCTCTCTCTCTCTCTCTCTCTCTCTCTCTCTCTCTCTCTCTCTCTCTCTCTCTCTCTCTCTCTCTCTCTCTCTCTCTCTCTCTCTCTCTCCTCCTTCACCATCTCTCTGGGTCTCTCTCTCTCTCTGTCTCTCTCCTTCACCATCTCTCTGGGTCTCTGTCTCTCTCCTCCTTCACCCTCTCTCTCTCTCTCTCTCTCTCTCTCTCTCTCTCTCTCTCTCTCTCTCTCTCTCTCTCTCTCGGTCTCTGTCTCTCTGCCGCATCCTCTGTTCATTTATGTAAGAATGTGGTCTCCTCGGTCGAAAGACGCTTCAGAAGCAGCAGTGATGTCCCAACATGAAGCACTGCTTTCCCCTCGTGTCCCAGCAAGAACAGTCATGATGACAAAAAGGGGGGGGGGGGGGGGGGGGGGGGGGATGATGGTGTTGGTGGTTTATCAGGGGAGGCTTTCACTCAACCCACCCCATCTCTGCAGGCGCTACAGCTTCCATCCCTTTCCCCCCCCTCAGCCAGTGCTCAGGCGTTAAGATATGGTAATTGAGTGTACAGTTAACAACAGTCAGTACAGTCGTTTCCTTTCACTGAATGTTTTTCCATAGCGCACGGTAATAGGACTTCATTATTTGTGTATCATTTCTTTTTGCCTTTTGATTTATTCTTTCCCTGTCCACAGTTGGCTGCTTGTGTATGCATGAGAAAGGAAAGAAAGTGTGCATTAAATGAAATGGTTGTAGGAAGTGCATCGGGATCTCTTTGATTTCCTAGAGGAATGAGAGTATGCTGCGATGCGCTGGACAACTGAACCAATGGGCTACCTGGATCTCCTGATTCACTTCTGCATGACCCTGAATGTCAACACTCACAGACAGGCAGACACACACACACACGCGCACGCGCACGCGCACACGCACACGCACACACAAGGGAACACCCACACATGTATGCACACATTGAGGCCAAGCTAGCAAAAAGTAACAACCATGGATCACACACACACACACACACACACACACACACACACACACACACACACACACACACACACACACACACACACTCACATTTTCAGGGCCAACAGTCTCCCTTAACAGCCACACTTCCATCTTTCTTTCTGCTGTCCGCTGGAGCCTCTCTGTGAATTAAGTTCGGCCCTTAAGGCCCTCCCCAAGGCCACTTATGTGCGTGTTTGTATTCTCCTTCCTAATCACCATTCTTTAAATGATGTGCCGGACCTGCCCTGCGCTCCCAGCAAGCTTTTTTTATGAGCTTTGACTTCACTGACAGATTGACACTGAGGGAGAGAGAGAAAATGAGCAAAGAGCGAGTGAGTCTGCAGTCTTGTTTGCCCAGCGGCATTCTGAATTACGTGCCTTATTCAGATTGGTACTGGTAATGTGAGCGGGTCTCATTTGAAGACGTGGGTATATTAAGCATCAGTGATTCCCACAGGATTTTATGAGACTATGAGACTATTTTATGAGACCGCGGCATGCTCCCCCGGAAGAAGATTTTGTACTTTTTAAAGATGAATTCATCAATCTGGTGCACTTTGAGAGCAACATTAAGAGGCTAGATCTGTGAAGAACTTTGTGCTCTTGTAAACAATTTTGTTCTCTAGTAAACAATTAGTTGAATCATAAATACATTGCATAGATATGAATGGTGATAACACTGCAAAAACAGATCTGCCCAATGTAACACAGTGGCATGTAAACGTTATTTATTGATAGGGAAGCGCCATAACGTATTTTCCACCTTAACACATGGGCCATCGTCCTGGCGATGGGTCCCAGCGCTGGAGGTGAGCCTGGGGCTGGAGGTCTCCAGCTGGACGCTTTTGAAAAGGTCCCTGTAGAATGCACGCCCATTTATCATAATCCCCCCCTCATCCGCAAACTGGCCTTCGCTACGCTATTTTACACTTGGATTCAAAGTCCATACTAATTGAATCCTCTAAATAGTCCTACATAGGGTATCGTGATGAAAGTACGTTGGAATTCACTTCAATGAGATTCAGGATTGAAAAAATGCAGCATATTCGCGTCGTAACTGACATAAATAGTTGACGCGATTTTGTTGGTCCGTTTCTTTTCTCAGTATTTCTCACTTTTTCCTGTACTTTATTCGTTACGTGCCTGATGTAAAATGACCTTCATTTGCCTAAAGACCCTCGCGGGTCTTTAGGCAACGAGGGGCTGAAGGAACCTTTTAGTCTGTTTTTAAACGTAGTTCCTGGGACTAAAAGTTGCGGTCATTTAGTTGGAAACACGATATTTCTGGTTCATTATGAAACTTATGGCGAGTGGACTGGTGAGACTGTGGCGGCCCGCCATAGGCTAGGTTATTAATGGGAAACACTGAGCATTCAGTGCTTTGAAATGTTTCAAACGAAAGACCCTGCTCTTTGATTGCTGGTTCCCCGAGACCGGGGTCGCTCTTGGCTCCGGTGTGTCATTTCGCTTCCTTCCTTGCATATTCTTGTGCCGGTGGATTTTTTATTTTTTTGCATGAGCGTCTGGATGTGGCCATCAAACACGACCGTCCGCGCCTCCTGTCTCGCGAGGAAGGTGGCAAGTTATTGCATGAGATTCATGAGCCCTTTTGATCGGCACTTGATTGGCATTGAACTCGATGTCCGAGACGCCAGCGCCACTGTGGCTCAACATTGAGTCATAACTCCTGTAGACCAGACGGACACCAGCGGGGCTGTTTCTCTGTTTACTCTCTCCATCCAACAGGTTTTGTATTTACCTTTTCGTACGCTTACTTCTATTACACTTTCGGATCACAAGTGAATCTCCCGGTGCTTGCAGCTGGTTCAGTAGAACCAGTGGGCCTCCAGCTCTGCTCACCTCAACGCAATCGCTAATAGCGCTCTCCAATCCTACTTCTCAATTAGGGGCATTCCAAGTGCCAATCACCAGTAGATTCATTAGCATTGGAAATCCAATTGATTTAAAGGCATTTTGGGCTTTCAATTTAGCCTCGTGAGACCATCCAATAATTCAAGTTTGCGTGTCGCGATTAACATCCGTCTGGCCGTCTTGACGGGCCAGCAATTGATTTGCACATATGAACGCAGCCTTACTTGGTACAAAAAACAAAGTAAAAACTCCAGCCAATCATGTTAAATAACTAATTGATGTGCTTGCTCTCTTTGCTCTTGCTGACAGACACAGAATCTGAATTTGTGGGATCAGCATGGTCCCACTATGCTAATTAAAAATTTCCCAATCCAATAATGCATTGCAGCAATGGAATTGTTGTGCTCAATGTATGCTTTTTTTGTTTCTAGATGTTTAAACATTATCAAGCAGAACATTTGGTTTTGTGATCTGTGTGAGTAGTGGCAAAGTAAACACACCCACACCAGCGCACACACACAAGGTCCCCTTTCATCAACATGCCCAGCAACCCTGGGTTCAATCTTGTGTTGGATGTGTGCGTTGATAGAAGCCTGTTGGTATGTGTATGTGTCTATTCTGTCCCCTGTTCTTCCTTTTTATTGATTATTGTTGAACTGGAATAAATCAAAACAATTATGTGCTGGTACAGCAGCTGCTTTAAGTGTACCATATATTATCCTTGTATTTTCGTTATGTATCCTCGGTCTGCTTCAGCCTCATCTTCTTTATGTGTGCGTGTGTGTGTGTGTGCGTGTGTGTGTGTGTGTGTGTGTGTGTGTGTGTGTGTGTGTGTGTGTGTGTGTGTGTGTGTGTGTGTGTTTACATCGTGATTGTGTGCATGTCTATATGAACAGAAGTGCTGGTGTTTTGAGTGTGTGTGCTCAGCAGGGAAAATTGGCAGAGAATGGAGCATTTCATCATGCCTGCTGGACGTCAATCCACGTGTGAAATCCAGTGAGCTCAGCCTAGCGTGCCTCCATATGCCTCTGTGGTCGTCATCTGAGCCAGGGATTGATTGAAAAGCCCTCCCTAAGCAGTGCACAGTGGCTGTGCATAGCTGTCCTCGGCATACCAATGTTTACCTGCCGATCGTCGCTGTTGACCTGGGCCTTATTTATTTTGTCCACCATTGTACAACACTTTGTTGTTGCTTTTTCCTTTGGTGTGCGTGTGTGTGCGTGTGTGTGTGTTCTCATCCACGTCAACAGTTTGTGGAGCGAGATGCTAGGCGTTGGATGCCTGGCCCCTCCTTGCTTCTGACTCTTTGTTGTTACAGCCCACTGACCACTGTGATGAGAATAGTGGCGGAAGGGCAGAGGGAGTGGGAGTGGGGTGGGGGGGGGGGGGGGGGGGGGGGGGGCAGGGCAGCCCAGCGCTGTGGCCCAGGTAGTCATTGCCTGTTACACATGTGCCTGGGCCATGTGACAGTGAACCCCATCTCACATACTGCTGAGCCCAGAGGAACACGCACGCACGCACATGCACACACACACCATCACATCAGTAAACAATAGTGACACGATTGGACAAAAACGTATATTTGAAGCAAAATGCATTTCTGTCATCGTAGTGACCTTACTCTCCTTGCCTGTTTTGTTTAGAAGCAAAGTGTTTTATACAGTATATTGTCTCCCTTTTACACTTCAGGCTTGATCTTGTTCTTAGGCCCGCTCAATATTTGACCAGCAGGCATCAGCATGTCATAAATGATCATCATGAACTGATCAAGGCCCAGTTGGTACGGTTTTGTTTTGGCCATTACACATGTTAGAAGAAGCCTACTGTGTCTCCCATTGCTTCTATAACTAGTCTGCTGCACCCCAAGTCTTTAGCTAGTTTGAGAGCGGAGCCTCTATTATGTTTGTGATGGATTCGCACCGTAATCCTTCTGGATTGACTCTCTAGCTCTTATGTCTCCTGCCTTAATCATTTCTCGATGTATATGCTGTTGTGCTTTTCTTTCATTAGCTCCCAAGCACTCAAATGCAGTTGGCTGTGGCAAATGATCATCAGTCTTTACCTTCGGCATGTCTCTTGCTATTGTGTAACTATCCTCTTTCTCCAGTGATGCATTGGGGAATTACTGCACTGGTCACAATCGTACAATGACTCATAGTTTGTTCTGAAGTTCGAAAGATTGAGGTAGCGAATGATCTGCCAAAAGAAAATACAAACGGCACAAATTGCACCCATGGATGCTGTTGCACACGAGTTGTAATTAGTCTGGTACACGCTGAACACTCTGCCTGCAGAAAAGTGGTGAATTGCACAGACTGTCATTAGTAGGTTTAAGAACAATAGATGTGATACTATCGAATTGATAATTATATTATTTGAGTATCCTGACCTGTTGCTCACAACATTCAATGCAAAGGATTGGAACAGGTTGACCCAGCAGCATGCCCAGTCACGGGTCACAGCCAGGTGATCACATTACTTATGCCGCGCTTACTTAGGGTAGCTACCAGCGGGATCTACACACTCCACAATTCAAGCGAAGATCCTCCTCATCTTCCATGTGGATGTTTTTATCACCCTCTGGCTTCTGCTGTAGCTCAGGCCTGGAGTCTGATAACCCGTCCTTGGCCACACATCTCTCAGAGCTGATTGGTTCTTGGTCCGCGTCTTCAAACGTGATTGTATTCTCATTGTGACACTCGGAGCAGCGCATGAGCATCTTAAAGGTAACATGCAGAAATGCCCTTAAAAAGAGCATTCTCAAATCTGTTTGTTTGGCTTGTGAAATTCAATTCAGTTCATATTTGTTGGGTGAGGTGGGAGTGTTGTCTCGGTTCTTTTGTGAAGTGGTGATACCAGGTTGTGCGTTTCACAGTCCCCCCTCTCCCTCAGCGAAACCTGCACTCTGCTTGTCTGCCGGAGAGCTATTTTTGGTACGCTAGCAGCCAGGATGTCACTAAACATCCATAGAAGCCCACATCCCCATCACACTATCAAGTCCACCAAAATGTGTCTACGATTCACCTTCACCGCTTGCTTCAAATCATTGGGGAATTATTGCTTAATAGGTGACTTTGCCACATGGCAAACACTTTCCTTTCTGTGTGAATCATCAGTTGTTCCTAACAAGCACAGCGGAGATGGGATAATGTCAAGTTGTCACCGCTCCACAAGTATCTGGGAACGAGCATGGTCGAGGCAAAAGCAGATGGATCAGACATAGTATTGGCTCAGGTTTAGCACACAGAATGATGGGCCACATGCAGAGGTTCCTGCAATGACCACGTTAGCTCATATTTTGGGAAGAGAAGTGTCTGTGAAAACCATCAATCCATCTTTTTTGATTCTTTCCATCATCCATCCATCCATTGTGGTGATAACACTATCATTTTCCATAATATTCGAGGTAAAGTCATGCAGAAAGTCAGGCCAAACTGTAGGAGTCTTTATATCGTGTCACTTTTCTCCCCAGCGGTTAGATTAAATGTATGCAGCCATCTTACGTGTGCTGAAAACTCAGCACACTCAGGCTTGTTCTCACCCTCTAGTTCTGAAGCTACCTCCAAGATGGTCGCTGTTTGACCTCTGGCTTTGTGTTGTTTTCTCCTCTGTCAGGTCTCTGTCAATTGGCCGGAGGACCCCTCGGGCAGCTCCTTGATTGGTTGAGTCATTGACAGCCAAACCATAGCTGTGTGAGCCAGTCTTCTAGGACTGTCTGGCATAGACATGCACTACATCAGCATGTCCCCCAAAGTTTCATCTCACAGTTTCTCTGAGAGCAGCAGGGTGGAGTGGGAGTGTGCGGGTGGGAGGTATTGAAAGAAATGCCTTTTCCGAGCTTCTTTCTTTCCTGGCTCATCATGTCCGATGTGCCACACACAACCACAGGCATAAGCATTTATTAAGGACATTTGAGCATGCCCACGTCCTTCTCACCATCGTCAAGCTATCGAATGGCCTTCTCCCCGCCTATCCACTGAGCCGGAAGAAAGACTGTTTGATACCAAACATATAGAATCTATGAATAAAGCAAGTGGGAAAATGTAGGACATTTTTTCTTGAGCTAAATTTGTATCGGATACTTATTTTGTTTTGTTATGTTCTTTTCAAGGGGAGGAAAAAATGAAGCCCAGAAAAAGTTTTCTTATGCATGACCCTCCCATTCGTATGCATTATGCATTGTGCACACTTTCCAATTGAGTTTTCTACTGAAGCATTATGATCTTCAACTCAGGGGCTCTTGGCTGCATGGCTAAATGTTTGGAGTGGGATTGTGCCCCAACAAGCAGCTGAGGATAATGGAGAGGAGCAGGCCTGCTTTGCCTCCTCACCTGCACCAGAGCCCCCCCCCCCTCCACCCATCATGCCATGGTTTAGCACTGGTTTAGTTCCCCATTGGGTTGTGACAAAGCAGTTGTGTCGAGTCATCTGTATTTTATTTCACATTTATTTGCGGTGCCCTTTGTCAAAGGTACAATTTCCAAGGGCTTTGCAAGCCAACATTTCTGTGACAGTTTAATGAAATCCTCCAGTCCTTGCGCAGGTAGAGGACAAACTACCAGGGGAGAACACAATATTGTTTGAGGAGACACCCTCAGATAGTCTCTGAGCAGGCAGACGTACCTTGTTCAATAAATACAACAAATGGTCCATTGTGCTATCCGTAACAATATATTGGCAGTCGAGTATAGTCTGGGTCCTGGGGAAAGCGGTGTCACTGTTTGCCATGCTTGTTACATTGCTATTCAGGGGCAGGATAGTCGATTTTTAAGGGTGTTTGACTTCCAGCCGAAAGGTTCTGGGTTACAACCCCATTATCCGCAGTCTACCTATGTGCATCCTTGAGCAAGTTGGGATCTTGAGTCTCCAAACGCTTTTCAATCCATGGTCAAAATACTGTTTGATGGAGAGGCAGGAGTAGTTGTTTTCCTGCATCGTTTTCACCTGTTAACCACTGCCCGGTGTCATTGTGGATGTTGTTTTCCATTATTTTCCGTTTGTACTGCAGTTTTGCCTTTGTTGTTGAAAGTGTGTGATGCTGCTCATCAGGTCTCAGGAGCTTAGCCTCATGAGAGACTTTGCCTGTATTAATAAAGGTCAAATCAATCAGAAAGTACTCTCTAATGACTTGCATCGAAAATTCACTGTTTGGGAATTATTATCGTTCGTAGCTTTGGATAAAACGCATTGCTAAAATGACTAATACCAAATACGATTCATTATCACGTTAGAAATCATAGGTGTGATTAAGGCTTATTCATGTTTTCGATCAATTTGCAGCCAGGCAAATTTACTAAGATGAGGTTTGATAACGTTAAGTTCATGCTGCTAAAAGAAACCTACCAAAGGATCATGACACATTATGCAGACTCACAGCAACCAAAATAGGAACGTAGCCGTAATCAGCCCCCTGAGTACTCATGCACCACGTGAGCTACCTGGGCCGACCGGCCGCGCCTCTTGCAACGCACAGAGCGAATGTGTGCTATCCAGACCGGCTGTATTAATTACAGCCGGCACATGGAGGCAATCATTCTGGAGCTGTGGTGCCAGACACCAGTTGCGTGCACAGTCGCTGCCATCTTTTGACGTTACTCCCTCGGTTCCCCTTGGAAACCGGAGGCACTGAGGTGTACCTGCGCTTTGCATTGTGTGTATGAGCCGAAATGCATCCCCGTTTGCCTTCTTCATTCTCTTCATCTCCACTTGCGATCTCTTACTAAAATGCTTGTGCTATGTTAATGAGGCATCGCACACAGGGATGAAAGGCCGGCCCTTGCCACCCTAGTTTATGATTCATGTGGGTGCCAACGGATGTCAACTGTCACCAGAAGAATGGAAGCTGACCTCATCTGATGTCAATTAGCTGGGCTAATGTCGGCCAATTAGAAACATCAATTGCAATAACCAGTGTTTGGTGCTATAACTGCATTGGGATTGTAGTGCTTGGGTACGCTGACGAGACTACCAATCAAACCTCTCTCTCTCTCTCTCTCTCTGTCTCTGTCTCTGTCTCTGTCTCTGTCTCTCTCTCTTTCTCTCTCTCTCTCTCTCTCTCTCCCTCTCTTTGTCTCTCTCTCTTTGTCTTTCTTTTTTTCTTTCTCTCTCTCTCTCTCTCTCTCTCTCTCTCTCTCTCTCTCTCTCTCTCTCTCTCTCTCTCTCTCTCTCTCTCTCTCTCTCTCTCTCTCTCTCTCTCTCTCTCGTGGGGATTTGGTGACTGGCTCTGACTGTGTGGACGCTAGTCGTCGGTGTTCCTCTCAGGAGCCATGTGGCCGTGCGATAATCCCCGCCCGCTGGCGAGGTGTGTCGGGATCTCTATCTCTGCGGCAAGGGAACATTCACAATCCTCTCCACCGGCCCTCTTCCTTTGTCGGCCCTGTCTTCAGCACGAGGGTGCGTCCTCGCGGCATGCTAGCCGCCATTGTTTGGCAAATGCTGCCCACGGCAGATGTGATTGATGGTCCTCTTCGAGGGCTCTTTGTTCTGACAGTCAGAGCTCGACAGGCCTAAGTGCGGCGCTAGCCATTTCTGACCCTCCAGGTGCGACGTGACTTCTTTCAAACAGTTCATATGTGCAGCTTTGACCAGGGACATGGCTATTGGGCAGTGAATACAAGTGATGGTATATAACATGTTCTAAAATGTCAACAGTTCTAGGGGATCCGCTTTTCTATCTCGCAATCGAGAAGCACTTTTTGTTGCGAAAAGGTGCCGACTTTGAGAATCGGCGCCTTTTCAAAGTTGATGATAACATTTTTGTATTCAAATGAAGAGCGTTCACCCATGTTGTACTCGTCTGTAAGACACATAAGTAATTGAGCAGAGATCCATCTCTTCATTGTTTTCTCAACCTTCGTTCTGGAGGGAACATGCGACGACTTTATTGCAAATCAATAGCCCTGAGTTACGAGCTACGCAGATCTCTTACCGTTGGGAGCTAGCAAGATCCTTGCAAGCTCCAATCGGTTAATAGTCAATTAGTAATGCATGTCCATGTATATGCTGTGTAGAGGAGTCGGTTCCCGGTCCTCACCCCAGAGAGACAATGGTCTTTCTTTTAAAACTGATAAGCTCCATGTTAATAGGAAAGAAATCCATTGAGATCAAAAGAAAAGGGAAGATATCATATTTTACTACATAGTTCCCTGCTCAGGGCAGCAGTCATTATAATTATGATACCGTGGATAAGTGGAGGCTTTTTATTTCCCCCCTTTGTGTGGATGGGTGGGTGGGTGCGTGCGTGCTGTTGCCGAGTGCCATCGGTGGCCGATGCCTTATTCTTACCACGTTCTCACCTCATTACAGTGGAGGTTCTATTTTTAGCCTGATGTGATTGAAATAGAGTCTCAGGGGAGCTGAGGGCAGCAAGATCTCTCAAACAAGAAGGGACAAGAGGGGAGCTGGTTGTGGGGGTGGAGGGAAGGAGGGAGAGGGAGATTGCAGTTTTTGCCAGCGGTTCTCTGGGGACATGCTGTGTCCCCAGAGAACCGCCTTCTCGCCTCCATTAGTGCAACACAGTGAGCCCTTCTGGAGCCCTGGCAGCTGGACACCACTGTCGGTGTGCTCCCGTGAGACTGACTGTTGTTTAAAGTTAGCTGTCAATTATGTGATCGCGGTGAGCTTAACGGGATAGAGCCCGCTCTATGGACTTGTAAATGATAAATGGCGCTAGATGCTTATGCACACGCACACAACGCACAATATTCAGATGTATTTCTGTGTTAGGATTTTACCCCCTGAGAACAAGGAGGGAAGGCGCTGTAACGGGTCTCCGAGTGATGGACTTTTGGATTATATTGTTTATGGGCATTCATATGAACAATGTGACAACACAAGGGGTGGGGGGGGGGATCTGCAAAATAGTGACGGTACAAGGAACCGGGAAACTGGGTTCATTCATCGCTTCACGAACTCCCCCTCTCACTCTCTTAACGAAATATCTGCACATTTCACCGCCTTCCCACTGCGCTCCGCGTGTCTCCTTTTCCCCCACATGCAGGCTGCTGGTACCGTTCCTTTCCCTACTCTTAATCATCTGGTGGTTGCCACGGCAGCATGGCAGCACGCTATCCAGCAAAATCGAGGCTTTTCATGTGCCTGGGCCTTTCCCTTTCAGTTGGTCACATCACATTTGCCTGCATTTTACCACATGGTGGGAACACTTGTTGCTCTGGTTTGTGTCATTTTAATGAGAGGATGTCTCCTCTCCTCCTCTTTTATTTTCCTCGTGCTTTACTCTATTGGTCAAGGCTCTGGTAAGCGTTCCATGAGTGTCTGCAGGCCAGAGAGTGTATATAATCCAATTGGGTGAAACGTTTTGTGCTGGAGGTACTGCTGGTGCTCTTGTCCGTGAGTGGTTCGGCTACAGGTGAGGGTGTGGGTGGAGGGTAGCCTAACCCTAAGCCTTACCTTTGGTCAGCCTGACATCTGTCTGTCAGCAGCCCCACCTCTCACCTGATCGTTAGTTTTCGCTTCGCCATTCTTTGGCCACCATTTTAATCTGGTCGTAACCCAGTTCAAAATGGTCGTTCCCTCGTGTATTGTAATACCAATAATACATGGAGATATTATGTATTTAATGTCAAAAACCTTTTGTTGTTGTTTCTCAGAGCTTGGAGGCGGTGCTGAACTTTAAGTACTCTGGTGGTCCCGGGAAGGTGGAGGGCTACTACCGTGAGCTGTCCCTTGGGGTCCACGTGGACGTGGAGCCCTCTGTGTTCTTCACCCGGGTCAGCACACTCCCGGCTACCAGGTACGCCGAGGCTGAGACTCATTCTAATGCTCAAGATGCTAATATCTCAAACATCATGGAAACTTCCTGGATTAAAGGTCGCTAGCAGAAAACATTGCTTTGCATGAATAATTGCTTACTTTCCGTAATCCGCTCAAACCACTTGATATGCATGCATGCGCGCACGCACACACGCACGCACGCACACACACACACACACACACACACACACACAGTTTAATTGAACATCCATTTAATTACACAAAAGTAAACAAACACTTTTAATATTTGATTGGTCCCACTAGCCAATGCTTGTATGCTTCCCAACATGTTCCCGTTGCCGTGGCTACTCGCCCATGGGTTTGATGATGGTGGGCTGAGTGTGGAGAACAAATCAATCACTCAGAGCAACTCGTGCAGCACATGACACATTTCAGGGGCTTGTTGTCTACGTGTGTGTGTGGGTAGCCACACAGTTACAGTGGGCTCCTAGCGCTTGTACAGTGGCTTCGTCCCACCTCGAGGACCAATATACTCATGCCGGCTCTGTCGGTTTGTTTCAGTGTTCTCTCCTTGGTATGACATCCTTCACTCTCGGGCCGGTGACATTGCAACTCTGAAACGATTCCGCGTGAAATTGCATTTTGTTTGTCATTTCTTTGTAATCTTTGAGTGTGCTAAGTTGTCTCAAAGTCCTTACACAAAGAGTTCTGCCACTGGAGCAACCCACTCTGATCTCCGAGTTATTTGCGAAATCTCTTCTTGGATTCATTTTCCTCGTTATCTTTGCTTTGATTTTTGTTCACTGTTTACTCAGTCCTGCTCCAGTTTCAATGTATCCAAACTGCAGCCTCATCGTGTCACAACGCATGAATAATTCCATCCCATTTTCTTTCTGTGGCACGACGGCGTCTCCTCTCACAGCACAGCGACACAACAGAGCAGAACGGAGGCTTGTGTTTGTTCCATCTTGATGGGAACACCGGTGCACCCCCACCACTCACCCCGCCACTCGCAATCCCTGCAGCCTGCTTGTGCTGGCCAGTGGTCAGGCGAGCTTCTCGCTGGGGTCAGGGGGTGTTGTCGTCGGAAGCACATCAGAGGTGGCATCGCACGGCTGCTGCGGTGGCAGAAGCTGACAGCAGTTGCGCAAGAGCATGACTGCCAACCTCCCCTCTCCCCCTGCTGTCATCATGTGCGGCTACTCGTCCTCGCACGCTCTCCCTCTCTTTTCTTCTCCCTCTTTTTGTTGTATTTGTCTGTGTCTCGCTCTCTTTCTCTCTTTTTGTTTTTGTTTGTCTAGTTCTCTCTGTCACTGCTCCCTGAATTTTCGGTTTGCTGGTTTTCCCCTACCTTTTCTTATCTGAACCTCATATTTCTGTCTCGCTTTTTATCTGTCTCTTGCTCTCTCCTTTAATCCTCTGTATTGCCTTTATTTTTCTCTCTTTTGTCTCTCTGTCTCTCTCTCCCTATCATTTTTCTATTTATGTCTTTGTTTCAATCTGCAAGTCAGAGCTGACATGCAAGAAACCCTGTGTGTTCAGATGGATGGCGGGCCAACAATCGCCACTCGAGGTGAATCATTAGCGGTAATAATATCTGCGGTATAGCTCATCCATCTTTGGCTCAGCGCTGCTAGATCTGCCTCGTGAGATGCCAATCAGGCTGTCACGTCCACCTCTCTCTCTCTATGTCTGTGTCTCTCTCGCTCTCTCTCTCTCGTCGCTCCTCTGTTGTTTACCTCATCCCTTCCCATCATATTTGGGACCACCCCCCCCCCCCCCATCAGCCTGACCCCATAACAGTTATTCAGGTCCGTTATGCCAGTCAGAATAGTGCTACTTTTACATCGCGCATTGGGAAAAATTGACAACACAATTGGAAGACGTTAACGTCATGTTTTGTGCGTGACGTCGATCGTTACGTTCAGGGAACAACACACATACTGTAAAACCAAAATCCAGCTATTAAACACACTTCGAATTAAAATGAATGATGAATTATGACCTAATTGAAGAAGTTGACCTAATTTCTGGTTGGATGCGAAAAGGACATTGAATTGGGACGAAGCCACATCCTGTGTAATTCACATGGTTCACCTGTTCAACTAATGCAATTATGAATAAATTATACTTTCAAGATATTTATAGAGCACATTTATAAAAGCAGTTCCCACAATGTGCTCTCTGCGGCACCTAAATACACATTTAGGAACCAGTTCACCAATAAAATGTATATGATTTCGTTTTAGTTATGGATACGCTTTAAATACCCCAATGAGATATGATTGTCCCTTCAGTTGGTGCAAAATATTATTGTTACTCTTTAGCAATTATTGAATATTCTGCTGGTGTTGTGTTATTCTATTTATGTTGACAAGCCAGAATTTAGTCAAGGAGTAAATGGAGAAGATGCCCTTTGTTGACCTTTAACTTTTCCCCCCTGGGTGGGGATGGTGGGAGGTCCTGTATGGTTTATCGGGATGCTTGCGTTCTATACGTTGGACACAAATGGTAAACAAATCATTTAAACTGAATCATTTTTCCTCATGTTTATTCCCAGACTACCTGGTTCTTATCCTAGCTATCTTTGTTGTATACGGGGGAAATGGGTTAACCTAGCAATTGTAAGTGCTTGGCACTTGTTCTATGAACATCCTTACTGTACTGACAGCGATGTATTGTTGTTGCTCTTCCTTCTGACAAATGTACTTATTGTAAGTCGCTTTGGATAAAAGCGTCTGCTAAATGCCCTAAATGTAAATGTTTAGTGTGCCCCACAAAACCCTTTCCTGCACTGTGTTTTTCCCTTGCTTCCAGAATGCATGGGCTATTGTTGATTATATTTATTGAGAGAGAGAGATTTTGGGATTTTTAAATGCCAATTTCCAGGATTGTCAAGTCATGGATTATAGTATTTAGTATTTATTTTTCTTTTCAGTTTTACATTTCTCAAAAACATGGCACACGGCATGGCATTGCATGGCATGTGGCATCACATGGTGATGCATTTATTAGAGTAGAAATACAAGAAAGATTTTCATGTCATGGAAGCGTTCAAATGGAACTTGCAGATCCATTTGAGAAGGCGATGGCATCCGCGAAGACCCAGGGGTGGGGGAAAAATCCTTGAGCGAACACAGCAGGACCTATATAGACATACATCGTTTGTCATACGCATGCCTGCTCCTGCTATGTGTTTTTAAAGGCTTTCCAGCAGGGGACCTGCTCTCTGCTACGATTGACACTGTAGACGGCTCTGTTGTGTTGAATAACGGAGTCTGTAAGGGGAACCGTCGTTGCAGCTTACTCCATTTAATCAACACAATGCCCCAAACTTAAAACCAGTGACGTAAAACAGGGACCAGGGAGTCCAAAATATAGAATACTTTTGTCCGAGCCCACGGGCGTCCCCTCTGGCCACTTGGGGTGGAGGCCGCGAATCACGATGAGTTAACGCTTGTGATGCGGTACCCCATGCAGCTCAAAGCAGATGTCAAGTTGCCAGGTGCTGCCAGGGTCGGGGTGGCCATTCCAACAGCTACACGGCCGGCAGTGGGCTCTCGATTTCCCTGTTGATGGCCGGCCACCACACAACATGGTGGCCCCGCTGTTTGAGCCTGACTATGCCCAAGTGGCCCTTGTGCGCCGTAGCAAGGAAAGCGCCCAAAGGGGGAAACTGGGACCACAGTGCCGGCCAGTCCTGACTGGCGTAGGTCGAGAGTATAAAGAGAACGGGGTCATCGGCTGAGGCGTCCTCGAGCCACCGCAGCGACACTGTCTCCCGAAGGGGTGTGTGGAGGAGCTGGACGAGGTCGCCCTCGGCCTGGTGCTGTACGAAGGCCGAAGTTGGGGGGGGGGGGGGGGGGGGGCTGTGGGTTTGAGGGGGATAGCAGGTCAGCCAAAACGTGCTCCCGGCACGGTGAGAACTGTAGGCGGTTGTTGTAGTGCTGCAGGTGGTCGGCCAAACGGTGGAGACCGGAATGGTTTGGTACCTCTGTTCCGTGGGGCTTAGAGCACCAATGGCCGTGGCGGAGGCCTCTCATGTGTCGAGGGGAGATTAGGCCCCGGTCGAAGTATGCCAAGACCGGTTGGTGAGGGGGAGCTGGGACTTCAGGAGGCGCACGGCGTTCGAGCAAGCACGCTTCCAGAGTCAGGGCTCGCCACGTCTCAGCGGATTTCGCAGTGGCGCGCTCGTGACCGAATATTGTGTCAGGAAGCAGAGGTAATTCACAGTCATGCCCGAGAAGGAGGCCACCCGAGCGGCCGAGGCGGGCTCCGGGACAGCGGTGGATGTGTTCAGGTGCACATGCCGTTCGCCGAGAGACGAAACCCCGAAAGCCCAATGGCGGTGGTGCTTGGCCACCGCACTGAACCTGCTGTTGAGGCTTTCGTCGTTGCTGTCAATGGTGGCTCCGTAAACCAAGACGCCGTTGAGATAGATGGTGACACCCGGAATCCCAGCGGAGATGCAGACCATGATCTTTTGGAAGCAACTGGGGACGGAGCATTAGGCCCAAAGGCCACGCGTTTGTAGCGTGAGACCCCTTTGTGGGCAATGAACGCGGTGAGGTTGGGGCTCTCGGGTGTAGTGGCTCCTGGAGGCAGAGCTGGCGGAGGTCCAGTTTGGAGAAAACGGGGGTTCTGTCGAACTAGGCGGTCTTAACCAGTGCTAGCAGGTTGGAAGAGGCAGACAAAATAGCTGCAAATTTCAAGGCACATTCAACCCGAACTGCTAGGTTGAGACCCGCTGCTAATGTCAGACCATCCTTATCCAGCAACAGTCTTTTTAAGCTTGTCACAGTTCATGTGCATCAGGAAGTGGTCCCCTATCATTTCATCCTGTAACGTCACCCAAACATGTACAAGCTAGCCAAGCCCTGTAGATCAGCCGCACCCAAATTGGTTTTTCATTAGCTCCACAGCCTTTGTGTATGTTGTTGTGGCGCCAAGAGTTCTGGACCTGCTCTGTCCCTCTGCTCTTGAACAGTGCAGCAACAGTGCACGTTCCCTTCTGTGAGATACTGTCTCCTAGCCAGCAGCTAGGGTATATGTTTTGAATGAGGAAATCCAGTGGGGCCACAACCCCTAAGTGCTGCTTAAAAAAAGAGGAATGAATATATATATATGTGTATATATAAATGTGTATATATATATATATGTGTATATATATATATATGTGTATATATATATATGTGTGTATATATATATATGTGTATATATATATGTGTATATATATATATGTGTGTGTGTATATATATATGTGTGTGTGTATATGTATATATATGTGTGTAGATGTACATATATATGTGTATATGTATATGTGTATATGTATTAATGTAGAGGCAAGTTTAAATGCAGATTGAACTGTCCCTGTCTCACACTAATGGCCAGAACAGCATTGCCTAGCACTACCATGCTATTTAAAGCCCACAAAATTGGTGTGTGTGTGTGGTCACATATTGGCACCTTGTACAATCAGTTTGCATTGATCGTAGACCCACAGGCCATCTGCTTATCCAGTTAAGACACGACACACTTAAAAGCAGCACACTGTTCTTTCCATTCAAAACCAACTGAAAACCATGTATCACAAATCTTGAATTTCAATAATAACACCAATTTCTTTCATAAAAGAATGTCAAGGAATACCCCCCCCAGAATAATTAAAAAGTGAAACGCCAAAAAGGCATTGTCCGTAGTGATACCCACTGTCTTATATTGAACAATGGAAGTCTACTAGTTTAAATTGGATCCAAGACTGTCTCTATGATGAGCGTTCTCTAAGAATGCTGCAATATATTGTATCTTGCAGCTTCTCTCTCTCTCCTTCTCTTCCCCCCCCCCCCTCCCATCCTGGCTTCTGATTGTCAGTGTTTTAATTATTTTTCATTCATTATGCAAGGGGAGGTAACGCTCTCTCTCTCTCTCTCTCTCTCTCTCTCTCTCTCTCTCTCTCTCTCTCTCTCTCTCTCTCTCTCTCTCTCTCTCTCTCTCTCTCTCTCTCTCTCTCTCTCTCTCTCTCTCTCTCTCTCTCTCTCTCTCTCTCTCTCCTATAACTGATATAGAAGTAAGGGCCCTCTCAGATTGCATAGTAAAATCCTATTTAGAGAACAATCCTGAGTTGTGTCGGGGACATTATTGGGCAGCGTGGCCGACCATCAGCTAGTTTTCCTTGTGCAGTGTAAAAGACAACGGAGGCAGCGTTTCGGCTGCCATCCAATTCCCAGGTGGAAAATCGAGTGTGCAGGAAATGTCTGGGTTTCTGCCGTTGTGAAAGCATAGGCAATGGGCTCATGAATAAATCAATGATGGATTTGTTTACTGTGACCTGTGGTATATTTCACTGAGCTGTTTCGGCATGCCAGTTGTTCAATTTTATTTGTAAGGACGTTGAATTTAAAAACTTTTTTCTTTAAAGTAAATTACGTGTTGAATCGTGAATGGAAATAATACATTTACATTTTCTTGCTTGTTGTGTCTTTGAGGAAACCAATATAGTTCATATATAAGTCTTCTATTTTATTGAGTATTTTTAGGCAAGGCTATCTGGTGTCAAATGGGGTGACGTGCTCCCCCCCCCATGCTTCTATAGATCTGCTCCTGACACACACACACACACACACACGCACACGCACACACAAGCACACACACTCACTAACTTCCACACTCGTATGTGCATATAAAACCTACATGCACATCACATCCATCCCCAGCCCGCAGACACATCCTTGCATGTTCTTTAAATCCACACAAATACGCAGACGTCCTTGTACGCCATTGATGAATGACTAAAGCTGTGCCCCACGACCCATTTTAGGTCTCCCTCGGGAAAAAGGCCAAAGCTAACCTTCATCAGGCTTACTCATTCGGCACTTTGAGAGGAATTAAAAAAATTCACAGAGCAAAATGGAGCCAAATCGTTTCGAAGCCTATTGGCAGTTTTGAATAATTTAGGGCGGTTGGTTCCCTGTTCTACTCTGCGAGTACCTCTGGTGAATACTTAACGGAATGCTAGAAATTCTCCCGTACGTTTTTTTCTCTGAAAGCATACTTCTCTTATTCTTTTCTTACTCTATTACACCACTAAACTGTGCTAGTTCCTAAGAAATTGCTGTTGTAGTTCCCTTGTTTTTTTGAAATTCTTACCCAAACCCATCTCCTCAGAAGAAGCCTTTCCTACCCTGCCCTTTGCCAGGAACGTATTGCAAAGAAGAACGAAGCTATAATGAAAAACGATGGAGAATGTCATCCCCCATGAATGAATGCTTTGATATATATAGTATCCGCCTCTTCAAACAACCCCCAGTATCATAAAACAGCCAATGAATGAATAGCTGGTTGAATTAATACACCTGCTCGCTCTTCTCTTAGTTTATCCTGGCTACTAAATGCTTAAGTGACGCTCACATGTCCTGCCTATAGATCGATGGCCCCTGCTTAAACGCCTCACACTATAAATCCCCCCCCCCACTCGCCAAGCTTGGTGCGTTAATCACCCCCACGCCTCTCTGTTCCACCAACACAGACACCTGGCACAATTAAAGACACATTAGTCGCCCCTTTATATAAAAATACAAAGTATAATAATAATGGTGCCTCTTCTAATTGCCTTCAGCAGTTTATTTAAGACTATGAAGCTCCAGCGCGAGTTGAAAGAGGGAACAACAAACCACCAATCATGTTTGACGTAGAATTGGGTGGGCAGACATTGACAAAAACGCCATTGACTTTAGTTGCGGGATTTGCAGCTTTTTCTAGGAGGTTTGGGGTGATATGGGATTTCTAGCAAAACTCCCTACCCCCCCCCTAAATAAATGGCTCCGTTTGAAGTAACGCTGATGAATATGAGTACTTTGGTAAACATGCAATGACGGGCTTTGTGTCTGGGACACCTGCCAGAAAACTGCCATCAGTTTTTATCCGTATTCATCCGTTTAGTGAATATTCTATTTGTACTTTATTGACTTTATTGATTATGTTTTCCGCTGCCAGAACTG